>SJYQ01000852.1:586974-641695 GCA_006410935.1 Redunca redunca | reverse complement strand
AAACTACAGGCCAATATCACTGATGAACATAGATGCAAAAATCCTCAACAAAATTATGTTTTTTATTTTCTTAAACGAGATAGTGGATATTCAGATGATCATGTACCATTATTATTTACATCTTTGTACATTTAAAAAATTATTTTGTACTTACATTTTGATAAAAATAAAGCAATGAAAAATATAGCCTTAATTTTTAAATCAAACTTACATTCAGTATGATTCTGCAAGTAAATGCATTCATTATATTTAAAATCTCTAATGAAGTTGGCTTAAAGCTCAACATTCAGAAAACTAAGATCATGGCATCTGGTCCCATCACTTCATGGGAAATAGATGGGGAAACAATGGAAACAGTGTCAGACTTTATTTTGGGGGGGTCCAAAATCACTGCAGATGATGATTGCAGCCATGAAATTAAAAGACACTTATTCCTTGGAAGGAAAGTTATGACCAAGCTAGATAGCATATTGAAAAGCAGAGACATTACATTGCCATAAAGGTCCATCTAGTCAAGGCTATGGTTTTTCCTGTGGTCATGTATGGATGTGAGAGTTGGACTGTGAAGAAGGCTGAGCGCCGAAGAATTGATGCTTTTGAAGTGTGGTGTTGGAGAAGACTCTTGAGAGTCCCTTGGACTGCAAGGAGATCCAACCAGTCCATCCTCAAGGAGATCAGTCCTGGGTGTTCATTGGAAGGACTGATGTTCAAGGAGATACTCCAATACTTTGGCCACCTCATGCGAAGAGTTGATTCATTGGAAAAGACCCTGATTCTGAGAGGGATTGGGGACAGGAGAAGAAGGGGATGACAGAGGATGAGATGGCTGGATGGCATCACCAACTCTATGGACATGAGTTTGAGTGAACTCCAGGGAATGGTGATGGACAGGGAGGCCTGGTGTGCTGCGATTCATGGGGTCACAATGAGTCGGACACGACTGAGCAACTGAACTGAACTGAATGATCACTTTTTAGGAAATTAATCCTAAAATGTTTCAAAAGAGAAAATATATTGTACATCCTTGAATAGGCAACATGAGACTGAATTTTAATATAAAACTGACAAAATGATCTGACCAGGAAAGAAGCATCTTTGAAAAATTGGCTGTTAAGGTGTTTTTTTTTGTGAAGGGAGAAAGGCCTTCCAGGACATCATATCCTTAAAGATGAATGAATCTCAAAGACACACCATGAATGGGAGCGAGAAGTGGACATCAGGGGCAAGTTTCCTCTCCTCTCTTGCTCTGACCTGAGAGCAGCCGAGCACCATGTTCTTCCCTCTGTAAATTCAATAGTTGGTCTCGGTAAGTCTGGGATGCTGTTCGGCTCTGCTTAAGAAGGTAGCATCTCCAACTCTTATTCACAAAGAAACAGCAATTTCTCTTTTCTGTGTGAAAGTCTCTTCTTTGGTGGCGCATCACAAGGCCTGGATTGTCCACATTCACATTGGTAAGGCTGGCTTTGTTCACACAGGCGGTAAATATACTCCCAGATACAAAAGCAGTGGGAAACAGAACACTCACGCCCATGGGCTTAACACTTCCTTATTCATTCATTAATTTCATAGTGGACTGATATCGGTCAATGTCTACACTACAAGAGCTAAATCAGCCAAGATCAGCTGAAAGGAGGTGATAGTCCAAAAGAGGAAGAAAGAATAAGCAGATCCTACATAGGAAAGAACTAATCTACACAGTGTATGTGCTAAGTTGCTTCAGTTGTGTCCGACTTTTTGCAGCCCCATGGAGTATAGCCCGCCAGGCTCCTCTGCCCATGGGATCTTCCAGGTCAGACTACTGGAGTGGGTTTCCATTTCATCCTCCAGGGTATCTTCCTGACCCAGGGATTGAACCTATGTCTCTGAGGTTCCCTGCATTGGCAGGCAGGTTCTGGACCATTAGCACAACCTAGGGAGATTGAGCAAATTAGAAAGGGCTCCCATTCTTAAGGTCTTGAAAATCTGCATAGAGATTGTCCAGCCTGCTAATGAGATACTCATGCCTCTATTGTATATACACATGAAATACATTTTCATACTCCTCATGTGATGTGAGCATCCTCAAATTAGTAATTAATTTAAGAATGGCTAGAATCAATAAACTAGGGGTCTGCCTTGGAGAGACGAAATAGGACAATGTCTCCACAGCACAGAGCCTTGTGTAAAGCATGATGAACTCACAAAATCTATGCAAGATTCAAGGACACAAAGCTTTATAACAGGGAACTATACATTGTAACAAACGGGAGGATTTGAACACCAGGATAGAAGGAAGACAGGCTTAATAAGATTATTTTTAAATGCTCAGAGAAATAAAGTTATAAAAAAATAAAGAGCACACTAAGTCTCCTACATACGAACGAGTTCCAATCTGAGAGTGCATTTGTAAGTCCAATTTGTTTGAAAGTCCAACAAATTTAGCCTAGGTATCCAAGTAACACAGTCAGCTATACAGAACTGCTCTGTAACTGGTTTATAATAATTTGCACACACATAATACATTAAAAATGGGCAAACACACACACACACACACAAACAAACACACACAAACAAAGAAGACATTTTTAATCTTATACTGCATTGCCTTGAAAAGTACAGTAGAACGGCATAACACCTGGCAAACGGGCAAGGAGAGTTATTGACTGGAGCAGGGAGAGGAGTTGGGAGGTGGTGGCGGGAAGGACGGTTAGCAATAGGAGATGGGGGACAAGCTGCAGTTTTGCTCACGCCTGCATTCACAACTTTGAAAGACTGCAATTTGAATTCTTGTGTATAGGGAACACTGCAGGAAAATAAGTCAGATTCTTTGGGAGTTTTATAACATGAGTTGGCCATGAAGATTTGGTTGAGACTTCGTTAAGAAAAAAATTAAAATGCTGAGAGTAAAGTGAGTATGTAATTAGTTAACCTTCTTCATTATAAATTCTTTTGATAGGAACTTTGCTACATGATAAATGAGATTCAGAGAATCTTTCAAACTGCTGAGAGAATCAACCTCTCAGCCAGGAAATGCATTTGCTATCATTTTCACCAATATCAGCTTTAAGTANAAGTATAGCATGGTGTGGCCTCTGTTGGCGTTTTGGGACTCCCTGCTCTCAAGAGGGTTAGATCTGACAAAGTAGGTGGGCTGTCACGGACACACGCAGTGGTAGGAAACTAGGTTCTTGTGATATTGTGACACCAATACAGATCCCCCAAATGTAAATCTGATGTCAGCTATTTTCATCTCATTATGGTTATCTAATACTCTCTTTTAAAATTAATTAATTTTAATTAGAGGCTAATTACTTTACAATATTGTGGTGGTTTGGCATACATTGACAAGAATCAGCCATGGATGTACATGTTTCCCGTCATCCTGAATCGCCCCCCCCCCCCCAGTCTCNGGTCATCTATTTAACATATGGTAATATACATGTTTCAATGCTATTCTCTCATATTGTCCCATCCTCACCTTCTCCCACAGAGCCCAAAAGTCTGTTCTTTATATCTGTGTCTCTTTTGCTGTCTTGCATATAGGGTCATTGTTACCATTTTTCTAAATTCCATATATATGTGTTAGTATACTGTATTGGTGTTTTTCTTTCTGACTTCACTCTGTATAATAGGCTCCAGTTGCATCCACCTCATTAGAATTAACTCAAATGTGTTCTTTTTTTATAGCTGAGTAATATTCCATCATGTATATGTACCACAACTTCCTTATCCATTCATCTGCTGTTGGACATCTAGGTTGCTTCCATGTCCTAGCTATTGTAAACAGTGCTGAAACGAACTCTGAGGTACATGTGTCTCTTTCAGTTATGGTTGCCTCAGTGTGTATGCCCAGCAGTGGGATTGCTGGGTCATAAGGCAGTTCTATTTCCAGTTTTTTAAGGAATTTCCACACTGTTCTCCATAGTGGCTATACTAGTTTGCATTCCCACCAACAGTGTAAGAGGGTGGTTACCTAATACTCAATAATTACTGCTACCTAACTAATCACATGACATATATCTCTTAATTTACTTCACCTACAACACAATGGGCTTCCCTTGTGGCTCAGCTGGTAAACAATCCTTCTGCAATGCTGGAGACCTGGGTTCAATCCTTGGGTTGGGAAGACCCCCTGGAGAAGGGCAAGGCTACCCACTGCAGTATTCTGGCCTGGAGAATTTCATGGACTATGGACGTGACTGAGCGACTTTCACTTCACTTCACTTCACTTCACATCACAATGGAGGGATATCATCTTCATTCTACAGATAGGGAGACATACACTGGGAAGTTAGGGTATTGCCCAGACTAGCAGAAACAGATGGAGCCTAAGTCACATAAATTGGAGGTTTCTTGAAGACGCATTTGTATGTCTGGCTACTTCAGACAGAAAGAAAATTTTGATTGATTTGTATTTGATCATATTTTTTCTTTTATTAGAGAAATATGAGCCCTGTGTATTTCTTGAAGCACGATTATAAACACAGCTTTGGTAGGTTTAATTTTTTCCTTCAGTTCCCTTTGATGATGAACCTAATCACTAACTCATAGTAGGCTGTGATGGACACTGAAAGTTTTGTTATTATTCAATCTCAGTGTCTCTTCTTTTTCTTAAAATTAAGAGAACTCTGATTGTATGAGTCCAGCCTAAAATGATATTTTAAAGCCATCTTTGCATCTAATGGTGTGTATGTTAACAAAATATCAGCTAATGAAATATAAGCAGATATCTGTTGAGGATCTCTGGAAATTTTTAGTCTTTGAAATTGGTGTTATGTCTTTATTTTTATCACTACCTTCTTCTTTCCAGAGGTTAAGTAATCATTTGGGAACTATGCCCAGGAAAGCTGCATGGTAAAGGTGGGAATAAGAAACTGGGTGTCAGATAACACCTTGGAGTAAGCCTTGATGAGTCTCTCATAGATTTCTTGTCACTTAGAAACTTAAATACACACACACACTTGGTTAAATACTTCAGGCTGTTTTTCTGTTTCATGAAGCCAAATGAAATTCTGTTACATAGACACTTAGTCAATGCAAATGAGATGCATGACTACTCAGAATCTGCATATTCAGGCAATGCAAGGCCAAACTTAATATTTTCTTAATCAAGAAAATTTAGGAGGTAACTCTTTTTCTAAAACAAGAGCATACATTCCACAGTGAATTTTTTAGGTTCTCTGTTCCAATCTTCTTTGGTAGAAATGATAGCATTTACTTAGCTACAAGCACTTTGAAATTTCAAATATATAATTTGTACAACATTTTAAAATTAAGGTTATATTTGATGCTACAAGCAGAAGCATTAAATTATGGGCCAANATTATGGGCCAATCAGTATTTCAAGTGCTGTGTGATTTTCTTAGAATATTTGATTAAAAACAGATGTAGGTATAATCAATAATGCATGTACACTCAGTCAGAAGACTTGATTCTTGCTCAGCTATTTAACTGAAATCTAAGACAGTAACATATTTCTAAAGTTCTGTTATTTCTAAACAACAGAATGGGGAAGACTAGAGATAACTTCAGGAAAATTAGAGATATCAAGGGAACATTTCATGCAAAGATAGGCTCGATAAAGGACAGAAATGGTATGGACCTAATAGAAGCAGAAGATATTAAGAAGAGGTGGCAAGAATACACAGAAGAACTGTACAAAAAAGATCTTCATGACCAAGATAATCACGATGGTTTGATCACTCACCTAGAGCCAGACATCCTGGAATGTGGAGTGAAGTGAGCCTTAGAAAGCATCACTATGAACAAAGCTAGTGGAGGTGGTGGCATTCCAGTTGAGCTATTTCAAATCCTGAAAATGATGCTGTGAAAGTGCTGCACTCAATATGCCAGCAAATTTGGAAAACTCAGCAGTTGCCACAGGAAAAGATCAGTTTTCGTTCCAATCCCAAAGAAAAGCAATGCCAAAGAACACTCCAACTACCGCACAATTGCACTCATCTCACATGCTAGTAAAGTAATGCTCAAAATTCTCCAAGCCAGGCTTCAGTAATACATGAACCATGAACTTCCTGATGTTCAAGCTGGTTTTAGAAAAGGCAGAGGAACCAGAGATCAAATTTCCAACATCTTCTGGATCATGGAAAAAGCAAGAGAGTTCCAAAAAAAATCATCTATTTCTGCTTTATTGACTATGCCAAAGCCTTTGACTGTGTGGATCACAATAAACTGTGGAAAATTCTGAGAGAGATGGGAATACCAGACCACCTGACCTGCCTCTTAGAAACCTATATGCAGGTCAGGAAGCAACAGTTAGAACTGGACATGGAACAACAGACTGGTTCCAGATAGGGAAAGGAGTATGTCAAGGCTGTATATTTTCACCCTGCTTATTTAACTTCTATGCAGAAAACATCATGAGAAACGCTGGGCTGGAAGAAGCACAAGGTGGAATCAAGATTGCTGGGAGAAATATCAATAACCCCAGATATGCAGATGACATCACTCTTATGGCAGAAAGTGAAGAGGAACTAAAAAGCCTCTTGATGAAAATGAAAGAGGAGAGTGAAAAGCTGACTTAAAGCTCAACATTTAGAAAACGAAGATCATGGCATCCAGTCCCATCACTTCATGGGAAATAGATAGGGAAACAGTGGAAACAGTGTCAGACATTTTGGGGTGGGGGGCTCCAAAATCACTGCAGATGGTGACTGCAGCCATGAAATTAAAAGATGCTTACTCCTTGGAAGGAAAGTTATGACCAATCTAGACAGAATATTGAAAAGCAGAGACATTACTTTGCCAACAAAGGTCCATCTAGTCAAGGCTATGGTTTTATCAGTAGTCATGTATGGATGTGAGAGTTGGACTGTGAAGAAAGCTGAGCACCAAAGAATTGATGTTTTTGGAGTGTGGTGTTGGAGAAGACTCTTGAGAGTCTCTTGGAATGCAAGGAAATCCAACCAGTCCATTCTGAAAGAAATCAGTCCTGGGTGTTCATTGGAAGGACTAATGCTAAAGGAGAAATTCCAATACTTTGGCCACCTGATGCGAAGGGTTGACTCATTGGAAAAGACTCTGATGCTGGGAGGGGTTAGGGGTAGGAGGAGAAGGGGACGACGGAGATGAGATGGCTGGATGGCATCACTGACTCGATGGACATGAGTTTGAGTGAACTCTGGGAGTTGGTGATGGACAGGGAGGCCTGGCATGCTGCGATTCATGGGGTTGCAGAGTCGGACACAAATGAGTGACTGAACTGAACTGAACTGAAAGTTCTGTTACACTAAAAAAAAAAACAACAAACACCTCATTATTTTTCCCTAGATACCAATTTTTAATATCCCTATCAATGTTCCTTTAGGGAGAAATGAGAAAAAGAAGTTTATGTTCATGAAATATCCATCTCTCTACATCATAGCAATGGAGTAATAGAAAAACTGAAAGTTTTATTTGCTCTCTTACTCTAGAATTAATCATGCTATTCATGAGGCAAAAAAGAAATGGATGTAAATAAAATATTTTCGTACTTAAAAGAGGAAAATCTTTAGGCTACAGAAAACTCGAGCACTTGCAAGACCAGTGTTAATGGCAAGGGCTAATACTCACTTTTTGGACCAATCACTCGGTGGCTTCCCTGGTGGCTCAGAGGTAAAGGATCTGCCTGCAATACCGGAGACCCAGGTTTGATCCCTGGGTCAGGAAGATCCCCTATAGAAGGGAATGGCAACCCACTCCAGTATCCTTGCTTTGGAGAATTCCATGGGCAGAGGAGCCTAGTGGGCTACAGTCCACGGGGTCACAAAGAGTCTGACACGACCGAGTGACTGACCCTCCCACTTGCACTGGGTGTTTGGTATTTCCACGTGACGAAGTGTAATGGAGGGAAACCTTTATTCTTTCTCATGCTGGAAATGCAGTCTATTTGGGGGAACTGTTTCTTTAATTTTCTATCCCTGTAATTTTGTTGGGAGAGACTAGTCAATCTTCAGCCCTCTAGTCTCACAGTTGTGTCCGTATTAAAACTGGGCCACTTGGAGTTTTCCACTTGTATTTTCTAATGAGAGCTCGAGGAAAACAATCCCGTTTTCTTTATGATGTGAGGGTGTAATTGTAGTGATGCTTGTTGTAAGATTGCAGACCCATGGGCACAACCAATTTGAGAAAATCCCCATACAGAATGAAGCAGAGAGGAAGAAAGGAATAAATTGCTTTATCTTTTCCTGATTTGATTTTGTCAGTCAGTATTTCCCTCTTTTTGATTAAACTAATTTGTTTTTCTCTTCCCATAATCTAAAAATTCATAACGAGCAGAATAGTGTGTGTCATAATTTATTGAATGGATTTATTTAATAACTTACTATACTAGTGATGAAAGATGAAATCTAGCTTTTCCAAAATTTATGATTTATCCAATGAGACAAATAAACTTGAAATAACTGGTACCCAGTTCAGTATCTCAAAGTGCTTTGAGATGACAAAAGAAGGGGGTAATTTTCAGCAAAATCAGAGAAGATTTTAAAGAAGCTAATCTTGGAGCTCAGCCTTAGAGAACATGCAGAATGAGTAGAAAAGGTGAGAAGAGCATCAAGTGTAAGTAAATGAAAACATAGAGCCTGGGTATGAGGGTGTAAAAGAATTACAGAAACCAGGTCCAGCTGCTCAGCGCTAAGAGAAAATAAAGAAGATGGGTTGGTAGAAAGGCAATTTTGCTTTATTTCAGATGCTGGCCACAGTAGGGGAAGGTGGACCCTGTCCAAAGGCTGACACACCACTCTCCAACCCCAGACACCAGTGATCAAGACCTTTTACGGACGGAGGGGTGGGGGGCTGTATGCAGATGCAACAGTCAGTTCTGACAGCCGTCTTGAAACTGGTCAGGTGGTGATCTGACCAGCGTCAGTTAATCTTCAGTTCCAAGGCTGGTTTGTCCCCGTTTCTTTGAGGCCAGTTCTTAGACCTGTGGCTGCTTATGTCATGTCCAGTCTGGTGTGTAGTTAACTTCTTCCACCTGGTTTCAGTATCTATAAGACAGATCATAGGATATGGCTCAGGATATCATCTACAGCCCTGGAGGAGCCACTCAAGATCCTTGACTTTGCTTAATGATTACATTATTATTATTATTATTTGGTGTCCTCTGAATATTTCCCTTTGTTTCTGTATTTCTCACTTCTCTGATTAAACTTACCCTTTGGCTAAAGTTTTTGCACAGACAAAATGCAGGCTGAGGACATGGAGGTCAAGGACCTTATATAGGGTCATGTTCCATTTCATAACACATTGTATGTTTGAGAGAAGAGCGAGTATCACAGCATAGCTATGGCATGAGATGTCTCTTTGTTAAAGGAGTGATTGGAGGTGGACCTTTAAATATATATTAAGGATGGGTTTCTAGGACCAGATGTTCTATGCTATCACAATATAGCCATTGAAGTGTTTAGGTTCACAATGGGAATCTCATTTTATTTTTGAAGGAAAATTCTTCGAATGGGACAATTTGAAAGTAAATAGCATGCTGATAAACGAACTGTGATCAGAAAATCTGGGGAGAAAGATCCCTATTAGGAATATCTTACAATAGTGCCCGATAGAGAACAAGGGGTTCCATAATAGCTGGTAGCCATAGAAATGGGAAAATCAATGAATTCAGAGAATCCAAACGTGAAATCTACACTGGAGTATCCACTTGCTATTGGAGTTAGGAGAAAATGAGTCAAGAATTGTTTTCAACTTCTAGCTTGATTGAAACCTAGAAAATGGCGACATGATTTGATGAATTCCTTATGGACTATGGAACAAATATGGGAAATGATGATGAATTTGATCTTTGTCATATCAAACTGTTGAATTAATAAAACCTCCAGGAGAAGATTCCTGAAGCATAGTTGTAAATATAGGGCTAGAGATTAGAAGGGAGATTGGAGTTGGAGGAAAATAGCTTGGGGCTTCATTAGAGAATCCTATAGATGATGGGGTGGGAAGTACTGGGATTCTGCAGCAATAGTGTGCAAAATGAGAAGCCTAGGGAATGCTAGAGGATATTCACCCTTATCAGACTAGAAAAAATTTATTGAACATAATTGAAAAAGAATGGCTGGCTTTTCAGGAAAGGTGATGATTGGAATTCACTCCCAGACTTTTTTTCTCACCTTCTTGCTGAGCATCTCAACAAATAAAATAACACTCTTAAATGGATCTGGAGGAAATCAGTTTGCTACCACAACTTGGTTTTTATTATTTATGGAGGTAACAGAGCCTGGAGTGAACGCCAAGAAATTACACTATCAGCCTGACATCATTTGTGAGAGGAGATGGCTGAGCCTTCTCTCCTGTGAAATCAAGTCTTGGAAGAGGCTGTGTGTTCCTCCTGGTGTCGGAGGCCCAGGAAGCCATTGCACCTAGCAGGCTACATAATATTCCATGTGGTTGGAAGAAGAAAACTCCTCTTCAAGAGTTTTTAGTTAAGACTAAAGCACCACACGGTCTTCATCCCGTGCTTCAGTGCAAGAGGTCCCAATGTCGTCAGGTGACTTGTCCATTGCCTCACAGTCTGGGACCGTGGTGTCTCTTGGGCTGCCTAAAGAAACCCCCAGATCCTGGCTTTGAAGATGTGGAGGTATCTAAACTCATGAGAAGAAAAGAGATCCGTTTTAAAAAGACTCAGTAAAAGCAGAGAAAGAGGCTAAGTTGAATAATAATAGGAGGTTTCCTTTGAGGCAAAATAAATGAAAAGACAGAAAAAAGTTTGAACAAAAGAGAAATGTAAGCTCTCAAGAGGATGCAATTAGAGCATAAAAAGGGCTTTATGTAACCAAAGATGTATGATATTTGAATTATAAAATTTTGTACAGGGATAGGAAAAGAAGATAGTTGCTTCAGTGGTTGGAAGGAATAATGGAAAAACTATCTAACAAGACAAAAATATTTTTAAAAGTGCCAGTCACAAGAGAAAAGATATAAACTACAGAATAAAACTCAAGTGCCTACAGGATCTTGGCAGATAATATAATTTGTGGATTTAGATTAGCAATAAGACAAATTGTATACATTGTGACTGAAATGGCAAGTCCACATCTTGCTTTAGAGTTTTTTAAATTTTATTTTTTAAACACTCAACAGGCCAAAAATAAAGTTAGTTTTTTACTGGTAGGAATTTGTAAAGCATATCATAATTTCCAGACTCTGATGTAAAGAAATTGAATAACTACAGGTCACACACGTGACATAAACACACACACCGTACTGTGTTCTCTCCAAAGGGATACATTCATTCATCATTTATTTAAAAGCTTTTATATGCTTGCATATGGGCTTCCCTGGTAGCTCAGTGGTAAAGAACTTGCTTGCAGTGCAGGAGGTACAGAGGCATGGCTTCGATCCCTGAGTCAGGAAGATTCCCTGGAGGAGGGCACAGCAACCCACTCCAGTATTCTTGCATGGAGAATCCCATGGACAGAGAAGCCTGTAGGGTTCCATAGGGGCTCAAAGAGTGGGCCACAACTGAAGTGACTGAGCACGTACTTGCACATGGTTTTTAAAAACTTATTGTACACCAAAATAATACATTTTAGGTTATATTATCTAACAAACTTTAAAAAAACAAAACAGAAATTAACAAAAGTACTAAAAAAATTGAACAGCCTGGGAACATCCAATATAAGTTAAATCCTATGAAATTGCTGAAGACCAAGAAATTACACTGCCTTCATTTTGCCAGACATTTTGACTGACATTATCATTTTGACCTACAAAATGGTAATCTACATGAGTCAATCTAATAAAACTCTCTATCAGAAAGATGGTGAAAGCTGAAAGTCTAAATCACGTAGGCATTAACAAAAATGGGAACATTTCTTAATTAAGCTAATGATTTAATCAGAATAAAAAATTATATTTTATAAAAAGAAAGATAAAATAAATACATGTGCAATTTAAGAGACCAGAAAAAAAGATACAAAAAAGAGATGTCACTGAGGAGGGATAAATTGGGAGGTTAGGACGGACATACACACACTATCATATCTAAAGTGCATAACCAACGCGACCTACTATATAGCACAGGGAACTCTGCTCAATATTCTGTAATAACCTAAATGGGAAAAGAACTTGAAAAATAATGTTCAGTCACTAGTCACGTCCAACTCTTTGTGACCTCATGGACTGCAGCATGCCAGGCTTCCTTGTTCTTCCTTGTCTCCTGGAGTTTGCTCAAAATGAATAGATACATGCATATGTATAACTTGGACAATCCACTCCAGTATTCTTGCCTGGAAAATCCCATGGACAGAGGAGTCTGGTAGGCTACAGTCAGTAGGATCATAAAGAGTCAGATACAGCTGGGCAACTGAGCACATATGTAGAACTGAGTCACTTTGCTGTACACCTGAAACTAATACCACATTGTTTATGTGAAATAAAAAGTTAAGATATTAAAACAAAACAAAAAGTCACAGTTTCTTGTTCAATGTCTTATCAAATAGTTATTTAAAAATAATTGCCTCCTAATAAAACCCACAAAAAGAAGGAATGGGAAACTGTCAGCAGCTGAGAAATTATAAAACGGCTTTTGGAGAAAGAAAGTGAAAGAATTAATAAGGCAAAAGAAAGAAAGAAAGAAAGAATCTATGGGTAGTTTCTGAAAGAAAAGAGTAGAGGGATCCTCAGTCTGGAATTTGAGTGGAAGAGCCTAGCTGGCCTGGCGAACCAAGCAGAGACCCCAGAATATATGCTGTGTTAGCAGGTATGAAAACAAAGTATCAATTTAATGTGGGTTTTTATTTGCATTTTCCTGATTAAGGATGTTGATGTAGATATGCAGATAATACCACCCTTATGGCAGAAAGTAAAGAGGAACTGAAGAACCTCTTGATGAAAGTGAAAGAGAAGAGTGAAAAAGCTGGCTTGAAAGGCAACATTCAAAAACTAAGATCATGGCATTTGGTCACATCACCTCATGCAAATAGATGGGGAAACAATGGAAACAGTGACAGACTTTATTTTCTTAGGCTCCAAAATCACTGAAGATTGTGACAGCAGCCATGAAATTAAAAGACACTTGCTCCTTAGAAGAAAAGCTATGACAGTATATTAAAAAGCAGAGACATTACTTTGCCAACAAAGGTCCGTCTAGTCAAAGTTATGGTTTTTCCAGTAGTCATCTATGGATGTAAGTGTTGGACTATAAAAAGAGCTGAGCACTGAAGAATAGATGCCTTTGAACTGTGGTGTTGGAGAAGACTCTTGAGAGTCCCTTGGATTGAAAAGAGATCCAACCAGTCCATCCTAAAGGAGATCAGTCCTGGGTGTTCATTGGAAGGACTGACATCGAAGCTGAAGCTCCAATACTTTGGCCACCTGATGCGAAGAACTGACTCATTACAAAAGACCCTGATGCTGGAAAAGATTGAAGGTAAGAGGAGAAGGGGATGACAGAGGATGAGATGGTTGGATGGCATCACTGACTCGATGGGCATGAGTTTGCGCAAGCTCCGGGAGTTGGTGATGGACAGGGAAGCCTGGTGTGCCACAGTCCATGGGGTCGTAAAGAGGCGGACCCAGCTGAGTGACTGAACTGAAGTGAGATATTTGAATAACCTCTTTTTGGAAAGCAACTATGCTCACCACAATGCCACTGTGATAATAGCCTTTTTTTGAAGTACTTCTTTGACTCTAAGCCTTCCCTTTTCCTATTAGCTTGTCTTCCTTTGCCTTATTAATTCTAAATTTTGAAAAAAAGTACTTTGGCTAATACATACATTGCAAATATTCCCTTCCACTTGGTTGGTTGCCTTTTTGCTCTCTTACTTATGTCTTTCCATGAGTTGACGTTCTTAATTTTATTTTGGCCCAATAGATTTGTGAGCATAAAATCTCATAAGCATACAGAAGAGTGATATAGCAAGATGCGCGCATCTTTCTGGCCTTACCCAGAAAACTGAGGTGTGTGTGACCAGGAAGCAGACAGTGGCTGGGAAAGCAGCAGCCAGGCCTTCTGAAGGGCCTCAAAAGGAGGCAGATTCTACAAACACTGTGTGGAAACACCAGGAAGCCTGCCCTCAAAATGCTGGAACACCATGTGGAGGGATCCCCGAGCTGGCTCAAAGGCATTCCCTACATATTATATGATATAAACACACACACACACACACACACACACACACACACACACACACACACACACACCATGTGGCCTGGCATACTTCTGAGGGGCAAGTGTAAGACTTCGTAGATGGTGAGAGCACACAGAACACCACCCTGACTCTGTGGGCTGGGAAGGAAAAGCATCCATTTGAATATTCAGCACTAGAGAAAGCAAACAAGAGGCTTTCTGAGAGAGAACAACCTGGCTTTACAGGATCAAGAGAAGGCACACACGCTTAAAATTCCCCTAGCAGAGGGAGCAAGAAAGTCTAGAACAGGCATGGCCAGAGAAAAAGTTCTGAGAGAGTCTAAGAGAGCCTGACTAGACTGACAGAAGTTATTCCTCATCTGAAACCCATCAGCAAAGACTGGAGGGAGTGGTTGCTTCTACAAGTGCGTGAATAGCAATACAAGACTCCAGGGAATCTGAAAAACCAAGGAAACATGACACAATTCAGTGATTCTCCAGAAACTAACCCTGAGAAATGTGGAGCTGCAATTAGCCTGAGAAAGACATCAAAATGGTTGTTTCAAGACATCTCAGTGAGTTGCAAGAAAACACAGAAAGACAATTAAATGAATTGAAAAAGACAACACATGCACAAAATGAGAAGTGCAACAGAAAGATAGAAATGATCAAAAATAACCAAACAAATTCTGGAGCTGAAGAATATTATTAATGAAATGAAAAACGGAATGCTCAATCATGTCCAACTGTTTGTGACCCCATGGACTGTAACCCACCAGGCTTCTCTGTCCATGAAATTTTCCAGGAAAGAATACTGCAGGCGGTTGCCTTTTCCTTCTCTAAGAGAGCATAATAGTAGACTTGAAAAAAGCAAAAGAAAGAATTTGTGAATCTGAAGACAGTTCACTTGGAATTATCCCATCAGAGGAAAACAAAGCAGAAAAAATGGAAAGGTAAAGAAAGGCCATGGGGTATTATTAGGAGAGACAATGGATGCACCAGTGGAGTTCCAGAAGAAGAGAGGGAGGAAGGGCCAAAGAGTCCTGTTGACTCTGTTCTCAACAGAATCTGATCATCTCTCATCATGTCCACCACTATTTTTCCATCTTGTCTAGACTACAAGACTAAAACCAGTTCCTAAGGGGTCTCTTTGTTTCCATTTGTGTATCCCCCCAGTCTCTGCAGCTTATTTTTCACATTGTAGCCACAGTAAACCTTTGATAATATGAAACAGATTGGTTCACTTCAGGTCAGTTCAGTTCAGTTGCTCAGTCCTGTCCAACTCTTTGTGACCCGATGAATTGCAGTGCGCCAGGCCTTTTTCCCATCATACATAAAACTCAAACTAATTACCCTGGCCTTCAAAAAGGAAATTATATGATCTGTCTCCTCACTATCTTTCTACTCTCTCATTTCTCACTCAGCTTCAGGTACATGGTCTCACTGTCTTCTGACAACAGGGCATTTACACACCTCTCACTCATGTCTTCACTTCCCAGAAAGCTCATCTGGTAAAGAATCTGCCTATGATGCAGGAGACTCTGGTTTGATTCCTGGGTTGGGAAGTTCCCCCAGAGAAGGGACAGGCTACCCACTCCAGTGTTCTTGGGCTTCCCTGGTGGCTCAGATGGTAAAGTAATCTGCCTGCAATGTGGGAGACTTGCAGGAAGATCCCCTGGAGAAGTTCGTGGCAACCCACTCCAGTATCCTTGCCTGGAGAATCCCCATGGACAGAGGAGCTTAGCTGACTACAGTCCATGGGGTTGCAGAGTCAGACACAACTGACTAAGCACAGCACAAGTAGATATTATTTATTATTTATTTTTAATTTGTATCATTCTATATCTATTTCTACAGACTGTTGGTTATAAGCATGTAGTATTAAATCCTGAATTGAAAAAGAAGAGCTCACAGTTATGTTTTATTTTTTCTCTTTTTGGGGGACTTTTTCTCGGACTAGGCCATTGGGTATTTGCAATTAACATTATAACTCCTATTCTGCTTATCAGAAGTTTCAGTAGAGCCTTGTATTTGACACTCTATCCTTTAATTCACTTGGTTATAGAAGTACTTTAGAAGAATATGGCATCCTCTTTGCTAAACCCCGTTCTTCAGTTCATCTTATTCTTTGGGCCCTCATGAAAGTAATTTAATTTGTAAAACAATTTGACAGGGCCAATACTTATTCTTTAATCACATCCAACATATTCAGATAATTGAATGTGTTAAGCCAAGCTTTATCCCTAAAGCAACATTAATCCAATCTCCATAGCAGAAACTTTGTGCCAGAAAAAACTCACACTTGTTTAATCGATAAATAATGATGCTTCTAGAAACATGACACTTTTTAGCATGTTAATTTCAAAATATTTAAAAATTAGTAGCTATCATACAGGACAATTTGAATAATTTATTAAGTATAGTGAAGAAAACAAAGATAAATAAGGTTTATATAATCTTCAAATAACATAATCTCTAGAAGGGAAAATATACAACCACACTTATAACAAAAGGTAGAAGAAGCAGGTACCTAAAGGGGAGTTTTCATAAAGTTACCACATGAGATGAATTGAAGCAATGATTTTTTTCCTGAATAGTTGCACTATGGAAACCTTCACGGAAGGGTAGTGTTTGAGGAAAACTATAAGGAAATATCATAATAAGGAATACGTTACTTTAAATAGCAAGAATAATACATTTATTTTGGACATGATAACATGGTCTGGAAGGAAGAGGGACTTTCTAATACAGAGGAACATCATAAGTAAAATCATTAAAGTTGAAACCTTGGTATCTATGGAGCACAACAATAGGTCATTTGGATTGTATCCTTTAAACAAAAGGGTTTCTGAATACATCTGGAAAGTATGTTGGTGTATAGTATAGCTTATTAGGGGCTACGTTTGGACTTTGCAGTCAAAGAAGTACTCCTGTTGCAGAAAATCGGTCAACAGTAATATGTAAGGTGGCTTGTATATGGAAAGCACGATGCTACCTTGGTGGCAGGGGACCAAATAGGGAAGAATCTTAGTCAAAGAGACAAGGAAGAGTAAACTATGACCTTAGCAGGGACAAAATTGGGGAAAAGGAAATGGAGGTAAAGTCAGTGAGTCCTAGGAACTGATAGCAAGTGGAGGATAAGGCAAAGGGGAAGATTCAAAAATGCCTGAGAGTGTAAGATTTAGAAATGAAGGGTGAACAAGACCACCTTAATGAGAGGGGTGGAAGGATAGTCAAGGGTTGCTTTTGGACATACTGGGTTTTGGGTGGGGAGTGAGTTTCCAAGTCCTGGAACATGGGACAAAGGTTGACAACGAAGATGTTAGTCTTAAAGTCTTCTCTATGCGCAAGGGCTGAGCTATTAGGGATGAAAATGGTTTCCATTGGGTAACTATGGAGATATAAGGCTGGAGGCATTCCATAAAAATCAAGCACATGCAGGAAGCGTAGAGGGAGAGATGCTATGAGAAGTCAGATAATTAAAGTAGAATAAGACAAATCAGAGTTATAATCATTTGATTTCTTTCTGTGAGACAAGCAGAAAGCCTAGACCACTGAGCAGTGTGTGAGTCAGAATGTCAATTCAGAAAGAATTCGGCAGACCAACGTATTGAGTTTTCCAGTTTGGATTTGCAATCTGATGAAGGAAAAGACAGAATTCAGATACAAAGTGAAAGAGAACTGAAACAGAGATGTCAGGTGAATACAAGAGAGTTCAGTTGGAGTCAGATTATCCTAGAATCAGAGGTTGGTTTTAAAGGGAGTTTGTAATCATGAACTTGCACCAGGACAGAGTCCTGATCTGGGTGGAGGTGAATCACTCATTATGGACATCATTTTTATCACATGTTTTTGGATTTGTGGTCTCAGCTTCAGCCTAAAATTTGTGCACCAGCTAGGTATGGGGCTAGAAAACCAGGAGAAGTAGCAGAGTGCTCCGAAAGAAAGTTATTTGAATGAAAGTTTCAACACCTTCTGAAAAACATCACATAGTCAACTAGTTTAGCCATCAACAGTGGCAGGAGGACCATTGGTCGGACAGAAGGACATTTGCAAGAATGAGGAGGCTTCTGGGAGATAACTCATCCTTGGTGAAGAAGCTGTTTATTATGAGCAGACCCTGGAATTTTAGTGGCCAGAGGAAGTAGTGATTCAAGGCACAGAATTATAACTACAAGTGCTATGCCACTGCTAAGCTGCTTCAGTCGTGTCCAGCTCTGTGCAACCTCAAAGACGGCAGCCCACCAGGCTCCCCCGTCCCTGGGATTCTCCAGGCAAGAACACTGGAGTGGGTTGCCATTTCCTTCTCCAATGCATGAAAGTGAAGTCACTCAGTCATGTCCAACTCTTCACAACCCCATGGACTGCAGCCCAACAGGGTCCTCCGTCCATGGGATTTTCCAGGCAAGAGTACTGGAGTGGGGTGCCATTGCCTTCTCCTTGCTATGCCACTAAAACCTCTTAAAATAGTCAAGCTCAGTTCAGTATTTTATTGGAGAGTTCCCAAAGTCAAGGGAGGCATTTCCTCTCACCTCCTAGATTTATAACAAGGGATTAGTGCCCTGTGAAGTTGACACGGGGTAGGTGGAGAGACCTTGGATCCAGATGGGCTGGTGTTAATAACCACAGGTGCTATATTAGCAGTGGGACTTCAGTGGAAGTGGGCTTATTTGTGAATACATGGAAATTACCTCCTAAAAACTGCCCATCTGTCTCCCCAAAATTGAATGAATGTGTGCACATAAATACACATATTCACTGGTGAACTCACACATGTTTATATGGACACATCACAAATAGGTCCTGTTTCATGTAATAAAATCAACACATTAATGGAAATGGAAATCTGAGTTACTTCCATGAATGTGCCCTGGTTTGACCCATCGGTTAGTAAGGCCCAAAGAAATTAGGATGACGTGTATAACTGAATAAATGTTCCCAGATTTCTCAGCAGTTTCTGCTACACAGTGGAAAGTGGTTATATAAAATAGCTGTCTTTTAAAGTCAGTGGGCTGTGGCTGCAGGTCACGCTAGTGTCAGATGATGCTATTGAAAATGAGTTTCATGGTCACAAATGTATGAGAACCTCTGGACTGAATTAGTTAAACTATATTTATTAAAAGCTTGCTTTGAGGCTTTCAGATGCTAATTGTCCATTGACTCTAAGAGAGGGTACATTTTGCAAAATTGCAAAACTTTGAAAATGAATCCTTTCTTCACAGAGCTTTCCATGAAAAATAGTTTTCCATACTATAGGTTTATAAATACTGTTCTAATTAGATGAGGGGCTTCCCTGGTGGCTTAGATAGTAAAAACAACAACAACAACAACAACAACAAAAACCCAAAAATCTGTCTCCAATGCCTGAGACCTGGGATTTGCTCCCTGGGTCAGGAAGATTCCCTGGAGAAGAGAATGGCTACCCACTCCAGTATTCTTGCCTGGAGAATTCCATACACACAGAAGCCTGGCAGGCTATAGTCCATGGGGTCACAAAGAGTGGAATACAACTGAGCAACTAAACACACACACACTAATTAGATGGGAATTAATTTTAGAAAAGACTATCTGCTCTTCTCTAATTCCATTCCCCAAAATCTTTAATCAGAGAAATTTTTAAAATGGCAGAAAGATAGATAATTTCACGAAGTAAGATGGTTAGACATTAGAATCTAACTGAAAAGGAACATCAAAATTCAAGAATGTCCAAAGTTAAAGATATTTAGTATAGATTGATGTCATGCACACAGTGTGTTTGCAAAATATTTTATGACTGAATGTATGAATGAAATTTGTATAGTTGTATACTATTTGAAATTGTATAGCTATTTAAGTACTGTATAGAGAGTTCTTTCATGGCAACCCACTCCAGTATTCTTTTTTTTTTGGATTTCTCCTTATGATATCTGACGTCGCTTTTGTTTATTTTTTTAATTTTAATTTTATTTTACTTTACAATACTGTATTGGTTTTGCCATACATTGACATGAATCTGCCACGGGTGTACATGAGTTCCCATTCCTGAACCCCCCTCCCACCTCCCAACCCCATATCATCTCTCTGGATCATCCCCGTGCACAAGCCCCAAGCATCCTGTATCCTGTATCGAACATAGACTGGCGATTCGTTTCTTACATGATAGTATACATGATTCAGTGCCATTCTCCCAAATCATCTCACCCTCTCCCTCTCCCTCAGAGTTCAAAAGTCTATTCTACACATCTGTGTCTCTTTTGCTGTCTCGCATACAGGGTTATCATTACCATCTTTCTAAATTCCATATATATTTGTTAGTATACTGTATTGGTGTTTTTCTTTCTGGCTTACTTCACTCTGTATAATCGGCTCCAGTTTCATCCATCTCCGTAGAACTGATTCAGATGTATTCTTTTTAATGGCTGAGTAATACTCCATTGTGCATATGTACCACAGCTTTCTTATCCATTCATCCACTCCAGTATTCCTGCCTGGAGAATCCCCATAGACAGAGGAGCCTGGCGGGCTACAGTCCATGGGGTCGTGAAGAGTCGGACACGACTGAGCGACTAAGCACAGCACAGCACGCAGAGTCCCTGTTAGTTAGGATACATCAGTATTCCTTCTCTTTCTTCCTCCTGGAAAAGGTGAATTAAATACTTGCCTTACAGCTTATAAAATCAAGACCAGTAAAAAGTTTTGTAGATCTTGAACTAAAATAAATTTTAATTTGAGTACAGTGCAGCAATATACAGCAAGAGACACAAAGTAATGCACTTTTTTAAGCCAGTCAGTTCATCTCTAGATATTTATACTAGAAAGCTATTTATCACAAGCAGAAAGAATGAAGAACTACATGAAAAGTCACTATTATAGAAATATTTGAAATAAAATTAAAAAAAATTTGAATCCAAACTGGCATTAATTTGAACTCTAGCTCTGTCATTTTCTACCTGTGTGATCCTAGGAAAGTTAATTTTATAGAGCCTCAACTTGGTAATCCATAAAATGGACATAATGATATATAATTGATGGATATAATAGATATAATCTAACAATATAATTTAATGTATAATTGACCTAATAAGACTTTAGTGAGGATTAAATAAATACAAATAAAACATTTAGCTCAGGGTTCACACAGATCAATAAAGGTTAGTTAAATGGGGAAATGGCTTAATCATATAGCACAAGACAATAGAATGTTTCTAGTTATTATTAATATGAAGGTTACATAGAAACACAGAAAAATATAGAGTTTAGTGATAGGTGAAACCTATAAGCTCTTTATAGCAAGTTCAGGATAAATCATTTGTAAAATAACTGTTTGATCTGATTACATGTAATTATTACTATTTTATATGTTCTGTAGCATTCTACATTGAATTTATGCAAATTTTCTTTTAAAGCTAGAGAGAGCTAGAGATCTTACATGAGGTTGACTTGTGATGATATCATGACAATTTTAAGTCTCAGTGTTAGGTGAGCTAGCAACATTTTACTGAATAATGAACCTATTTGACTTGGAGACTTGGAGACAACCTTTAGAACAGTAGTTTCTGATTTATAAGATGTTTTCACATACATTATTTTTTTGACCACACTATGCAGTTTGTGGGACCTATGCTCCCTGACCTGGATTGAACTCAGGCCCTTGGTGGTGAGAGCTCAGAATCCTAACCACTAGATTGACAGGAAATTCCCTTACAGTATGTTTTTAATTCCCATAGCAGCACTGTGACTAAAATAGAACAGATATTTTATGAGTGACCCATGACCCCCAGGTTCAGAAAGGTACTGTTTTTGTTGAATAGCCCATGAACTATATGGGACTAAATATGGGAACTATATGAGACAGGACTACAAACCATCTCTTTGTCTCTTGTCCAGACCTCTTAGAGGCTGCCTCTCCTACAAGCTTGCAAATGTTTCTGAATTTGTTCACAAAACCATTCTCCTTATCTGGGACTATGGTACTTTCTCTGTAATATTATATTGTTGTTCAGTTGCTAAGTCATGTCCAACTCTTTGCAACCCCATGGACTGCAGTAGGCCAGCTGCCCTGTCCTTAACTATCAAACAGAGTTTGCACAAATTCATATCCATTGAGTCAGTGATGCCATTCAGCCATCTCATCCTCTATCGCCTCCTTTCCCTCTTGCCCTCAATCTTTTCCAGCATCAGGGTCTTTTCCAGTGAGTCGACTCTTCCCATCAAGTGGCCTAAGTATTGGAGCTTCAGGTTCAGCATTAGTCCTTCCAATGAATATTCAGGGTTGATTTCTTTTAAGATTGGCTGGTTTGATCTCCTGCTGTCCAAGGGACTCTCAAGAGTCTTCTCCAGTACCACAGTACAGAAGAATCAATTCGCTGGCACTCAGCCATCTTTATGGTCCAACTATCACATCCATACATGACTACTAGAAAAACTATAGCTGTGTCTAATATGGACTGTTGTGGACAAAGTGATGTCTCTGCTCTTTAATATGCTGTCTAGGTTGGTCATAGCTTTTCTTCCAAGGAGCAAGTGTCTTTTAATTTCATGGCTGCCAGCATCATCTTCAGTGATATTGGAGCCCAAGGAGATGAAATCTTTAACTGTTTCCATTCTTTTCTCATCCATTTGTCAGGAAGTGATGAGAACAGATGCAATGATCATTTTTTGAATCTGAGCTGGAAGTCAGCTTTTTCACTCTCCTCTTTCACTTTCATCAAGAGGCTGTTTAGTGCTTCTTCACCTTTTGCCTAAGGGTGGTGTCATCTGCATATCTGAGGTTATTGATATTTTTCCTGGCAATCTTGATTCCAGCTTGTGCGTCATCCAGTCCAGCATTTCGCATGATATACTTTGCATAGAAGTTAAATAAGCAGGGTGACAATATACAGCCTGATATATTCTTTTCCAAATTTGAAACCAGCCCATTGTTCCATGTCTTGTTCTAACTGTTCTAACTTGCTTCTTGACTTGCATACAAGTTTCTCAGGAGCCAGGTAAGGTGGTCTGGTAATCCCATCTCTTAAGAATTTTCCAGTTTCTGATCAATATGGTCAAAAGCTTTGGCATAGTCAATAAAGCAGAAGTTTTTCTGAAACTCTCTTGCTTTTTCTATGACCCAGTGGATGTTGGCAATTTGATCCCTGGTTCCTCTGCCTTTTCTAAATCCAGCTTGAACATCTGGAAGTTCATGCACTGTTGAAGCCTTGCTTGGAGAATTTTGAGCATTACTTTGTTAGTGTGTAAGATGAGTGCAGTTATGCAGTAGTTTGAACAGTTTTTGGCATTGCTTTTCTTTGAGATTATAATAAAACCTGACCTTTTCCAGTCCTGTGGCCACTGCTGAGTTTTCCAAATTTCCATCACTTCATGCAAATAGTGTGGGAAACAATGGAAATAGTGACAGACTTATTTTCGTGGGCTCCCAAATCACTGCACATGGTGGGTGACTTCAACCATGAAATTAAAAGACACTTGCTCCTTGAAAGAAAAACTATTACCAACCTAGACAGCATATTAAAAAGCAGAGACATTACTTTGCCAACAAAGGTCCATCTAGTCAAAGGTATGGTTTTTCCAGTAGTTATGTATGGATGTGAGTGTTGACTATAAAGAAAGCTGAATGCTGAAGAATTGATGCTTTTGAACTGTGGTGTTGGAGAAGACTTTTGAACATCACTTGGATTGCAAGGAGATCCAACCAGTTCATCTTAAAGGAAATCCGTCCTGAATATTCATTGGAAGGACCGACGTTGAAGCTGAAGCTCCAATACTTTGGCCACCTGATGCAAAGAGCTGACTCATTGGAAAAGACTCTGATGCTAGGAAAGATTGAAGGCAGGAACTGAAAGGGATGACAGAGGATGAAATGGTTGGATGGCATCACTGACTCGATGGACATGAGTTTGAGCAAGCTTCTTGAATTGGTGATAGATAGGGAAACCTGGTGAACTCAGTCCACGGAGTCAAAAGAGTTGGACATGACTGAACAACTGAACTGAACTGAACTGATCCTAATGTGAAGTAAGTCAAACAGAGGAAGACAAGTATCATATGATATTGCTTATATGTGGAACATATTACAAAATCAAAAATAGCACAAATGAAGTTATTTCCATAACGAAGACTCACAGACACAGAAAATCAGCTTATGGTTACCAAGAGGGAAAGGTTGGGTAGGGGAAGGTTAAATTAGGAAGCTGGGATTGACACATACAGACTACTGTATATAAAATAGATAATCAATAAAAACCTACTGTATAGCAAAAGGAAATCTACTCAGTACAGTATAATAATATATAAAGGAAAAGAATCTGAAAAAGAATATATATATATGTAACAAAATCTCTACCCTGTACACATGAAAGCACAACATTACAAAACAACTATACTTCAACTTAAAAAAAAAAAAAAAACAACCTGTCTATATGGGCTGCTGTACATATGTGGGGACTGTTCTTGCACTCCTGTGCATTTTCAGCCAAGCAAAGGGTAGACCCAGGACTAATGCTGAGCCAATAAGATTCAACCTCTTCAAAATTCAGTTTAGACAGAGCTGGTGTAATTCCTTCTGGACTGTTCACCTGGAGTGAGGGGATTTGAACTCAAGAGCAGATGCTGACATCATATGGCTGTCGTATTTTTAAAGAAACTTGGACAGAGAGAAACAGCAGCATTGCAGAGAAGCTCAACAGAGACTGTGCGATCCCAGGAGTGGGTATTGAGAGAGAGAGGGAGAGAGAATTTTTTTTTAAGTTTTCTGTTTGTGATAACTTTCCTCTGAAGGGTACCCCCTCTCTGATCCTGGTTGTTCCTGTTCTTGGATTGAGAGATGTCTCAATTACTTTATGATAAACTAGCTTATGCAAATCTGGAGCATTCTGCATCCAGAATTACATATCCCTAATTAAGATAGAGCTGCAATGAATAAACAAGTCACTCCCTTTTCTTATTAGCAAAGGTTTCTTGAGGACACAGTGCCTCATCTCAGATGAGTGATTACTGTGGTTGGTACTCTGAGCACATTGAGAGACTGGCAGGAGGACCATTCGGGTTTCACTGTGTGGATGGCTGCCTTCCCATCTCCACACGGACCTGGCTTAGGACTGTATAGAATCAGAAATAGGCATCTCCTAGCTGCAGAGCTTATGTCGGATGAACATTCCTAAGTATGTGCTCTCTGAACTCAGAGTAAATATATGAACCAACATGACTTCTAAATTTTTTCCACTTTTTTTTCCCATCCTCTCTGTACATTTTGATGACTCCCTAAAATTGTGCCTTCATTCCAAAGTATGGAAGAGTCTCTTTTGCAGTTCCTGTGCTGAAGTGTATTTTAAAATTATTTAAGTATTACAACTAACTCTTGAAGCAGTGTTTAGGCAAGAAAAGCAAGTCACCTCATTAGACTCAGGATTCTAGGGAGCAATGGTTAGAAGGAAACCCCAGGCTTGGGCAGGAGGTAGGGGACAATCCAGAGACATGAATAAGGCACATATATTTCAGGATCCACAATTATTTTCATCTCTGCAGACCAGAGTTCACAAAGTGGAACTGAGATCACCAGGAGAAATATCAACAACCACAGATATACAGATGATACTGTTCTAATGGCAGAAAGTGAAGAGGAACTAAAGGGCCTCTTGATGAGGGTGAAAGAGGAGAGTGGCAAAGCTGGTTTAAAACTCAACATTCAAAAAACTAAGATCATGGCATCTGACCCCATCATTTCAAGGCAAATAGATGGGAAAAAAGTGGAAACAGTGGCAGATTTTATTTTCTAGGGCTCCAAAATCACTATGGATGGTGACTGCAGCACTGAAATTAAATGATGCTTTCTCCTTGGAAGGAAAGCTATGACAAACCTAAACAGCATATTAAAAAGCAGACATGATTTTGCCAATAAAAGTGAATATAGTCAAAGCTATGGCTTTTCCAGTAGTCATGTACAGATGTGAAATGTGGACCATAAAGAAGGATGTCTAGATAGCATATTAAAAATCAGAGACATTACTTTGCCAACAAAGGTCTGTCTAGTCAAAGCTATGGTTTCTCCAGTAGTCATGTATGGATGTGAGAGTTGGACTATAAAGAAAGCTGAGCACTAAACACACAGTGAATTCAACTGATGCTTTTGAAGTGCAGTGTTGAAGAAGACTCTTGAGAGTCCCTTGGATTGCAAGGAGATCAAACCAGTCAATCCTAAAGGAAATCAGTCCTGAATATTCATTGGAAGGACTGACGTTGAAGCTAAACTCCAATAGTTTGGCCACCTGATTCGAAGAGCTAACTCATTGGAAAAGACCCTGATTCTGGGAAAGATTGAGGGCGGGAGGAGAAGGGGATGACAGAGGATGTGATAGTTGGATGGTATCATCAACTCGATGGACATGAGTTAGAGAAAGCTTCGCGAGTTGGTGATGGACAGGAAAGCCTGGCATGCTATAGTCCATGGGGTAGCAAAGTGTTGGACACAACTGAGCAACAGAACTGAACTGAACTGAAAGCAGGATGAGTGCTGAAGAATTGTTTTTGAATTGTGGTGCTAGAGAAGACACTTGAGAGTCCCTTGGACAGCAAGGAGATCAAACCAGTCAATTCTTAAGGAACTCAGTCCTAAATGCCCATTAAGTTTGAGCAAACTCTGGGAGACAGGGGAGCCTGGCATGCTGTAGTCCATGGGGTTGCAAAGAGCTGGACATGACTTAGCAGCTGGGCAACAACAAGTAGTGATGCTAGTGGTAGAGGACTCGCTTGCCAAAGCAGGAAATGTGAGACACATGGGTTTCACCTGGGTCTGGAAGATCCCCTGGATCCTCCAGGGGCGAGGGCATGGCAAGCCACTTCAGTATTCTTTTCTGGAGAATCGCATGGACACAGGAGCCTAGAGGGCTGCAGTAAATAGGGTCGAAGATTTGGACACAACTGAATTGACTNCATATTAAAAAGCAGACATGATTTTGCCAATAAAAGTGAATATAGTCAAAGCTATGGCTTTTCCAGTAGTCATGTACAGATGTGAAATGTGGACCATAAAGAAGGATGTCTAGATAGCATATTAAAAATCAGAGACATTACTTTGCCAACAAAGGTCTGTCTAGTCAAAGCTATGGTTTCTCCAGTAGTCATGTATGGATGTGAGAGTTGGACTATAAAGAAAGCTGAGCACTAAACACACAGTGAATTCAACTGATGCTTTTGAAGTGCAGTGTTGAAGAAGACTCTTGAGAGTCCCTTGGATTGCAAGGAGATCAAACCAGTCAATCCTAAAGGAAATCAGTCCTGAATATTCATTGGAAGGACTGACATTGAAGCTAAACTCCAATAGTTTGGCCACCTGATTCAAAGAGCTAACTCATTGGAAAAGACCCTGATTCTGGGAAAGATTGAGGGCGGGAGGAGACGGGGATGACAGAGGATTTGATAGTTGGATGGTATCATCGACTCGATGGACATGAGTTAGAGAAAGCTTCGCTAGTTGGTGATGGACAGGAAAGCCTGGCATGCTATAGTCCATGGGGTAGCAAAGTGTTGGACACAGCTGAGCAACAGAACTGAACTGAACTGAAAGAAGGATGAGTGCTGAAGAACTGGTGTTTTCGAATTGTGGTGCTAGAGAAGACACTTGAGAGTCCCTTGGACAGCAAGGAGATCAAACCAATCAATTCTTAAGGAACTCAGTCCTAAATGGCCATTAAGTTTGAGCAAACTCTGGGAGACAGGGGAGCCTGGCATGCTGTAGTCCATGGGGTTGCAAAGAGCTGGACATGACTTAGCAGCTGGGCAACAACAAGTGGTGATGCTAGTGGTAGAGGACTCGCCTGCCAAAGCAGGAAATGTGAGACACATGGGTTTCACCTGGGTCTGGAAGATCCCCTGGATCCTCCAGGGGCGAGGGCATGGCAAGCCACTTCAGTATTCTTTTCTGGAGAATCGCATGGACACAGGAGCCTAGAGGGCTGCAGTAAATAGGGTCGAAGATTTGGACACAACTGAATTGACTTAGCGCACTTTGGGGGCTCTTCCCTCATGGTCCTGTAGCTAAGACTCCACACTCCCAATTCAGGGGGAAGGAGTTTCACCCCTGGTCAGGGAACTAGAGCCACATGCCACAACTAAGACCTGGTACAGTCAAATAAGTGAATAAATATGTACATATTTATAGATTTCCCTGATGGCTCAGTGGGTAAAGAATCGACCTGCAATGCAGGAGACCCAGGGGTTGCAAATTCAGTCCCTGGATTGGGAATATCCCCTGGAGCAGGAAATGGTAACCACTCTAGTATTCTTGTCTGGAGAATTCCATGGACAGAGGAGTCTGGCAGGCTAAGTCCAAAGAGTCGGACACGACTGAGCAGACACACACACAAACACACACACACACACACACACACACACACACACTGTGTTAGGTGCTTTACTGACGTTAATCTGAGACAGCCTTGGATTTCTTATTGGATCCTTCTTAATACCAAAAACTAAGTTAGCTCATGAATTCACGTGTGAATAACTAAACCCACAAGTATAAAGCACAAACTTTAATTTTTGTTGACTGGTGAGCACGAGGGATTGGGAAATGAGGAGAGTCAGAGTAATTTTATATCTTCAGTCAAATTATATCATTTCTTTCACAATTATCAGACCTCTGCCTCTTCTCTCCCTCAAACATGGAATGACTATGTCCTTCTCCTTAGCTGGATGCCACATAGAGAAGCAAATTCAGTATTTATCACAAAGGAAAAGGATTTGCATTGCTTAGCTTCATCATCAGTTGCATATAAACAGGTCCAAAAGCTTGAGCAAGACTCAGACATCAACAAACTTCCGACAGTGTAGAAAGAAATGCACACTGCGGGGGAAAACATTTTGAAAAGGAGTGCTAGATGATTTAATTCTGAACTGCCTTTTCCTCATCACTTCACATATGAAACAAATTTAAGGCAGAATTCAGTGTGTTGGAGAGAAACAGTGGTAAGAATCTAGCAAGAGAAAAGAAACATACTTGAATACTTTTTTTTTTTTTGGTAAGGCCAATACTTTTTTGTTTTGTAAGGCCATCATAATTAAAATTTTCTTCCCAAAGTGTCAAACATCTGATGAAAAGAAGAGAAATCCCATTGAGCTCTGAAATAGCACCTCCTCAGCCCACAATAGAACACTATGAATATTGAAGGGAAAGTGGCAGACAGGAATGCTTTCAGGGAGTGATGGATTTGCAGTGTGTGGGATGGAATGCTTTATTATTTTTACGGTATTATTGCAGAATAGAAGACTTCCTATCAAAGCTTGCTTTTAACGGACCAACACATCCACTGTGCAAAAGGGAAGAAAACTGATTTCATAATCCTGGGATCAATTTTTTTTTTCCTTTGAATTTGCTTCAACCCATTTTGGAATTCTTTGGATAGTTTCAACTGTTTCTTTTGTCATGGACTTCCCTGGTGGCTCAGATGGTAAAGTGTCTACCTAGAAGGCTGGAAACCTGGGTTCAATCCCTGTGTCTCAAATATCCCCTGGAGAAGGAAATGGCAACCCACTCCAGTACCCTTGCCTGGAAAATCCTGTGGACAGAGGAGCCTGGTAGGCTACAGTCCATGGGGTCGCAAAGAGTTGGACACAACTGAGCGACTTCACTTTGTCATAAAAGGAACCTCTAAGTGTTTAATCCTACTGGATAGAAAAAAAATGAGTGAGGAAGGAAAGACATACTAATTTCAGTAGGAAAATAATGAAGGCAGGATACGCAGGTAAGATACTGCTTCAAAGGATGATAATATAATGTACAAGCATCATGTGTGGAATTTGAGAGCAGTATTGAAGAATACAAGGTGAGGAGAGATGTAGGCAAGTTTCCCAACCTAGGCAGCAGGCGGTCAGGGAACCTGTCCACAGATGTGCTGTTTGATTCTCAGAGGACACTGACGCTCTCTTGAATGCAGATGCCTCTGGACAGGCTGAGGAGTTCCAATCCACCCCAGCCTGCCAGCTCTTACTGTGGTTCTGTTGACTGAACGAAATGTACAATATAAAAGCTGAGAATTCTGTTTATTTAGCAGACAAAACTGAAAACTTAAACCCGGGACACAGCCTCTCAGATTTCTCCAGATATTGCTCCTAACAGGTAAGGAAGGAGCTACGATACACAGAGGTTTTGCAACAAAGACCTGGGAGGCAGAACATAAAAAGATTACTGTTAAAGCAAGCCAGATACCTCAAGGTAATGAATTTAGCATTTTTCTATGTATGGAAAGCTACCATGTATGAGTCTTGGCTCACTGAAATAAGGCATCTTAGTCATCAGGTTTCAGCAACTCATCGGGAGACTCATCCCCTGAGTCTCCTCACCATGAGGTGTGACTGCAGTGGCTGTGCTTGGTGGTAGGCATTCTGTTTTTATCCTGAGCTTCCTCACGCCTCACTGTCAGAGTGGCTCTGAGGTGATGGCTTGACAGCTCCAACATCCTTTGCTTACTGATATGGCAGGTGGCATGTTTTCATTGTGGCTGCTTCACTCATATAATCTGTCCTCTGAAGACATTTGAGCTTGTGATTCCTGATCTACCCTAATCCTCCCATTTTAAATTGTAATAACCAAGGCTAAGAGAGAACTAGTTTTCTCAAGATTACTGAAAAGGAGACATGATGAAAAGTAGCCCAGAAGTGAATTTTCCCTGTGTTCAGTTGGGAGTTTATTATGTACCAGTTCACATTACTTTAAAACAATTCTGAAAACTCAGAGTTTTCGTAATTTATTTAGATCAAAACCATTTTTGAACTAAGGCAGTCTTTAAGTAAAATATTCATGAAAGTGAAAGTCACTCAGTCGTGCCCGACTCTTTGTGACCCCATGGACTATACAGTACCAGGCCAGAATACTGGAATCGGTAGTCTTTCCTTTCTCCAGAGGATCTTTCCAACCCAGGGATTGAACCCAGGTCTCCCTCATTGCAGGTGGATTCTTTACCAGCTGAGTCACCAGGGAAGCTGGAAGCAACTCAGAGACAGTGGAGGAAAGGGAGGCCTGGCATGCTGCAGTTCATGGGGTCGCAAAGAGTTGGATCTGACTGAGCAACTGCACAACAGCTACAGCAAATACTAAAAGACAAAAAGTGAGTGTTTCCACTTGGAAGAGTGACCCCATGGACTGCAGCATGCCAGTCTGCAAATAGTTTACTGATTTATTCACTGACTCAAAAAAATAGCTTTGGCTGTATGAGGCATTTAGGGGATATGAAACCTAATAAGACATGGTCCCTGTTCTCAGTGATGTCATAATGTTATTATACAAATGCTTGTAACTTTACCAACAAGTGACCCATACTGTGACAGTAACATGAATAAAGAGTCAAGGGAGTGTGGATAAAGCAGAAAAGGGAGTCTAGAGGAGCAGGAAAAATGAGGAGAGAGCATGCCACAGGAGTAATATTTCAGCTGGGTGAATGGAGACCAATTTCTTCAAGTCCTAGTCACAATATGAGCAGAGGTGCAGAGGCATCAGAACTTGGTATGTCCAGAGGAAATGAGTGCAAGATACACTTGTTGTGTCCTGGGCTTGCATGCATGCTAAGTTGCTTAGTAGTGTCTGACCATTTGCAGCCCCATGGACTGTAGCCCACCAGGCTCCTCTGTCCATGGAATTCTCCAGGCAAGAATACCGGAGTGGGTTTCCATGGCCTCCTCCAGGGGATCGTCCCAACTCAGAGATCAAACCTGAGTCTCCTGCCGCTGCAGGTGGGCTCCTTACCACTGAGCCACCACGGATGCACCAAGCCATGAACTAGATGGATGTGTTATTTTCTTCAATCTCCATTTTATAAAGCAGAAAATAGGAAGGGATTTGTTCAGCTTAATTGTTTCCAAACTCTAAATTTAGTACTTACTGTGTATTAGATCTTTTGCTAGATGCTAGATGGAATGGAGAACTCATTTGTAGCCCACTTTTGCTGGTTTAAGAAATTAAGGTTGTGATTTGAAATGAAGGTGTGATGACTTGAAAGAACTTTCCACCTGTGGTTATGTAAAATGTGAAGTTTGAGCTTTGAATTTTTCCCAACTCCATTAAAGTTTTCTCAGAAAAATACAAATTAGAATAGTCAGTGAATACAATATGATATTGGATGGCATACATGAAAGTAACTATTAGCTACGGAGATCTCCCATAGACACAAGGTGATTAACCACAGCAGGTAGAAGGCTCATAAAACAAAACCAGACATTTCTGTGTCATATAATACTTACACTTTCATTGCTTTTGTGAAGTGTATTTAAAGGAAGGAGAAAGTACAAACAGAACCCAGGCTCTGGATAACGTGGCTAGAAAGAGAGTTTCATATTTCTACTGGTACCTTGGAGAACTGGACTAAAGTTCTGACTGATAGAGTGACCATTTGGAGGTAGCTTGGTGGAGGGTCTATTTACAAGTGCTCTCTGATCAGTGAGACTAGGGAGAGCAGATGCCTGAAATAGGGGAACTTTGGTAGCAGGATAGGGGAGAGGATGGTCCCTAGAAAGATCCACTCCTCTCTTTTCCTTGACCACATGGACAGTCTTCGGTCCATGAAGCTCCTGAGATTAAAAAAAAAAAAAAGTATATCATCAAAGTAACAAAAGACATCTGATTGGTTTGTCACTGACAGGCCAGGATCTGAGTGGAGGATCAGTCCAGGGCTTGACAACTTTTCATATGCTCTTGAGATCTTCAGAGTCCTTCCTAGATCCACTAAGAAACAGGAGGGAAGCAAGAGTCAATTCATTCACAGCGTGTAGGCGTGTATGCAGAGTACCTACTATATGCCAGGCCATCATGGAGCATTCATCGTTGTCCTGATCTCAGTCATCTGTAGATTTTAATTTCAGACTAGAGTTATTTGGAAGAGATGAGAAAGGTGGTAGCAGTGAATATCAGTTATTAAGCTCCTTTTATAGCAATTAATTATGTATGCAATATGCATTTCTCAGAAACCAGAAGGGAAACACTCTATGCCACTTTCTAGAAATACATTAAAATTAAAAACTCAATATAGCTGTTACACTTACTGTGAAAATTTTACCATTAAAAGTGGCTATTGAGGTTCTTATGAACAAACAATTGGTAATTTTCTTCAAGTAAGCAAAGAAGTATTATTTTTTTTTCTAACTGATGTCTCAAGAAGTAGAAGTTTAAGGCATTCATAAAAGTCTTTAGAGACATGCTTTATAATTTCAAAATAAGAGGGGAAAAAGCTTATGCCATTAAGACACTTATTATTTTATCAGTAATGCTATACATTCTGCCCTCCTGAGGAAGATTGAAACATTAATTCTGGATTGCTCTCTTGGAAAACCATATGATATGCTCCCTGTAGAGAAGATAAAAGATTTGGGGCCCTATGAAAAGCCCCTAGTATTAAAGAATACACACATACGCATTTTTTCCCCTAGTGTCATGTTGCCTTCAATATGAGATGACATTTTGAATGGAGTGGCAGAAGTGTTTTTCTTTCTTTCTTGCACTCTGCTGTTTCTAGATAGTAATGCTTCTCCTTGAAGGAAACAGAGAAATGACATATCCATCATTCATGGAAACAATACTGATTGTGAACATTTAATGCATATTTTTAAGAGAGAAATTGAAGGTGGCCTCAAAAATTTCCCAGAAAAGAAATAGCAAAAGCATTGCCTTTTCTGGCTCTCAAGGGATGCAGGAGATGAGATTCATTTCACTCTGTGTGGCACCCTCTCCAGATTCATAGCAGTCATTTACTATCAGAGAGACCAGTGACATTTCATACCAAATAAATTTTGAAGGAAAAATTCATTCCTGGCTGGAATGAATGTGATTCCATTGAGAGAAAGTTATGCTAAATCATTGATACAAACTTCAAATAAAATTTCAAAAGTTGCTACCTAAGAGCAGAGACTTGGAAATAACTCTAATTTACCCATTTGACTCATGTAGAAGTCTCTCCCATGGCCTTCCTATCAGCCAGTGTACAAGATCAGTCTATTTATTCAAAGTAAGAGTGGACACTTTTTGCTGAGGGAGCAGTGTTGAGTGCTGGGAATTTCTTCCTTATACTGAATCGAATTGTTGTTCCTTATAACATGCTTCCTTTCTGGCTCTGGAATAAAGCAGGAGAGCCTACTTTATTCCAGAGCCTACTTCATCTCACTCTTGATGAGAATGCTTGAAAATAGAAATCTTGTGACCCTCAAATCTTCCCTTCTTTAGGCTCAACTGCCTTTGGTTTGTTTAAATTTGTAATGTAACTTAAGGATATCTGAGTTTCCTCACCTCCTGGTTATCTTCTTCTGTTTAGTTTCATGTATACGTGCACCTGTATGTATGTTTTCTCTGCTAAGTCACTTTAGTCATGTCCGACTCTCTGTGACCCTATGGATTTGTAGGCTCCTCTGTCCACAAGATTCCCCAGGCATGAACACTGGAGTGGGTTGCCATGCCCTCCTCCAGATGATCTTCCTGACCCAGGGATGGAACCAATGTCACTTACCTCTCCTGCACTGGCAGGCAGGTTCCTCACCTCTGCTGCTGCTGCTGCTGCTGCTAAGTCGCTTCAGTCGTGTCCAACTCTGTGTGACCCCATAGACGGCAGCCCACCAGGCTCCCCCGTTCCTGGGAATCTCCAGGCAAGAACACTGGAGTGGGTTGCCATTTCCTTCTCCAATGCGTGAAAGTGAAAAGTGAAAGTGAAGTTGCTCAGTCGTGTCCCACTCGCAGTGACCCCATGGACTGCATCCTACCAGGCTCCTCCATCCATGAGATTTTCCAGGCAAGAGTACAGGTCCTATGTATGTTTTCCAGTGACTTTAAATACATACATATCCCTAAATAGATAATAGGTGTTATATATATATATATATATATACACACACACACATACACACATTTCAATAGCAGGACATAGTTTTTAGAAAAAGGTTGTGTACAGTGATGCCTTCACGGGCTGACTGGGGAGATTTGAAAACTGGACCCAGCCTAGGCTTAACTGAGAAAGTTTTCCTGCATTTCTCACTTTCAACCTGCTTTCCTTGCCCTGTTCCGTTCTGTTGCCAACTCTCCTTCAGTCCTCCTTGTCTTACTGCAGAAACTGCTATTGGATGGAACTCTGTGCAAGGAAATGCCAGGCTTTAATGTACCTTGAGACGTGAAGCATGACAAGAACAGGCGCCCAAGAAATCATCAGAATAAAAACAGGCTGGCAGCTGCTCTGGGGGCTGGCACCTCTACTGCTAGCCATCAACAGGAAGAAGCTCCTGGGATGAAGAGATGGCAACTTTCCAGGCGTAACCAGTGTTTTCAGCATCTGTACTTCTTTACTGGAGATCAAGCCCAGAGGCTTGGGAGTGGAGCACCGACTCCAAGACCCTAGGCTACCAGAGAACTAATGCTAGTGAGTACCAAATAATGAGAACTCACACAAAGGAACCCACCTGAATACAAGACCAGGCATCACCCAACCACCAGTAGTGCCTTGTGCAACCCCCTCATCTAAACAACAAACAATGCAAAAATAAAAACCCAATAATCAGCAAACAGGATTACCACTTCACTCAGTCACACTCATCAGCAGAAAAACAAACAAACAAAACAAAACAAACAAACAAACAAACAAAAAACTCACACCAAATCTCACCCTATACGAAGCTTACACAGACATTGAACCAAACTTAGGAGAGCAGAAACCAAAAAGGAAGAAAGAATTCAACCCTGAAGCCTGGGAAAAGGACACCTCAAACACATTAAGCTAAAAAATATAATAACCAAAAGGCAGAGAACTACTACACAAATGAAAGAACAAACTAGAAACACAGAAGCCCAAATACATGAACAGGAAATAGGCAAACTAGCAGAAAATAATTCAGAATAATGACAGTAAAGATAATCAAATACCTTGGAAACAAAATGGAGAAAATGCAAGATTCAATTAACAAAGACCTAGAAGAATTAAAGAATAAACATACGGAGACAAACAACAGGATTACTGAAATTAAAATACTCAAGTAGGAATAAATAGCAGAATATCTCAAGCAGAATAGTCTCAGAGACCTCTGGGACAATATCAAATGCACCAACATTCAAATTATGGGGGTCCCAGAAGGAGAAAAAAAGAAAGGGTATGAGAAAAATTTTGAAGAGATTAGAGTTGAAAATTTCCCCAACATGGAAAAGGAAATAGTTAATCAAGTCCAAGCGGAGAAGGCAATGGCAACCCACTCCAGTACTCTTGCCTGGAAAATCCCATGGATGGAGGACCCTGGTGGGCTGCAGTCCATGGGGTCGCTAGGAGTCAGACACGACTGAGCGACTTCACTTTCACTTTTCACTTTTATGCATTAGAGAAGGAAATGGCAACCCACTCCAGTGCTCTTGCCTGGAGAATCCCAGGGATGGCAGAGCCTGGTGGGCTGCCGTCTATGGGGTCGCACAGAGTCGGACATGACTGAAGTGACTTAGCAGCAGCAGCAGCAAGAGGCACAAAGAGTCCCATACAGGATAAACCCAAGGAAAAACACACCAAGACACATACTAATCAAACTAAGACTAAACACGAAGAAAATATTAAAAGCAGCAAGGGNAAAACGTCGCCTAGACAACCTAATGTTACACCAAAAATAACTGGAAAAAGAAGAACAAATAAATCCCAAAATTAGTAGAAGGAAAGAAATCATAAACATCTGAGCAGAAATAAGTGAAAAAGAAATTTAAAAAACAATAGTAAAGCTCAATAAAGCTAAAAGCTGGTTCTTTGAGAAGATAAAATTGACAAACCTTAAGCCAGATATATCAAGAGAAAAAGAGAGAAGAATCAAATCAACAAAATTAAGAATGAAAAAGGAGAGGTTACAAGAGACAATGCAGAAATACAAAGGATTATAAGAAACTATTATGAACAACACTATGGCAATAAAATGGATACCTGCAAGAAGTGGACAGATTCTTAAAAAAGTTCAATCTTCCAAGACTGAATCAGGAAGAAATAGAAATTATGAACAATCTAATTACAAGCACTGAAAATGAAGCTGTGATCAAAAATCTCCCAAAAAACAAAAGTGCAGGACCAGATGGCTTCATAGGAGAATTCTATCGAACATTTAGAGAAGAGCCAATGCCTACCCTTCTAAAAGTATTTCAAAAAATCACAGAGGAAGGAACACTTCCCAAATTATTCTACAAGGCCACCATCACCCTGATACCAAAACCAGACAAAGACAACACACACACACAAAGAAAACTACAGGCCAACATCACTGATGAACATAGATGTAAAAATCCTCAACAAAATTTTAGCAAACAGAATGTAGCAACACATCAAAATGCTCACACACCATGATCAAGTTGGGTTTATTTCAGGGATGCAAGGATTCTTCAATATATGCAAATCAATCAATGTGATACACCACATTAACAAATTGAAAGATAAAAACCATATGATCATCTCAATAGATGCAGAAAAAGCCTTTGACAAAATCATCACAGCACCCATTTATGATTAAAACTCTTCAAAAAATGGACATAGATGGAAACTTCTTCAACATCATAAAGGCCATATATGGTAAACTAACAGCAAACATTATTCTCAATGGTGAAAATCTGAAAGCATTCTCCCTAAGATCAGGAACAAGACAAGGGTGTTCACTTTCACCACTATTATTCAACATAGTTCTGGAAGTCCTAGCTACAGCAATCAGAGAAGAAAATTAAATAAAAGGAATCCAGATCAGAAAGGAAGAAGTAAAGCTCTCATTGTTTACAGATGACATGATACTATATACAGAAAACCCTAAAGATAGTATCAGAAAATTACTAGTGCTAATCAGTGAATTTAGCAAAGTTGTAGGATAGAAAATCAATACACATAAATCATTTTCATTTTATATACTATCAATAAAAAATCAGAAAGAATTTAAGGAATCAATCCCATTCACTGTTGTAACAAAAAGAATTAAGTATCTAAAAATAAACTTGCCTAAGGAGACAAAAGATCTGTACACAGAAAATTATAAGACATTGATGAAAGAAATTATAGGTGACATAAACAGATGGAGAGCTTTTCCATGTTCCTGGAGTAAGAAGAATCAATACTGTGAAAATGACTATACTACCAAACACAGTCTACAGATTCAATGTGATCCCTATCAAATTACCAATAGCATTTTTCAAATAACTAGAACAAAAAAATTCACGATTCATATGGAAACACAAAAGACCCTGAATAGCCAAAGCAGTCTTGAGAAAGAAGAATGGCGCTGGAGGAATCAACCTTCCTGACTTCAGATTACACTACAAAGCGACAGTCATCAAGACAGTATGGTACTGACATTAAAAACACAAATATAGACAAATAGAACAAGATAGAAAGCCCAGAAATAAACCCAGGCACCTATGAGCACCTTATTTTCGACAAAGGAGGCAAGAATATACAAAGACAGCCTCTTCAATAAATGGTGCTGGGAAAACTGGACAGCTACATGTAAAAGAATGAAATTAGAACACCTCCTAACATCATACCCAAAGATAAACTCAAAATGGATTAAAGACCTAAATATAAGACCAGAAACTAGAAAACTCTTAGAGGAAAACATAGGAAGAACACTCGATGACATAAATCAAAGCAACATCCTCTTTGACCCATCTCCTAGAGTATTGGAAATAAAAACAAAAGTAAACAAGAGGGACCTGATTAAACTTAAAACTTTTTGCACAGCAAAGGAAACTATAAGCCAGGTGAAAAGACAAACCCTCAGAATGGGAGAAAATAATAACAAATGAAACAGCTGACAAAGGATTAATTTCCAAAATGTACAAGTGGCTCTTACAACTCAATGCCAGAAAAACAAACAACCCACTCAAAAAGTGAGAAAAAGACCTAAACAGACATTTCTCCAAAGAAGACATACAGATGGCTAACAAACACATGAAAAGGTGCTCAACATCACTCACTATTAAAAAAATGCAAATCAAAACTACAATGAGATATCACCTCACACTGGTCAGAATAGCCATCATCAAAAAGTCTAGAAATAATAAATGCTGGAGAAACTGTGGAGGAAAATGCTCTTGCATTATTGGTGGGAATGTAAATTGATACAACCTCTATGGAAGATGGTATGGAGTTTCCTTAAAAAACTAGGAATAAAGCCACCATACAACCCAGCAACACCACTCCTAGGCATATACCGTGAGGAAACCAAAATTGAAAAAGACACATGTATCTCATTGTTCATTGAAGCACTATTTATGATAGCTAGAACATGAAAGCAACCTAGATGTCCATTGACAGATGAATGGATAAAACAGCAGTGGTACATATAAGCAATGGAATATTACTCAGCCATGAAAAGGAATGTATTTGAGTCAGTTCTGATGAGATGGATGAACCTATTATACAGAGTGACATAAGGCCAAAAGAGAAAGATAAATATCCTATTCTAGCGCATATGTATGGAATCTAGAAAAATGGTACTGAAGAATTTATTTACAGGGTGGCAGTGGAGAAACAGACATAGAGAATAGACTTATGAACATGGAGAGAGGGGAGGAGAGGGTGAGATGTGTGGAAAAAGTAACATGGAAACTTACATTACTATAGGTAAAATATATAGCCAACGGGAATTTGATGTATGGCTCAGGAAACTCAAACAGGGGCTCTGTATCTATGCATAGGGGTGGGTTGGGGAGGAAGATGGGAGGGGGTTTCAAAATGGAGGGGATATATGTATACCTATGGCTGATTGATGTTGAGGTTTGACAGAAAACAAAAAAAGTCTGTAAAGCAATTATCCTTCAAATAAGTAAATAAATTTAAAAAGCTTGCATACTACTTTAATATGCAGTAACATACACTGAGGAATAATTTAAAATGCACTGCATTGGACTAGCATATATATGTTGTAAAATCAGTCTTCCCCAACTCTTAATATTACCTTTTATTTTAAAAGATAGGTAAAATTTCATGACTTCTCCAAGAAAGAGGGTACATAAAGAAGAGTCAAAATTTAATTTTGTAGAGAAATAGGAGAAAGAAATGGCAAGTAAAGAAACAGGAAAATTTTTGAATTAATTAGCAGAAAAAAAAAGAAGAACAGAGCAGAAAAAGCAATAATAAAAATAAACAAACAACAAAAAGAAAGTAAATACACACCTCTTCAATTCTTAGCTGCTTTACATAGGTTTAAAATATTACTATCTAAAATAAGAGCTTTTTTAGACCATTTTAGGACTCCCTTACTGATCATGAACAAGATAATCTGTGATTCAGTATCTTAGCTTCTACAGGAATTATTTCTATGATATCCATGTATTTTATTAAACTAGATGAAAGAATCACAAATGTCAAAGGTCCTCTCCTATCATCCATCCCCTGCTGACTCTGTTACATGGTGGCCTTGTGCCCAGCGGTTGGCATTAACTGATGTAAGATAATGGGTCTCAACTGTAACAGTCTCAATGCCACCATTTGTAATGCTGTCTGTGTTATCCTAACACGAGAATCACCTATTCACTTATGTAATATAGTACTTATCTGTAATACAAAGTATAAAATAAAATAATGTAATGCTAATAATATCATGGGGGTTTCAGTGTATAAATGTTTAGTCACAACTCTACTAGAAACATATTCCAGTTACTAAATCATCAAATTTCTATATAATAATCAATCTCAAATTGAAGAGACGTCAGAAAATCAGAAGTCATTCCATACAAGAAGTACGGGAATAATAAAAGCAGAACTATGGATGGAACTTAAAGCAAAATGTATTGTAAGGATCAGCGATAATGAATCAATATCAGTCACATATGACTTTCTACCTGAGGATCCACCAGCACACTTGAAGTCTCATGGAACACAAAGGAATTCTTTTTTATGCAGAACTGTTCTCTGCATGGGGGCTTCCCTGGGAGCTTAGTAGGTAAAGAATTCAATGCAGGAGACCCCCATTCCTGGGTCAGAAAGGTCCCCTGGAGAAGAGATAGGCTATCCACTTCAGTATTCTTGGGCTTCTTTTGTGACTCAGACAGTAAAGAATCCACCTTCAATGCAGGAGACCCTGATTCAATTCCTGGGTCAGAAAGATCCCCTGGAGAAGGAATAGGCTACCCACTTCAGTATTCTTGACCTTCCCTGGTGGCTTAGATGGTAAGGAATCCGCCAGCAATGTAGGAGATCTGGGTTTGATCTCTGGGTTGGGAAGATCCCCCAGATCAGAGCATGGTAACCCATCCAGTATTCTTTCCTGGAGAATCCCCGTGGACAGAGGAGCCTAGTGGGCTACAGTCCATGAGGTTTCAAAGAGTTGGTTACAACTGAGCAACTAAGCATAGCACGTGTGTGTGTGTGTGTGTGTGTGTGTGACTCCTAGTATCTTTCACTCTCCCTACTTTCATCCACTATATACCTTTCATTCTCCCTGACCATTATAACAGCTTTTTAAAAGCTGCTTCAGATTTTTTAAATGCCTCCTGAGAGTTCTTCTGCTTCTGCTAAGATGCACTGATCTAAGCTGTACATCCATGGGTGCTAAGTCAGTTCAGTCCTGTCCGACTCTTTGCCACCCCAGGTTCCACTGTCCATTGGATTCTCCAGCAAGAATATTAGAGTGGGTTGTCATGCCCTCCTCCAAGAGATCTTCCCCACCCAGGATCAAAACCACACCTCTTATGTCTCCTGCATTGGCAGGCAGGCTCTTTACACTAGTGCACTTGGGAAGCCCCCTTATCTAAGTTAGTCAAGGTTAATTCTGGTTTCTTATCAAGGAGTATTGAGTCAAGCATCCCAGTCTGAGATCTAAGTCCACTCTTACATGGACTTCCCACGGCCACATGGGCATCTACTAACTCAGCCACAGCATTCCATCACACTACTTCTGCTTTCTATCTGAGAGAAACAGCTTAGCTGAGGATGGTATAGCAAGAGAACTGTTGGGTTGGTCCTTACTGGACAATCCTCTTTTTATAACCATAATTCCTCTATTAATGAGGCAATATTAATACTTCATACTTTGCTTCTTTTCCAACACACAAAACACCTTCTAACAGTTGGAGGTAGACTGGATCCTTGATATTTGGCAAAATAAGGAAAAAGCAAAAAGACAAAAGGAGTGGAAGGAGATCTAGGTCCTAAGTCTGATTCTGATGCCAACTAATGGTAGCATTTGGCCAACTTATTCAACATTGCCATGACTCAGTTTTCCTAGGATCAAATTTAAAAAGTTGGAAGACATTCTCATATCGATATTATAGGCCCGTGGGGATGGCTAATGGCTCTGAGCAGTGTTCCGTTGGAAATATATTTCATCTATGTTAGGGAAATTAAGTCCTAAAGAAAATCAGCCCTGAATATTCATTTGAAGGACTGATACTGATGCTGAAGCCCCAATACTTTGGCCACCTGGTGTGAAGAGCCAACTCACTGGCAAAGACCCTGATGTTGGGAAAGATTGAAGGCGGGAGGAGAAGAGGATGACAGATGAAATGGATGGCATCATCAACTCATTGGACATGAGTCTGAACAAACTCTGGGAGATGGTGAAGGACAGGGAAGCCTGGCCTGATGCAGTCCATGGGGTTGCAAAGAGTTGAACATGACTCAGCACCTGAACAACAACAAAGAGAAATTAGACAGATAGTCTTGTTTAGGCTTCAGAGACAAAGCAGAGCAAGCCTCTGTCTTTGCTTCTAACCTGTCTGGACACTTCCCTGACTGTGAGTGCCCTGACTGCAAGCCTTGCTGCACCATAGATAAGTTAGGGGATGAATCTTGAGATTGTTGAGCCCCTGGAGGGGATCTGGCCAACTAAGCCTCAGGCTTAGCAACATTCCAAGTTTTACATGATAAAATTACCAGCATTAACATGAAACCAGAGCTGAAATTTTCTCATAGCTTGATGAGGATGTCAGTCTGGGTCCTGAGATTATAAGTGGGAGCCCCTGAGCAGAGGTGCTGGCTGAGATCTTTTCCCAGTTGGAACTCCAGATGTGCTGGTGTACCCAGCGCTGTTTCAGTCTTGATGTTGGTCAAAACTCAGTTTGGTGATGTGTCCTCTGCTATTTCTATTTCTCTTCTCTTTTAATGTTAGTACATTAAAAGTAAGCTAGATAATTCTCTAATAAATATTGGTATTATTTATTTGTATATAACAAGTGCCTTATTTTGTTGACATATCCTTTGAAACTGAGTCAAAAGTGAAAACTTTCTGCAAAACAGGAGAATCAGTAATGCAACAGTCAAATACGAAGTGAGAATAAGGAACTCCCAGTTTGAAAGAACTCTGACATTTCTAATAAAAATTCTTCTAAAAATAACTTTTATGGATATATGCATGTAACCATTTAGTGAATCAACACCATGCCATTTTGTTTATAGGAAGTAAAATGCATCCATTAAACGTTCACAGAGTTTCTCCAATAGAATAGTATTAGTATTCAGAGTATCTGACTGCAGGAGAACAAGAACATTAAAAAAAAAAAAAAAAAAAGAGTTCATTTGGCATGAAAACTAATTCCCCCTGAATAAGTTTGTATGGCAAAACCAATACAGTATTGTAAAGTAAAAAAAATAAAATAAAATAAAATATAACACCACTAAATGAAAAAGGCTCTGATATTAAAGAACACAAGGCAAGAACAAAGTCAACAGAATAAGATAGTATTATAATTGATTAAACATATGACTAAACATATCCTCAGAAGATACAGAATAAAAACCCTAAATTAGAAAAAGGTACTCATTCCAAAATGCCTCTATATCTCATATTGTCCAAATAAACCATGACTGCAACATTGTTATTTTAAGATCATAAGTTAATAGGTAGTATCTAAACCTGTGTAATTAAAGTTGGGTGGAAATGCCAAATTAGGATAGCAGTCAGCATGCAGGATAAATTTGTATCATCAGTCAATGCTATTGGCTGTGGACAAAGAAAAAGGTTGAAGCTGTATTCAAGATAAGTGCTCCAACTGTTGATATCAATCTAACTAGAAGTAAAGGAGATCGAAGTAAGGTAATCAAAAGACACAGAACTACTGGGGTGTTGAAATGAAGAAAAATGTTTAAGATTATGTTTGATTATGCACAAATCAATGCATAGTCTAGTTAAAATGTGATTAGCTAAAATATGCAAATTACGGGGAAGCTGCACAAGCAACGAATTATAGAAACTATTTGAGTAGCTGGGTCAAGAGAATATCAATGATCCCTGCTGAGTGTGCACTCACTTTAGGAAGCAGAGGTTATCAGAAGAAACATGGAATTTTCAGTCATGGGTCAGGAATATTGACATTTCCAGACTACCCATGTGACACTGGAAAAGTGATCTCACCTCCATAAGGCATCATGTCCTCAGTTTTATTCCAGTTGCTCAGAGGGCAGTTCAAATGAGGTCACATATCTCAAAGCAGCTTATAACATCTAAGAGGACATTCAAATGCTGGTTTCTTACTATTTCTTAGCAGGTGTCTAAACATGATTCTTTCAGTCGTTGTCTTTGTTCTGACAAGTGGACGTGTTAGTTAAGGGTTAGTCAGGCAACCAGGATTGTAGTCCAGCTCTTCAGCCACCACGCAGTGTGTGTGTCTGCCTTCCTAAAACCCAAGAAGGACTCTGAGAATCATCAATCACTCTTCTACAATTGGATCGCTACTTGGCTTTTATTTTGATATCACAGAAAAACTGTCACTGTTTCCCACAAATGACCTAGAAGACACAATTTCTAAGTCAGTTAATTCTGTGCATGTAATCATTACACCTTGCTCACAGAGATTAATATTGCTGGGAGGGAACTAATTGTTTTTGAAGTGTCCTGTGTTTATGCTTTACCGCTAACTCCTATGGCTTGTGATGAACACGTTTAGATCCCAAGAGCAAATAAAGGGTAGATCGACTTCAAAACCATATTTTTTGTGGTTTGTTTTTTCTAAACATGAATTTTGAAATGTCTAGATCAACCCTGAAGTTTATTTAATATATACCTTCATTTTATTTAATATATTTTTTTCTTTACAATAACAATTTACTTATATGTTTATTCTGTAGGAATACTTTCTTTAATATTCAGCATATAGAATTTATTTCTTCATTGACACTAGAAGTCTATTCATGGAAATTGCTGTTCGAATTATTCCATATAATGTACTTCTATATTGAGTTCCACTAAAGGCAATTTAGCCAATTAAATTACAAGAAATAAATGAGGAATGGAGAAGGAAATGGTAACCCACTCCTGGAGAATCCCATGCATGGAGAAGCCTGGTAGGCTACAGTCTATGGGGTCGCAAAGAGTCGGACATGACTGAGTGACTTCACCCTTCACCAAATGAGGAAATCCTACTAATAAAATGATTCAAGAGACAATTCTGAGGCGATTAGGTAGCATAAAAAAAATTCTTAGGTATTTATATTAACTGATTACAGAATTGTTTGACACTAATTATTTAGAGACCACCTAACAGACAAAAGGAAATGGCAATTTAGAACCTACATGTCCACCAGCAGAGGAACGTATACAGATGCTGTACATATATGCAATGAGCTATTACTCATCCATTAAAAGGAATGAAGCTGGGTTATCTGTAGAGACATGGATGGACCTAGAGGCTGTCATACAGAGCACAGTAAGTCAGAAAGAGAAAAACAAACATCTTATATTAAAGCACATATGTGGAATCTGTTAAAATGATATAGACCTTATTTGCAAAGCAGAAATGGAGGCACGGATGTAGAGATCTAACATGTGGACTACAAAGAGGAAGAAGGGTGGGATGGGTTCAGAGACTGGCACTGACATCCACACCACTAAGTATGAAGTAGTTACTGAGAGCCTACTACAGAGCGCAGGGAACTCTACTCAATGCTCTATGGTGACTTAATGGGAAGAAAATCCAAAAAATAGGGGAAAGATATATATGCATGACTGATTCACTTTGCTGTGCAGCTGAAAGTAGCACAACTACAGTTTGTAGTGCAAATGTAATCCAATAAAAATTAACTTTAAAAAAGAACTCAAATGGTCCTTGTACCATTTGAATGGAAACTTTGCTCAAAAATAAAAATTTCTCTTTATTTATCCCACACTTCAATTTGAATTATTCACACAACCAATAACTATTTATAAACGTTTGTGTGATATTTAATCAGATATTCTTGGGAAGACACTTCTATTTTAGGTTACTATGTTTAGAACACACTTCTAGCTGGAGAAACATAACATCTATGGATAATATCTATAAAAATTAAGCATATTTATAATAATATAATATCTCTGCACAGGCTTCCTTAGTGTCTCAGATGGTAAGGAATCCTCCTGTAATGCATGAAAATTGGGACCGATCCCTGGGTCAGGAAGATCCCCTGGAGAAAGAGAGGGCTGCCCAATCCAGTGTTCTTGCCTGGAAAATCTCATGAACAGATGAGCCTGGCAGGTTACAGTCAATGTAGTTTCAAAGAGTCAGATATGACTAAGCAAGAAGCGATACCTTTTCACAAGGCTTGATAATTGTCACAGAACTTTTATGAAGATAAATATTTTGTTTGACCATTGCAGGCAGTAACTATGGTAAATGTTTAATACCAGTAACGAAATGCCATGCTTCAAAGACAATTTATGGCCAACTGAGTGATATTAGCAAAGAGTATCCTGAACTGCAGGAAGGGATAAAAATGAAGGTACCAATCATGGAAATGGAAAGTAAATTGGATCTATTGGCTTGTGGGGAAAATAATTCCTTTTTCACAGAGTGAGATAGAGTTGACAATGGTGCCTTCAGACATCCATTAAAAACCTCCAGCAGATAATAATATGCATTTGTAAGACAGAAAGATGGGCAAAAGTTTAAAGAACATGAATAAGAATTTAGAAATGAAGAAACTCAAATGTCCAAAAACATGCTTTTTTTTTTTCCAAAAAGGAAAACAAAATATCTAGGAGACTGATGAAAATTTAGATGTAAAATAGGAAACAAGTTAGACTCAGACATGTGGATATGTTAAAGTCATTCACAGAATAGGAACAATTATAGAAACTAGCACAGATAGGTCTGTTTTGGTGAAACAGTGAAAGTGAAAGTTGCTCAGTGTTGTCTGACTATTTGCAACCCCATGGACCATACAGTCCATAGAATTCTCTAGGCCAGAATACTGGAGTGGGTAGCCTTTACCTTCTCCAGAGGATCTTCCCAACCCAGGGATCAAACCCACATCTCCCACAATGCAGCGGATTCTTTACCAGCTGAGCCACAAGGGAAGCCCAAGAATACTGGAGTGGGTAGCCTATCCCTTCTCCAGCCATCTTCTGGACCCAGGAATTGAACTGGGGTCTTCTGCATTGCAGCCAGATTCTTTACCGATGGAGCTCTCAGGGAAGCCCTGTTATGGTGACAATTAAAATATTAATAATAAGTTTTAAAAGACATTGTAACAGTGACTATTTACTGCACTGATAAGTTAAAATGGCCATTGTGCACAGTACAACAGCAACCTTTAAATGGAAAATTTGCCAATAGATCAATAAATAATTGGATGAAAAATGAGGGAAAGAGGCTGGTTGAAAGAGGAAGAGAGTAGAAATATGATGATTATTAAAATAGTAGCAGCCAAAGAAGAATCCAGACATCAAAGGGGCAATACCACTTTACCAAAAACATTTAACAGTAAAGCAATATTCATCTTAGATGAGAGTCATCCTGTGAGGCTTGCTATGCTCTGGAGATACCTAAGGGTAAATATTGCCCAAAAGAATTAGACAATTGGAGCTTCAGATGACAATCTGTGGACAAGAACATCAAAGCAACTTCCCATTTTCCTGTGGCCAGAAATGGCTACTCTAAATAAATAATCCTCTCAAACCCTACCTTATCAGGAAGATGTGTGGATGGTTGGAGAAGTAACTATAAATGAATTTTGTTGATTAATACATCCACATTACATTTGAATTCTATATATGTTATAAAATCAGTCCTCCCCAACTCTTAAAATTACCTTTTATTTAAAAAGATAGGTAAAATTTCATGACTTCTCCAAGAAAGAAGGTACATAAAGAAGAGTCAAAATTTAATTTTTTTGAGAAATAGGAGAAAGAAATGGCAAGTAAGGAAACAGGGAAAAATTTGAATTAATTAGCAGAAAAAAAGAAGAACAGTGCAGAAAAAGCAATAATAAAAACAAACAAACAACAGCAAAAAGAGCAATGCCCCCCTGGAGCTTCAAAAGGTGTTTGCGAGCAGCAAATATAGGAAACTTTGCAAAGTGGCCAGACAGAGAAATGTGTCACTAAGCACATCTGTGGGTGACCTCAGATAGAAATGGCTGACTGACAAGAGTCAATATTTCTTACTTTTTCCATTTTAATGCATTTCCATTTCTGAAAGTGTTGGAATATATATTAAATATATTTAAAATTGGTAAAATGCTGCTATGATCTCTTAGTTTTCAGGGTTAGTTTTGTCTCACAAAACTGGGTGAGACAAGTTCTTAACCGTTTATGAAATTTTCCAGCAAGGAAGGATGCAAGAAGGAGTTATTTAAATGGTTAGATGGCTGTTGTTTCCTGAGCCGACTGAAGAGGTTCATGCTCAGAGCCGTGAGCTTTGTCTGGATTTGCTTTAGGTTCTTTCAGGTCTCAAAAATAATGATTATTCTAAACAAGTCTATTGATATAATAGTCTGATCTGATTATCAGTCTGGAGGCTGAGTTCAGAGTACAAGAGGGGAGTCTATTGCTAAAATCTCTAATTAGCTTAAACTACTACTCTGACAGAAGTCCATTTATTATGGCATTTCAAATTCATGCAGTGCTTAAATTCTTTCAGGAATATTTTATTCACTGAAACACTAATCTTGTAGAAATTCTACCATTTCCTCAAGCACTGTTATGTTTGTCCTTTGACTTAGTAAAAAATTGTCAATTGAATGCTGTATAAAACCTATATATAAACATCCTAGATAGAATTGTAAAATATTCTCCTAAGAAATCTAGATACTCTACATACATTTGGCCTCTCACAGATTTCTACCAACACTGAAGCTAACACCAAGGCTGAGTACATCATGAGAAACGCTGGACTGGAAGAAACACAAGCTGGAATCAAGATTGCCGGGAGAAATATCAATAACTTCAGATATGCAGATGACATCACCCTTATGGCAGAAAGTGAAGAAGAACTAAAAAGCCTCTTGATGAAAGTGAAAGAAGAGAGTGAAAAAGTTGGCTTAAAACTCAACATTCAGAAAACTAAGACCATGGCATCTGGTCCCATCATTTCATAGGAAATGGGGAAACAGTGGAAACAGCGACAGACTTTATTCTGGGGACTCCAAAATCACTGCAGATGGTGACTGCAGCCATAAAATTAAAAGACACTTCCTCCTTGAAAGAAAAGCTATGACCAACCTAGACAGCATATTAAAAAGCAGAGACCTTACTTTGCTAACAAAGGTCCATCTAGTCAAGGCTATGGTTTTTCCAGTGGTCATGTATGGATGTGAGAGTTGGACTGTGAAGAAGGCTGAGCACTGAAGAATTGATGCTTTTGAACTGTGGTGTTGGAGAAAACTCTTGAGAGTCCCTTAGACTGCAAGGAGGTCCAACCAGTCCATTCTGAAGGAGATCAGCCCTGGGACTCCTTTGGAAGGAATGATGCTAAAGCTGAAACTCCAGTACTTTGGCCACCTCATGTGAAGAGCTGACTCATTGGAAAAGACTCTGATGCTGGGAGGGATTATGGGCAGGAGGAGAAGGGGACGACCCAGGATGAGATGGCTGGATGGCATCACCGACTCGATGGACATGAGTTCGGGTGACCTCCGGGAGTTGGTGATGGACAGTGAGGCCTGGTGTGCTGCGATTCATGGGGTCACAAAGAGTTGGACACGACTTAGTGACTGAACTGAACTGAAAATTAATATGATGAGTAAAACATGTACATTTGATGAATGAACAATTTTTGTTGTTAAAAACATCACAAACTTCATTACAGGGCAGTGGTGAATTTGTGGAGGAAAGACTATGCTTGGAACTTCTGAGGATAATCAAAGGAAGAACGGCAAAATGAAAACGTCAAGTTCCCCCACCCCCTCAACTCTTAAAAATATTGAGTTAAAAAGGTGCAGGACTACAGATCTCTAAGTTTCTTTGAAAAGCCAATCATTTTATATACTTCCTTTCAGAACTCATATATTTTCCATTTTAGAATGACTATTTCCATTTTTTTGGCTTGCTTTCTTTCAAACTGAAAAAGTGTCTAGGCATAGCTCTTTTTGCTGAGAATTAAGTGAGTTACAGCACAGCATGCCTGGCATGTGGTGGGCACCATGTTGGTTTATATTGTCTGTGTACACTCCTCAGGGAAGGGACTTCATTCTACCTGCTACTGTGTCCCCAACTCTAGGACAGTACTTGACACTGAAGGGCATGAATCGTCCCAGAGAATCTCAGGCTTTCTTTGTATTGCTTCATTCATAGGCATCACAATGAAGTGCCAAAAAAAAAAACAAAAAAAAACAAATCAATACTAGCAATCGTTTAACTGAGTATGAAAGAATCCTCCTTCACTTAACTATGAAGAGGTTCAGGAAATATTTTTGGTCCCTTAGTAGGCTCAAGACTCAGTTTACTCACATGGACAGTGGGTTGGTTAGATTAGATCACCTGTAGTATCTCGGCTCTACATTTGCTTTGAGGTATAAATTACTCTTTGAGAGATATTTTTAGCAAGGACTAGAAAGACACTAGAAATTTCTCTTACTAAAAAAGCCTCCATGTGTGGAATCTACAGTACGACACAAATGAACCTATCTATGAAACAGAAATCGACCCATAGACATAGAGAACCAATGGGGAGGTGAGGCGGGGAGGGAAGGACTGGGAGTGTGGGATGAGCAGACACAAGCTATTATATACAGGATGCATAGAAAAACAGTGTCCTACTGTACAGAACTGGGGACTGTATTCAGTGTCCTGAATAAACAATAATGAAAAATAATATATTAAACAAGAGAACCCCCCTGGTCCAGGGGTTAAGAATCCCCCTGCCAATGCAGAGGACATGGGCTTGATCCCTGGTCCAGGAAGATCTCACATGCCACTGCACAACTAAGCCCGTGAGCCATAAGTACTGAGCTCACGTGCTCTAGTAGAGCCTGTGCTCCACAACAAGAGCGGCCACCGCCATGGGAACTCTGCGCACCACAGCGAGAGAACCCACACACGGCAACAAAGCCCTGGTGCAGCTAAGCAAATAAACAAAAACTCTTAAAAGAAATGTAATATAAATTTTAAAAGGAATATATATATTCTTTTTAAAAGGAATACACATATATATGTAGGGCTTCCCTGGTGGATCAGCAGTAAAGAACCCACCTGCAATGCAGGAGATGTAGGTTTAATCCCTGGGTCAGGAAGATCCCTGGAGGAGGAAATGGCAACCTACTCCAGTATTCTTGCCTGGGAAATCCCATGGATAGCGGAGTCTGGAGGGCTACAGCCCATGAGGTCGCAAGAGTCGGCCACAACTTAGCAACTAAACCACCACCATAAATATATATATATATATATATATATATATATATCTACATACGTGTGTGTGTGTGTGTGTGTAAACTAATTACTTTGGTGTACAGCAGAAACTAGCACAACGTTGCCAACATCCGCTGGGTCATCGAAAAGCAAGAGCTCCAGAAAAAAGCATCTACTTTTGCTTTATTGACTACACCAAAGCCTTTGACTGTGTGGATCACAACAAACTGTGGAAAATTCTGAAAGAGATGGGAATCCCAGACCACCTGACCTGCCTCCTGAGAAATCTGTATACAGGTCAAGAAGCAACAGTTGGAACTGAACATGGAACAACAGATTGGCTCCAAATTGGGAAAGGAGCATGTCAAGGCTGCATATTGTCACCCTGCGTATTTAACTTATATGCAGAGTACATCATGAGAAACGCTGGACTGGAAGAAACACAAGCTGGAATCAAGATTGCCGGGAGAAATATCAATAACCTCAGATATGCAGATGACATCACCCTTATGGCAGAAAGTGAAGAAGAACTAAAAAGCCTCTTGATGAAAGTGAAAGAAGAGAGTGAAAAAGTTGGCTTAAAACTCAACATTCAGAAAACTAAGACCATGGCATCTGGTCCCATCATTTCATAGGAAATGGGGAAACAGTGGAAACAGCAACAGACTTTATTCTGGGGACTCCAAAATCACTGCAGATGGTGACTGCAGCCATAAAATTAAAAGACACTTGCTCCTTGAAAGAAAAGCTATGACCAACCTAGACAGTATATTATAAAGCAGAGACCTTACTTTACCAACAAAGATCCATCTAGTCAAAGCTATGGTTTTTCCAGTGGTCATGTATGGATGTGAGAGTTGGATTATAAAGTAAGCTGAGCACTGAAGAACTGATGCTTTTGAACTGTAGTGTTGAAGAAAACTCTTGAGAGTCCCTTGGACTGCAAGGAGATTCAACCAGTCAATCCTAAAGGAAATCAGTCCTGAATACTCGTTGGAAGGACTGATGCTGAAGCTGGAACTCCAATACTTGGACACCTAATGCGAACAACCAATTCATTTGAAAAGACCCTGAGGCTGGGAAAGATTTGAAGGCAGAAGAAGAAGGGGATGACAGAGGATGAGAAGTCTGTGTGGCATCACCATCGCAATGGAAATGAGTTTGAGTAGGTTCTGGGAGTTGGTGACGGACAGGGAAGCCTTGTTTTGCTTCAGTCCATGGGCTCACAAAGAGTTGGACATGACTGAGCAACTGAACTGAACTGTAAATCAGCTAGCCTTTAATTTTAAAAGAGAGTCTAAAAACTAAAAAGAAGCCTCAGACTTCAAGTACATGTATGATATCTACATCCCAATTTTCCTCTGAACTAAGCATTTCTTAAAGAGTATTAGTTCATTTCCAGGACTCTATTTACAGAGACCTTAGTCTCTGATGTCAGAGAAGTCTAGGCAGTGGCTGAAAGAGGTGACTATATTTGGGAGGCAGGCAGTAACGATCACTGCTGTTTCTAGTTCTCTGTGGCCTTTTCATTCATTTGTAGTGACCTGAATTTCCTGTGATCGTTAATGGTCTTTAGAAAGATATTGGTGACATATCCATGGTGGTCTTAAGAATAACCACAGATTGATGGATTCCCAGAAGTTCAGTGACTCCATAATTCTTAGCACACTTGTGGTTTCCATTAAAGAAGATTCTGTTTCCCTTTATGATCCAGTCTAATGTCTGAGAGCTTCAGTGAAGTAGTGAAAAATGCAACCGTGAACTGTAAGGACACAAAAAGGAAAATAGAGCTGTTGGATTCCTTTAAAAATGTTTAACAATCAACTGGAAAGCCTCTAAGCAAAGTAATGTACTGTTTATGGCTATTTTTATCCTCAAATAGCAACACTGGCTAGTTGTGATAGAGACTCTGTGGCCCATAAAATCTAAAACTATTTGCTTACTGGCCCTTTGTGGAAAAGTCTTCTGCTGATCCCTGCCTCAGAACCTGGCTTTGTTTTAGACATGAGTCTGAGGGCTTAATGTTCCATCCAGAGATAGAGGCAAAATCCCGAGTAAACCTATCTTTTCCAAAGTTGTTAAAATTATTGGTTGAATTTTTGATGATTCATGATCAAAATTCATGATCATTCATGATCATTCACCTTTTTTTTTTTTCTATTTTTAATCCCAATTTGTAAATACAATGCAGTTAAATCCTTTTCATAATACATAGTACATCATTTAAGATAAGAATGGCTTGGTCAAAATCCCACTCTGATTATAAGGACTTAAGTCTTTAATCCATTTTGCATTTATTTTTGTACATGGTATAAGGAAACATTCTAATCTTAGTGTTTTACCTGTAGCCGTCCAGTTTTATGGACACGTTCTCTGGACTCCAGAACTGTTTACAGACCAAGTAGGATGATGATCCTGAAGTTCGGAGAAGGCGATGGCATTCCACTCCAGTACTCTTGCCTGGAAAATCCCATGGACGGAGGAGACTTGTGGGCTACAGTCCATGAGGATGTGAAGAGTCGGACACGACTGAGTGACTTCACTTTCACTTTTCACTTTCATGTATTGGAGAAGGAAATGGCAACCCACTCCAGTGTTCTTGCCTGGAGAATCCCAGGGACAGCGGAGCCTGGTGGGCTGCCGTCTATGGGGCTGCACAGAGTCGGACATGACTGAAGCGACTTAGCAGCAGCAGAAGAAGCAGGATGATGATCCTGAAGTTACTTGAGAAGAGATGCCAGAGACCTAAGTTTGAGTTTTGATGCTAATACAATATCATCTGTACCTGCAAATCAGGGGAACCTAACCACATTCAAACTATATTTCTATTCCACACCTCCTGCCTTGTCTGACAATTGCTTAATTAAATTTCAATGATCAGTCTGCCCCANTTTACTTTACATTACTGTATTGGTTTTGCCAAACATTGACATGAATTCACCACGAGTGTACAAGCGTTCCCAAACATCAATCCCCTCCCACCTCCCACCCCATGCCATCCCTCTGGGTCCTCTCCTTGCACCAGTCCCAAGCATCCTGCATTCTGCATCTGACATCAACTGGCGATTCGTTTCTTGCTTGATAGTATACATGTTTCAATGCCATTCTCCCTTCTCATCCCACCTTCTCCCTCCCTCTCTCCCCCAGAGTCCAACAGTTCACTCTATAGATCTGAGTCTCTTTTGTTGTCTCGCA
>SJYQ01000852.1:574227-586052 GCA_006410935.1 Redunca redunca | reverse complement strand
ATTTATCTTAATTGGAGGTTAATTACTTTATAATATTGTATTGGTTTTGCCATACATCAACATGAATCTGGTCTTGCTTGGAGTATTTTCAATTCCCGAGGAAGAAATTCACACAAATCTGTCAGAAATGAACCTTTCTGAAGCTTCTCTTAACAGCTGCTTGAAGCAGCTGGACTCATAGGCAGTTTAGAATATGCAAGTCATCTTATTCCTTTGACATTGAAAGTTGGCTTGGCTTTAAAAACTTGAACTGCCATAATCAGAGTGAAAAATAGACCAGGATTGTGTTTAGTTTTTTAAATGGGGAATTTCTGCACTTATTTTGCCATTCATTGATTTAGCACCTCCATAATACAGAATGATAGCAAATGCCAAATATAAATATTATGGTATTAAGAAGAGATGGTTATTGGTTTGGATGGTTGGTAAAGGGAGGTCTGTGTTAAGGAGCTGAATCTTAAAAATCAATCAGTTTTTACTCTTTCAAAAAGGAAATAATTTAACACATTTTATACCAAATACTTTGCTAGTCAAAGGACAATTGCTGCTGCTGTTAAGTTGCTTCAGTCATGTCCAACTCTGTGTGACCCCACAGATGGCAGTCCACCAGGCTCCCCCTTCCCTGGGATTCTCCAGGCAAGAACACTCGAGTGGGTTGCCATTTCCTTCTCCACAAAGGACAGCTAGAAGAGTAATATTGATACATGCCCCTTGCCTTTTCTATATATGGTATCTTAATGTGATTTAAGCTAAAACATTCAATTACTCATTATTTTACTTAAACTGCATAAATATTCAAGACACTATGCTCCTCTATATAAACTGAAGAGTATTTTACATTCTCAGTGCATTAGAGAAAGAAGAAATACTTTCTTTATATGGGTTTCCAAAGAATTAAGAAGTTCAGTATTTTAGGTTAAATCGCAAAGTCCAGGAAGGGAATTTGTCTTTACTATTGACTAGGCTAAGTAACTGTTTGCAGAGTTAATGAAGAGTTTTTTGCCTGATGTAAATACTAAAATCAAGAATATAATTTTATGTGGGCATATCAGGATTATAAGTGATTTATTAGAAAGTTAATGGAGGCAGTTCCATAAAAATAGCCATTCAATTCTGTGAACTTAAACTGTCCGTGATGTATATTATTTATAAATATAGAGCTTTGGAAAGGGTGTTTGTATTAGGTTGATATGGAAACACAGCACACTAAAATGCAGAATACTTATTTTTCTAGTCTTCTAGAGGTTATAAAATGAGTTAAGATAAGCTTTGCAGAGAGCTTTGTAGAACCCAGATGGACCCGAGACAGTGGAGTGATGTCTCAGGCATCATGTTGTATGGAACATGAGTAGAAGTGGAAAATATAAGCAGGTTAATTAGAATAAATCAGGATAAATGCTGTCATAGCAGTGCTGGATAGACAGAGTGGGTGTTTAGAGAAGTGAAAAGAAAATGAGGAAATAGAGTGTGTTTGGATTAAAAACCCGAAGTTCACAAGCTCAGTGTGTTTGACAAGCAGAAGGGAAGACCTGGACTTGAGCTGAGGACTTAATTTGGGGTGAAATATACAGAAAGATCAAGTTAGCTGAATAAGATAACATCAAAGCAGTGATGACCTTTTTCCTATAGCTCTTAAAAAACAGTGGCAGATTTTGAACAAGAAAGGCTAGATGACTGTGAAGATCAGTTGGGGGAGCAGAAGTGTAAAGAGTAAAATGAAATGTAAATGAAACACCGCAGGCCATAGTCTAGGTGTGAAGTGGGGAGGGGGCTGTAGTAATAAAAAAGTGAAAAAAATGGAGAGGACAGCTGACAATTTAGTGGCAGATTGAAAGAAAATTGGGTACTGGGAAATTAGAAAAAGCATTGGCACAAATGAAGACATCAGTTTGAACAGGAGATATGAAATTAAACCTGATTTAGAAATAAAAATATCAAGAGGAAGGGTATATGTGTATACCCATGGACGATTCATGTTGATATTTGGCAGAAAACAATAAAATTCTATAGGCAATTATCCTTCAATTAAAAAAATAAATGAAATCAGAAAAAAATAAAAATAAAAAATGCATATTTTTAATTTGAGGAGATGGTGAAATAACCAAGGAGGAAACATGTGTAAGGACAAATACAGATTAAAATTTTGAAACTTAATTCTCATTTACCTTAGAAAGCTTGTAAGTACTTTCTCATCTGTCCAAATGTATATAAATTCTTTTGAAAACAATATACATCTTTTGTCATCTTTATGACCCCCAAATGTCCTTCTCTTGAACCTGCAAACGTGAAGAGGGGCAGCATCCCACTCCCTAGTTTCTACTGGGAAGGTAGGAGCCTAACTTGCAACTCGGTGAGCTCTGACTTGCTCTGAGCTGCAAAACTGTATCCCATCATTGAGAGAGATGGTTCATGCTCACTAGCTCACACAAGGGTCACCCCAATACCCTGGTGAAGTTAGGATGAATTGCGTGTGACAGGTGAATCTTAAGTCCTCTTAGTTGAGAACTGGTTACAGATTATCTTAAGAGTATGTATGTGATGGGTTGTATCTGCTTGGCTATATTATAGGGTGAGATTTACCAAATTTATGATTATCAAAAGAGAAATGGGGGGAGGATGAATTGGGAGCTTGGGATTAACAGATGCACATACTGTGTATGGAATAGATAACCAAGAAGGATCTATGGTATAGCCCAATACCTAGTAATAACCTGCAACCTATAATAGAAAAAATCAGAAAAGGAATATGTGAGTGTATATATATATATATATATATATACACACACACACACACACATACATGTGTGTGCATGTAACTAAACCACTTTGCTGTATACCTGAAATTAACACAACACTGTAAATCAACTATACTCCAACAAAATTTTTTAAAGAGCAAAACAATAAAAGGGTGATATTTATCTTTGTCTCTGTCATCTCTTAAGTGATTGCCTGTAACACATATCACATTCAAGGTTTAATGCTTAGTCAGTAAGAAAATTTGTTTCTTTGTCTTCCACCTTTGTGAAGAGGTTTTCTGGGTTAGAAGAAGATTTTGTTTTTAATTATATTTTCTCCATGTCTGAGGTTGCAGACAAAGGGTCAGGGTTGAATATACAGATTTAAATCTGTCATCATAGAAACAGCCAGAAACAGAAAATGTTGAGAGGAAGGATGGTCAACTAAGACAGTGAAAATGGGCACAAGTTAAGGGCCAGGGTCTACACTTTTTACAGGACCAGTGGCAGGGATGGGAGAAGAAGTTGGGTAGTGAGTCTTGAAAATGGGAGTCTTGTCTAGTGAAACACTGGTTAGGAGCATCCTGTGTAATAACATGGAAGACGGAAGCGGGAGGCAGGGAAATATTTTGCAGGATGAATGTCCAGCTATCTGAAGTCTCCAATGACCTGGCCTCTGTCTGTCTCTCCAGCCACTCTTTACCTCTCAACATTCAATTCCTCTCAGTGTTTGGAGTCTGCTCTTTATTTGAATCTCAGTGGTGATGCCTGGCCTGGAATCCCTTTCCTTCAGCAAGATAAGCTCTCCTCAGTCCTAAGGCTCAGTGTTGGCATCTCAGCCTCCAAGAGCCTGTCCTAACCACCTCCCTCCTAACTAGAGCCCCCTGCCCCGACCCAAGTGCTCCTCTAGGGCCCTATGCATATGCCCTTTATGATCCTATAAGTGATCTTTATAACGACTTTTTTGGTGATTCATTTGTCAATGCAGTGCACCCCTTTGGGGGCGAGGGTAGGGGGAAGTAAGGATGGCTTATCTATCGGTGTGCTGTGAGTACTTAACACAAGGCCAACCATGTTTATATGCTGGTTTAACCCAAAAGTGTGTCAGGAGGGCTTAATAGAACGAGTCTTCCTTTATGGAGTGAATTCATCCTAATCAGTGTTGTTCAATATGGAAGCCCCTAGCTATCTGTGACTTGAAATGTGACTAGTTCAAGTTGAGTTGTACTGTAAATGCAAAATACACGCTAAATCACTGAGTCCAAGCATTGTTAAATGTCCTTTCTAAAGAAGAATTATTTTTACCAGGAGGATAATTGCTTTACAATATTGTGTTGGTTTCTGCCATGAAACAACATGAATCAGACGTAAATATACATATATTTCCCTCCCTCTTGAGTCTTCCTTCCACCCCCTGGCCCTTCCTTTCTAGGCCATCACAGAGTACTGCGCAAAACTTCCTGGGTTATACAGCAACTTGAATGATTTTCTGTTGATCACATGTTTACCAACATAACATGATAAAATGATATTTTAAATATATGGGGTTAAATAAAATATAGTACAAAGTCTCCTCTTTTCATTTTTTAAATGTAAAATTATATATATGACTCACATAATATTTATATTGAACAGCATTAGTCTAAGTGAAAGGGCTTCTCAGCTGGTTCAGCAGTAAAGAATCTGCCTACCAATGCAGGAGATGCAAGTTTCATCCCTGGATAGGGAAGATCCCCTGGAGAAGGAAATGGCAACCCACTCTAACATTCTTGCCTGGGAAATCCCATGAATGGAGGGGCCTGCTGCTGCTAAGTCGCTTCAGTCATGTCCGACTCTGTGCGACCCCGTAGACAGCAGCCCACCAGGCTTCCCCGTCCCTGGGATTCTCCAGGCAAGAACACTGAAGTGGGTTGCCATTTCCTTCAGTGGGTTATAATTCATAGGGTCACAAAGAGTCAGACACAACCTAATGACTAAACAACAAGTTTAAATGAAAGAATTTCCACTAATATGAAGAAATACGAAGAGCTAAAATTAACGTGCCTAAGTGCTAGAAAAATCTATGATACTTCCAACTTAATAGATGGTGGCTCTTTGATCAACTCAGGCAGTTCTCACATTTTTAAAATGATAGGTCTGGAAAAATAGCTTTCTTGCTGGCAAAATATGTAGAAAACATTTACTAGAATAGACAGGTTAAGAGTTTTACTTTTAAGAGATGAGTTCCTAGCACGCTCAGTGAGTGGGTTCTTATAATATCCCAGGTCCAGCATCCACCCTGATCACTCCAAGAATATGCAAAGCAGCATTAAGTCAATCGTTTACATTCACTTGTCATCCATGGATTCAACATACATTCACTGAATGTTACCCATGCACCAGATCTTACTACAAAAATACAAGAACCCACATGGAAGTAAAGTGAAGTTGCTCAGTCGTGTCCCACTCTTTGTGACCCCATGGACTGTAGCCCACCAGGCTCCTCTATCCATGGAATTTTCTAGGCAAGAGTACTGGAGTGGGTTGCCATTTCCTTCTCTAGGGACATGGAGGTAAACATGATCTTTATTTTAGCACAGCTTACATTTTAAGCAGTAGACTAGAAACAAGGATCAAGTAAGTAAATGAATAAATAAGATCACTTCACATTTCTTTGAGAATTACCTTTGGCCACACATAACAGAATACCCAGACAGCAATGAATTAAGCTGCAAAGGTGATCAGTGTTTACAGAACAAAGAATTCGAGAAAAAGCAGCAATCAGGTAGGGTCAGATAACAAAACAGGTACCCAGCACTTTTTCTCTTTTCAAACCATTGTTCTTAATGTGATTGTTTTTAGTTCGTATGCTTTGTTTACCCTCAAGTTTTTTTTTAAAATGGATGGCGCAGCTCCAGGAATCTCATCTGAGATCAAGAAAACTCATTTTGTGTTACTTTTCCTTTTAACAGGAAATTAAATACCTTTCCCTGGAACCCGCAGCACTCTTCCCGTTATTGAACAGAACTGAGTCACAGGGACTTGTTCAAGCTGTAAGAGTCTGGGAAAGCAAGTGTTTACAGACCCTGTGGTGAAGCTGGCAAGAGAGAAGGAAGTTGCAAAATAGACATAGCGTGTTTTTCTTTTTCTTTTGATTGCATTTGGATAGGTCTTACAAAGAATATAAAACAGAATAATGAAATAGAGTGCAACTCATATAGGGAAGAATATTTGAAGATAACCTGAAATGGCAGTTTGAAAGAGATGATATTTGGGGAGAGACTTAAATGATGAGATGATAACAACCTTGTCAGTACTTGTGGGAAAAGGTTCCATGGATATGTCAGCCCAATAGAAAATTCAAGACTTCTTGTTTACAAAGAGGATCCTGTACAATTTCATGTTGAGACTGTATTAGTCAGGGTTTTCTTAAGAACCTGAACAAGTAGAGTATGTGATTATTAATATAAAATAACTTCTTTTAATGCTTTATTGATGTAATTTTTGACAATACACTTTATTACTATTTTATTTCTCTAGAAGATTTTGAGCTTTACCAATATTTTTAAATGAATATTCTAAAGAGTCACTCATTTTAACAACACTGTACTAATAAAAAGACAAGTGCAATGAATATTCTTGAATAAGATATTAAATTTACAGAAGCCTAAAACAGAGAGTGAAGTACCTGACACTTTCCTTGCAAGTCATGTTGATATTAAAAGGGATGAAACATAGGTACACATGTTTTAAGACATTAGATGACAGTTTCCCATTATTACAATGACAATGCTCCAAAGAGTTGCATTTGGCAGGCTGAATACAGAAATATAAATTACTTAGAATATAGGATTGAGAAGAATATCAGATTTGCAAATCTCTGATTAAAAATATCTATTCCTTTCTTTCTCCTTTTCTTTCTAGAAACGCTCACTCATTTCCCTGTCTCCTGCCCTGCAGGTGGACTCTTTACCAGCTGAGTTACCAGGAAAGCCCCTCCAAACATTTAGTTATAGCAGAAACATTCAGAAACTCATATTCCAATCAAACAAAAGTAGTGGAAAAGCAACAGATGTGACGGTTTTTATGTCACAGTGATGCCAGATTTGCTGTATGATTCCTACAGGCTGGAAAGAGTAGGTGGATCAGAAAGAAAAGAGCAGCTGTAATGAGAACAGAAAAAGAGAAGTCAAAGACGAAATGGACAGAAGAAAGAAATACTGGAACCTGCCAAAATATCACATCAGCACTAAACTGAGAGTTCAGAAGGGCCAATAGCAAACTATAGCATCAAATCATTTATGTACTGCTTCAGTTTAAGTTACAGTATTTTCTAGTGCTGAACAATCAAGATGGTAATAATAAATAACTGTATTTAAACTCAGATACTTATCACCCAGTATTCAATTGTACTCTCAATATACTGTATACTATTGAAAGTATATACACAGTTTTGAAAGTATATACACAGTTTTCACTGTGCCAGGCACTGAGGTCGCAGATCCACTGATGGATCTAATGCTGGTTGTAATTAAGCAGATCATGATTTAATTGGGAGATATGAGGGTAAGGACCATGACAATGGGCACCTACAAGATGGAGAATTACAGTATAATATGACATATGCTCCACATGCATCCAGAGACCGATATTCACAGGGCTAATCAGGTAATATTTTACACAGTAGGTGTCACTTCCACTGGCATCTTAAGGATGATGGAATTATTAAATACAGTAAGTCCCCTACATATGAACGTTCAAGTTGCAAAATTTCAAATATGCTAATGTGTGTTCCATCAGCATCAGGCACGAGTGAAATCGCAGCTTGCTCTCCATCTCCTATTGCTGCTGATGCTTCAGCCCTGCTATACCCCACCTCCTCCAATCAAAAACTCTTCTTGCCTACTCACTCGATGCCAGCCCCAGTATGCCAGCAGTTGCACTGCACTATACTTTCCAAGGTACTTTACTGTAAGATTAAAAATATTTTGTTTTTGTGTTTGTTTATGTATTATTTGTGTGAAAAGTATGATAAACCTATTACAGCACAGTATTATATAGGCGATTGTGGTCGTTGGGTATGTAGGCTAACTCTGTTGAGCTTACAAGCAAATTGGACCTATGAATGCACTCTGGGAATGGAACTCATTGTATGTAGAGGATCTGTACTGTAGGTTGATTCACTCAATACCCATTTCTACATCTTTTTCCAGTGCCACTTTCCCAGAATTCCTTGTAAGTAGGTGGACTAGTGAGACATCAGTTCGGTTCAGTTCAGTTGCTCAGTCGTGTCCAACTCTTTTGCGACCCCATGAATCACAGCACGCCAGGCCTTCCTGTCCATCACCAACTCCCGGAGTTCACTCAGATTCATGCCCATTGAGTCAGTGATGCCAGCCAGCCATCTCATCCTCTGTCATCCCCTTCTCCTCCTGCCCCCAATCCCTCCCAACATCAGAGTCTTTTCCAATGAGTCAACTCTTCGCATGAGGTGGCCAAAGTACTGGAGTTTCAGCTTTAGCATCATTCCTTCCAAAGAACACCCAGGACTGATCTCCTTTAGAATGTACTGGATGAATCTCCTTGCAGTCCAAGGGACTCTCAAGAGTCTTCTCCAACATCACACTTCAAAAGCATCAATTCTTCAGTGCTTAGCTTTCTTCACAGTCCAACTCTCACATCCATACATGACCACTGAAAAACCATAGCCTTGACTAGACGGACCTTTGTTGGCAAAGTCATGTCTCTGCTTTTCAATATGCTCTCTAGGTTGGTCATAACTTTTCTTCCAAGGAGTAAGTGTCTTTTAATTTCATGGCTGAAATCACTATCTGCAGTGATTTTGGAGCCGAAAAAATAAAGTCTGACACTGTTTCCACTGTTTCCCCATCTATTTCCCATGAAGTGATGGGACCAGATGCCATGATCTTCATTTTCTGAATGGGAAGTCTAATGGGGATTTATGGGAAAATCTTGGCCCTCAGGCTTAAGGTTTTGCCCTCTTTTGTACTTTTGCTTCTTTATTCTTAGGTTTGGACTGTGGAAAGGATGGCCAAGCTGCACCAGCCATACTGCCTAACATTAGAAAAGAAAGAGGAATTTTCCTTGACACCTTGAAGTTCTGAATAACACCAGCAACTACCAATCAGATTTAATCTTCCTGCATGAAAAGAAGTCAACATCTATTTAATCAAACCCCTGTAGAGCGTTGCTGCTTTTTTCTCTTGCAGCTGAACACTTCTTACTAAGCCATAGGAAGAGATGAGCTCACTTCCAAAGGATTCCTTGTGAATGTACAAGAAAGAAAGAAAGAAATTATGGGGAATCCCCAAGTTAAAGGACCGCAAGGCTGGAGCAGACAACAATGTCTAGTATTCCACGGGCATGTCAAAAGTGGGTGTTGGTGGAAATGGCTTTGTGGACGACAAAAGAAGAGATGTTTCTCATTGAAGAAAAGTTCATATAGGTCAGTTGCTATGAAAGTGGGGTAAAAGTGAGAAGACCATTGGGGGCATTACTGTTCTGGTGAAGTGTTGAGGGTGCAAATTGGTTGGCCATGGGCTTAGGAGCACATTGGCTGAAGGAGCAAGAACGGTGGGGACAGAATAATAAAGGTACATTGTTTCAAAGGCACACAGAGATGAAACAGTGGTTTTGAAAGAGAAGCAATGATGAGGATGTGACAAACTTGGGAAGGTGTTCATTGGAGAGAGAACAGTAAAGACAAGAGATCATAGAAAGAGTAGATGAGAAATGATGCCCAGAGGTGCTATAGAGGGGCCAGAGGGCAACCCTCTGAAAGAAGCAGCATCCGTGTCCTTTGACAAGGCGAGGATGAGTGTGGGCGTTGCAAGGAGGAATGCAGAGAGAAAGCACTGTTAATATTCTTTATTTCCTTTGTGAAGAGATTTAATCAGCTTCTTAGGGCAAGCAACTAGATGTCAGGTACAGGATTTCAGGAGCTGGAAAGGGGTTAGAACAACCAACTGAAGAGATGAGATTTGACAAGGCATCCTCAAGGGCTAGGTACAAAGTTAAAAGGTGATCTCAGCCCCAGCTGCACCTGTAAACTGTTGGTCCTTTCATTAATGCCTAGACTCCAGACATCACTGCTGGGCTGTGCACAGGTGTAGGCTGGGGGCAGATGGCTGATGTTGCTTGTTTTCTGCACCTGACTCACATTTGTATAAAACACAACAGATACAATAAGCATCAAAGGGAGTTTGGAAGGGGTGAGTGAACTCTGGGAGTTGGTGATGGACAGGAAGGCCTGGAGTGCTGTGATTCATGGGGTCGCAAAGAGTCGGACATGACTGAGCGACTTAACTAAATTGAAGAAGTTACAGAAGGGCGCACGGCCTGAGTGGGTGGAAGGGAAGGGTTTTCGGGGTGGAGGGTAGGTACACACAGGGCAGAGGGAGGCATTCCTATCTGCTTTGCAGTCAATGGAGTTGATTGGGGAAAGAGGACATGGGTCTTCGCCCCATTCTGGCCCTATCTTGCTCTTCTGATGTTCCTCCTGAGACAGCCTGGGACCTGGGGCCCTTTGCTGCAATGCTTGCACCTGGACAACAAGATACAAGGAAACTGTAAGGGACTAAAAATAACTGCATGCATGCACAATTGTGACAAAAAATGGACCAAAAGATACAAAAAGAACAAAAGGAAACCCAACTGAATAAGTATGGAAGAGCAGGGAGCAAAAGCAGGGTACTGTGCATGCCCCGCTACACTCAACGCCACCAGAGCGGAGGAAACACTCCTAAGCCATCCCTCCAGCCCAGTGCCTGGACACACCCCTACTGTCACCCCATACAAAGAACAAGCTCATTTCCCCCACTGGGGACCAAGCTAGCAAGGGAAACTGATTTGTTCTCATTGCCCCCTGCTGCAGTAGGAGCCCCAATAAAGCCTTGCCTGAATTTCTTGTGTGGCCTCTGATCAATTTCTTTTGATTAAGGAGGCCAACAATGCTGGTTGGTATTGCTCCCACCCCAGAGTTACACAATTCAGTAATAATTTCACAGTACCCCCAGGAACAGATCCCATAGTGTAATTCTATATTTTCTATGTCTTAGGCATTTATAAGTGCTTTTAAAATGTTCTACATTCTAAGTATATTATACTTCAATCACATCTACTTATAATATATGGCACATGCTTTTATACATGTGCTGTATCTTTTTCTAATTTCTATCTTGTTACAAAAAGAAATCATTCTAAAGTGAGATTAACACTGAATAAGAAAATTTTAATTTTCAGTGGAAATTGTTTCTTAGACTAAGGAATAAACTATAATAAGGAATAAACTATAATTTTGATATTTGGCTCAGATAGTAAAGCATCTGCCTGCAATGCCAGAGACCCGGGTTCAACCCCTGGGTGGGGAAGATTCCCTGGAAAAGGAAATGGGAACCTATTCCAGTACTCTTGCCTAGAAAATTCCATGGATGGAGGAGCCTGGTGGGCTATAATGGGGTCGCAAAGAGTTGGACACGACTGAACAACTTTACTTTCTTTCTAAAAATATATTTCAGGCTCAGAAGGGCATTCAGAGTCTATGGAAAGTAAGGAAATTCTCTCTCTTTCTCTATAAATATGTCTCAAAATGCTTGATCAGCCCAGAACTTGACTCTCCCAATCTGATACCGCAGATGACCATTCTGGCAACACAAGTTATCAGCATTTTTCTGTGGGCTTTCCCTTAGTGAACAGCAGGGGACTTTTTCAAAGACAAAGCAGCACTTCTCAACTGTCTTCTAAATCTGTAATTCCATCAGACATGGACAGGGCAGAGACTTTCTTCCCTGGTGCAGAATCAGTGAGCTAGCTGTCAGACCGGCTCTACCTGCCTGCACTCTCATGCTCAGGGCGTCTCCCTTACCTCATCTTTCCACCCCCTTTAAAAACCCATCAATGAAAGCAAGAGTGTGACTAAGGCCAGAGTCAGTACCGGTATGGACTTTGCTAGAAGCCCCCAGGAAGGGATACTTTTAAACACTCAAAGTCCTTGACAGCTGACCAGCAAACTGGTAATTCTGAAGTAGCAGTACTCAAAACGTTAGTCACTCAGTCATGTCTGATCCTTTGCAATCCCATGGACTGTAGCCC
>SJYQ01000852.1:552759-569961 GCA_006410935.1 Redunca redunca | reverse complement strand
ATTTGGTTTCTAAAAAACAAGATTATTTACTAGGTTTTTGCAAAAAATAGCAGTGACTCATTTCAGTCTGGAATGGTGAATAGTGAAATTTTGACCTTTAACGAGCTGAGAACCAGCTGAAAGAAAGGGCCAGAAATAGATCTATACCATCATTGACTCTGACAGGAAGTTCTGAAAATTATTCACTTTATACAATCATTGAATATAGATAGAAGCAATTATAATAGACAAATGCCTTTACCTAGATGAGGTACACTGCATAATTTTATTTATCTTTTACCAACACCTTTTATCCTAAATCATAAATTTGAAATGTAACCCAGACTTTGAGACATCAACTCTCGGATAGCTATTTCAAAGCCTATTACTCTAAAAGCTTAGCCTTTAGTTAAAATTCTATGGACCTAGTTTCAAGTCATTGAAACAAATTATTCTGTTATAGAAATATTACATAAACCCATTAACTCTTCACTGGCTTACTTGTGAAATACTTATGAATTTCTTAATATTCAACCAGGTTTCCTATTCAGTATTATGTTCTAAAGAGAATACAATCAATGAGTCTATTAGTATTCAGTGTAGGGTCATTAATAACAATGTCAACCATAAGACATACAGAATCTCTACGCTTAAATTTAACCAACAGTTTCTCATACACATATCTTCCTTTAGTGGAGCTGTTTACATTCTACAAAAAAACAATACAGGGAAGCTTAAGAGGAGTATACATGAGGTGTTTCCTAATTTTTGTTTTAATCAGATTTTCAAGCATTCTATGTATAGGGTGCTTGAAAATCTGATTAACACAGAAATTAAGAAACATTTCATGTATACTCCTTTTAAGTTTTTCGGTCTTATTTTGGAGAGACAGTATTTAAATGTATGATTATCTTTTATACAAATAGATTAGGTGAGTGAGTGTTTAGTTGATTTTGAAGGCCTCTGGACAAGACAGATGCCACTCAAAATGTTCCAATTATCAGTAAAGGATGACCTTTGTAGACCTGTTAGCCTCCCTGAATGTGGCCTGAGCAGCCCTGTGCCAGATGTACTGTGCAATGGTGCCTGCTTGTGCTGAAGCCCATAGATCAGAGACCCCAGTAAGTGATCTGCTGCGGTGCTGCACACTTTGATAAACTTGACCTTGATGACATAGGGCATGGACGTTCTCAGTGATCTCTGGGGCGCATTAATCACAGCTGAATTTGTCAGAGATCAATTCCCTTGCAGGTTAGATCTAGAGAGAGATGGAGAGAGAGGCAGTGAGAGGCCTCAGGTTAAATTTCAAGGCCCTAAACTGTCCATGTCAAAGAGGAGTAAAACCTTGACTTGAGTTGAATACAGAAAATATTGTGCCAAATTAAGTTGCACCAATATTTCAGTGGTGTTTAGAACAATCACATCATGGCTCTGCAGACATGCAAGTGCAGCAGAGAGAGCACGTGAGTGGTGTGGCTTAGTGCAGTGCATGTGAATACGTGTAGGAACCAGTCTCACAGGTCAGCCTGCCAACAGCAAGTGGCACAGGGATGGTGAAAGACACCAGCCTTAGATTCAGAAGAAAGGAGTTTTTATTCCATGCATTGACATCTGCTTATGTTGCCCTGGGCTCGTAAATCACCACCCCGCTTCCCCACCCCAGCAATAACTGTCAGCTCTTTATTGGCTACAGAAAAAGAGCAGATTTGACTAATAGGTCCTTATTTTTTTATTAATACTAAGAAATTTTCCCTGTAAATATTAGCTACTAGTGACAACACACAGTGTGTAAGCTAGCAAAGCCATATGAAACAGAAAATAAAAACAATTCCAGGTGACTCAGTGGTAAAGAATCTATCTGCCAATGGAGGAGACATGGTTCGATTCCTGGGTCAGGAAGATCTCCTGGAGGAGAGCATGACAACCCATTCCAGTATTCTTGCCTTGGAAATCTCATGGACACCAGGAGCCTGGTGGGCTATATAGCTCATGGAGTCACAAAGAGTCAGACACAATTTAGTGACTAAACAATAGCAACCAATATTCTTGCTTTTCAAATCTGAAGCAGATACAAGATTGAATTTTTAATGAAGGGATCCCATTCCCTTGCTACTCAAAGTGTGGTGACATGGAAGCATCTTAGAACTGGAATCTCAGGGCCCTGCCCAGATTTCCAGAATCAGAATCTGATCCTTGGGTGATTTGAGTACAGAGTGATGTTTGGGAAGCATTGCCCTGGATCATGGCTAGTATGTAAAATTCACAAAAATCTCACCTTGAGTTGTCTTCACATTGGGCTTAGTGCCTGGTGCGTGGCAGGAGGGCCATGCAGCGGAAAGAGAGCTGGATGGACGGATGCTTTGGGAAAGGGCCTCTTGCATTCCTGACCTTGCTTTTCATGTGGATGTATGATTCTTCTGGCTCCTCTCTGCCCCATTGCTTACTCCTTCTCAGGAGTAGCATCATGGCATTGATTAACTCTAGAAGAAAAACTGGGAATGCCTTGTTTAGTTTCTGCCTTCTTTCTCTGGGAATTAGCTGCCCACCAGGAGCACGCATTCTTTGCTTTCCTCCATCCTGCCTTCCCCTGCTTCCCTCCTGGAGGAATGCTGGCCCTCGTCCAGCATTGTGTATAGTGCGACTGCTTGCCTGAGCCTGCCTAATTCTGGCTTACTTCAGGAAGTCCATCTGATGCTCTACGTAAGCTACATCTTCCACCCTCGCTGTCATCAGAAATAAAGATGGTTACGCTTTGCCTTCTTTTACCCTGTGTTCAGAAATTGGGGGTGGAGAAGGTGATGCTATTATTTAGATGCCCTCAATCATTCCAACAATTATCAGCAACTCTGAACTTTTTCTGTTTTTTTTTTTTTTGGAATTTTTACTTGGAGGATGATTGCTTTACAGTTTTGTGTGGTTTTTGCTGTACAACAATGTGAATCAGTCATAGGTATACACATGTGCACTCCCTTCAGAGCCTCCCTCCCACCCCACCCCATCCCAACCCTCTAGGTCATCACAGAGCACCAAGCTGAGTTCCCTGTGCTATAACCCTGCTTCCCGTTAGCGATCTATTTTACAAATGCATGTATGTGTGCATGCTCAATTGCTTCAGTCATGTCCGACTCTTTGCAACCCCATGGACTGTTAGCCTCCAGGCTCCTCTGCCCGTGGGATTCTCCAGGTAAGAATACTGGAGTGGGTTACCATGCCTTCCTCCAGGGGATCATTTTGCATCCTGACCTAGGGATGGAGCCCACGTCTCCTGAGTCTCCAAATGGTAGTGTATAAATGTCAGTGCTACTCTCTCAATTCATCCCACCTTTTCCTTCCTCTGCTTGCAACCCTGAATCTTGTTTCAGCCAGTCACTAATGATTAATCCTTTTCAGTCCACTGTAATGTGAGGTGACTGGGTGACATCAGTGGTCCCCACACTTGGGTCAGCTTTAGAATTATCCATGGAGTTGAGAGAACAGTATATAGATCAAAATCTACAATGCAGTCACCCATCTGCATTTTGCACAGGTGGTTCAGGGATGCAAGCCTGGAGACTGTCATTGTTCTTGTACTCAACTTGTGGTCCATCTTCCAACACTGTAGGTACCACATAGGTGCTTATTAGAATTGTAGAATACTTGGCTTTGCCTCAGATATGCTGAACAGGGTCTACATTTTAACAAGTTCTCCTTGTTTTTATGCATGCATGTTCAATAGGAAGAAATCTTGCCTAGGACAGTATTATCTCAACAGTCCTTGCCATTCTGCAACCACTGGGATTTTATTTTCATTGCTGTCTCTAGCTCCTTGCATGTAACAAAGTCTTCAATAAATATTTATTGAGCAAATTAGTCAATTCTCTGTTCTGTTCCCTGGAATGTGACAATGGCTTAAACACTTGGTTATGATCATATGTGTTTATCCTGTAATAAATAGCAGACAGAGACATCAGTCTCTCTCTTCGGTCACTTAGAGTTAGAACAACACTGAGTTCTAAATCTTACTCACCTCAAGCTCCCTCCTCCTTTCTGAATTCTGATAATAATTTGATGAGAAAAATCTTCTAGGACATTCCATCCCTCAGCTTACAATTATTTCCCTCCTCAATTTTCTTTTGCCAAATTCAAAAGGCTCCTCTCAGAGTTTTAGTCCTACACCTCATTCTGGAAGCTTTTAACAGTATTTTAACAGTATTCATTACTCTCTCCTTCTAAAAGTTTTCTTCAGTTGGCTTTCATGATATAAGATTTGTTTGCTCTATTTTTGATCACTTCTTAATTTTTTTTTCCTGACAGTCTCCTTCTCAATTTTTTAATAAAAACAAACCATTCTTATGGTATAGCTGAGTTATCACCTTCAGAATGAAGATCTGACGTCTCTACCACCTCTAACTACATTAAGAACAAATCATCATTTAACTTTGTTCTAGTCATTTTATATGTGGTTAGAAAGAGATCAAAATGAAAACCTCTCACATTCCACAGCTGAGTTTAGCAGATCTGGCACAATTTTTCCAACAAAGAAAAATGGTTAATAAATAGGTTTTTACATAATGGGGAACAACTTTGTTATACAGGAGGAGGAATTGATCACAAGGGTGGTCTATGAAAGAAAATTACACCACAGGGTCTTTAAAGAAACTCCAGATTCCTGAGACTTGATCCTGCTGCAGATATTAATTCAGAAGTTCTGAGACAGGAGTAGAGGGCTGATATTTAAAGTGAAAATATCACTCAGGCAATTCAAAAGCACACATGGTTGTTGTTCAGTTGCTAAATTGTGTCCAACTCTTAGCCATTCCATGAACTGCAGCTTGCCAATGTTCCCTGTCTTTCACCATCTCCCAGAGTTTGCTCAAACTCATGATCATTGAGTCAGTAATATCATCCACCCATCTCGTCCTCTGTCTCCCCCTTCTCCTCCTGTACTCAATCTTTCCCATTATCAGGGTCTTTTCCAGTGAGTTTGCTTTTTGCATTAGGTGGCCTAAGTCCTGGAGCTTCAGGTTTTCAACACCAGTCCTTCCAATGAATATTGAGTTGATTTCCTTTAGGATTGACTGGTTTGATATCCCTGCTGTCCAAGGGACTCTCAAGAGACTTCTCCAGCACGACCGTTCGAAAGTATCAATTTTACGGCACTCAGTCTTCCTTATTAGTTTCTACTGAAATGTCTAATTTTATAGATAAGAATGTCCTTTCAGGACAAATTCAAAAATCTAACTAGTGACCATTATTAAGAAGCCTTTTCTATTTCATTCTGCTAGCTAAGCATTAAGGAACCAAACAGAGTATCTGACATTTTGTGGTGAGGGGGGAAGAAAAGTCATACACATATACAAAAAGCTGACAAAAATTCTAGTGGCTGAGTCTAACCACTGCCTAATACCACACACATGAGTGACCTTGGCTCCGACTGAAGATTAAATTCTGATTATAAAGATGGCTTAACTGAAATAGCCATTGTAAACATGTTTCAATCATTTTGAAGATAATTATAGCACCATTTTTTAGTCATTTAACAAGTAACAGGAATAAAATTAGAATTTTTTTCATGTAAAAAAAGAAAAGAAATACCTGCAAATTTGTGACTAGATCTTCATTTGGTTTATTAGCCGTTATTCCTAAAATATTGCCAAACCATTGCATTATTCACAGTCAGGCTCAGGACATCATAAAAGGTTACCCACGTTGAGTTAACAGCAGGCACTTAATTCTGTCTCCACGTGTCTGCAGTGCCTGGTGAATTTATGGGGCTCAAGCCAGGTGTTCTAATTCATTTCAACAGGTGTTCTCAAATTTCCTTCTACAATTCTATGGCAAATAGGTATTTCTTTGTCATGTCAATTTGTATACAATAACAAACACTGTTGTTCCTTGTGTCTGAAATGAGACACAATTGCTTGGCTTGTCTAGGACTGGGGACAGTTTGGTGACATTTACTGCAGGACAGGCTATGCCTCTTTACTGAAAGACTGGTGGAACATTCTGGTGCTCCATCAATACTTGTTGACTGTCTTCCCAGCTGTTTGTTCAGCAGATCCCTGCTATATTTCATTATGAGAAATTGTGCCTTCTTCTGTTCATGCCAACCTATACTTACTCCAATTTTCAGTACTTAATTCAGTATTCTGTTGGTCAACCCTATGTCACAACAGCACATCCAGGAGGAAAAATCCTTGCTAAGCTTTTAAGCATTTAAATGACTACATTGACCCTAAATAAATCCCAAAATTTCAGAAGGCTCCTTTTATTTTTTCCAGATTCTGCATCTACATGAAACTTTTGCTATGATTTCCATTTACCTGGCTTTCAATTCACAACAAAAATGTTTCATGTAGGTTCTGTTTGGGTGGCAATATTCTGTGTCTAGAGTTAGTAGCATTTGAGTTTCATAAGCACAAGACATGTATAAAGTCCCTACAACCAACATCTTGGACCATCATAACAGCACTACCAAAACTAAAGCCACTTTTTTTTTTTTTTTCCATTTTGCAGATGGGCAAACTAAGATTATGAGTTTTAGTAACTCTCCCAAGGGGAAACATTTAATAAGAGACTAAACTCTCTGAAACCAACTCTATTTGCTATAAATTCTGTGTAATTAGCAATTGTTAGAGTATCCTTGCCAGATGTTGCTGAGTGATAGATTTCAAAGATCAATAATCTAGGGAATGAGAAGAGTAAGTGATAGTTTTTCCATAATTTATTGTCACAATGTGTTCAGCATATCTCAGGCACTTACTAGGCAACAAATAGATGGGAGATTCAGGGATGAACAAGAGCTCATCCCTCAGGAAGCTTTTAGTTTAGTTCCATGCTCTTCAATATAACTGCTAGTCACCTGTGGCTATTTAAATGTGTTGAAAGTAATTAAACTTAAATAAAATAAAAAATTACATCCCTCAGTTAGATTGGCCACATAAGTGTTGAGTAGAGACATGGCTGTCCTATAATATTGGACAGTGAAATATAGGTCATTTTCATTATAACAGAAAATTCTATGAGCACTGTTTATTTGGAACCCTGTGTAATGAACCATATGAGTAAAACTATGGCAAATGGTTCCATGTTCTCTGATTTGACATGGTTGACAAGAGATATTCACTCTTTACTACACTGACTTTACCATGTTTATTAATTAAACCTTCAAAGCCAACACAGTAGTGGAGAAAAAACATTGCTGAATGTACTGAAAAAAGAGGCAGGCACACACTAGAATTTCATGCAGGCAATTAGTATTGCAATGCAAGTTTTCCTAAATAATTCACTAAAATTATGGTGAAACATAAAAGCGCACCCATCTGTATATTACAATGTGGGGGCGGTGGCACAGGGCGTGGGGGAGGGGGTTGGGGCAGGACTGCAATCTTCTTTGTAGAAGTTCATCAAGAGATGGTTCATCTCAAAGTATGCTAAATTAAAGACATTGCACTCAACTAACCTGAAACAACCATAAATGGGCTAAACACAGACATGACGTATTAACTGCCACAGTTCCTTACTTAGGAAACCAAAGAGCATAAAATCAAATTAAAACATATCATCTCTGCTGCTGCTTCTAGTGCTGTGTTTTCTGGAACTTCCTTTTCTAAACTTGACCTTCTACTGCTCTTTTGCTGCACGATGGCCAGTTCATTGGATCAGAGGTTGATTTTTAAAGCATAGTTTGTAACTTAGATTTTATTTATCTCTTTCTTTTTGTCAATTAGTGTACAAAATGAAAGAAAATGGTGCTACTTGGAGCAGGTAGCTCTATTATAATGTGAAGTCATTTAGATTTTATGGCTGTTTCTGCTACTAATCCTGTGAGGTAGTAGTCAGGTGAAGGGAAATTGTAAAGGTCAGAGACAGGGTATACTGAGTGGAAATACAAGCACCATGCTCATTTCTCATTAATTTTTAAAGCAAACTATTAAGCAAAGGCTTGGAATAGGGGTCTCAACCCTGCCTTTGAATGTGAACACATAAGCAAAATAACTTTTTATAATGCTACTAAATGTGCTTGTGACTTCAGCTGCTGCCTGAATGAGCCTACTTAGAAACCAGGAAGACACTTTATGTTTATTCCTGCTCAGAATGCTCATTCCTGTCCTCCCCTCTCCATCAGGCTGTCAGGCAGCTCGGGTGACTGGTAAACCAGGTCTGTATCACTCATGTTCAGCCAACAGGTCAATTCAGGCTTTAATAGCCAGGAGAAAGATCAGTCCACGGTCACAAAGGGACAATTCACCGAGCCAAGCAGCCAGCTGCTGGGTATTTCTTGGCTAACAAGGTGGGATTTTGTTGTGGCTGCCAGTTTGGTTGTAGAAATCTACACTTTTCAATCAACATGGGTACCTTTTGTAGGGAATGGACTCCTTGGTTAGAATTTTTTTCCTCTATTCCCAGCATTTTTACCTCCAGCCACTTCATGCATTCATACACTCTACCTAGACTTTGAGATGTTAGATTTTCAAATCCTTGATGTCTTATACAAAGAGTTGTCAGAAAAACAGATTTGCTTACAAATAACAATCTTTCAAGTACACATACTAAACAATTATGTTAAAATCCTAAAAATTGGAGATATTCTAGACAAGGTTATTTATAATCATCATGTTTCATGTCAAACATGAAAAACATACAAATTTGTGTGAACTGGGTTCAGACCATAAATCCCTGAGCGAGGTATATTTCTATATGTGGCTGGTTAGGACTGTGGTGTTGGAGAAGACTCTTGAGAGTCCCTTGGACTGCAAGGAGATCCAACCAGGCCAAACTGAAGATCAGCCCTGGGATTTCTTTGGAAGGAATGATGCTAAAGCTGAAACTCCAGTACTTTGGCCACCTCATGCAAAAAGTTGATTCATTGGAAAAAACTCTGATGCTGGGAAGGATTGGAGGCAGGAGGAGAATGGGATGACAAAGGATGAGATGGCTGGATGGCATCACTGACTCGACGGACATGACTCTGAGTGAACTCTGGGAGTTGATGATGGACAGGGAGGCCTAGCGTGCTGTGATTCATGGGGTTGCAAAGAATCGGACACGACTGAGCAACTGAACTGAACTGAACTGAGGGGACTCTGCTAAATCCATTATTTCCTGTCATTTCCATATCATGATTCTTAAGGATGCTGCAGGCAATATTGTATTCTCCTTTACTATTATGTCAAAGAACTATTGCTTCTATTAAGGCTTTGCTATTCCTTCTGCAATTGGTTTCCACTTCTCTCCATTACGGCCTTTTGCTGTGGGCCTCTCACTCCACACTTCTTCAAAGATTATCTCCTCTAGCTTCTGCTGCTTCTCTGCTGGCTGCTTTGTTTCTCCTGCAGTCAGATTCAGCCTGCCCACACATCTCAGTCATCACATGCACACTCCCTGAGTAACTTGCTGTCTGCCCCTGTGATTGCCTTCTCCTGCCCTCAGACACGTGAACTGGTCCCGACTTTCTCATCTTCATCTTCTCCTGGGGAAGCCTGCTTCTCCATTCCTGCAGCTTGATATCCATCATTCCCTCAGTTCCCTCTTCTTTCATCCTCCCAGGGTTATAGAAAAAGCTGTTATTTTCAGTCTTAGAAGCAAGTTGTTCATGTGACTGAACAGGGTAGGAGAATGAACGCAAAGCAGGTGAGTAATGGTTCAAACCAGCTACATATGTTCTCTGTCTGCCAAGAGCATGTGTGTTACAGTCCAAGCCTCTTTACCAGGAGAAAACTGGAAACATTGTAGTTCTGTTTATCTAATCAACCTAGCTACTATTTAACAGGAAAAAGATAAGTGACTAAGAGGACAGAGACCTGAAGCCCTCCTGGTGGAGGAGCAGGTGGACAAGGAGTGCATCTCTCTCCACAAATCCATCAGGAACACACCTTCAACACAGAAGTGCATGCAGAACACCTGCTGAGAGCACACAGGAGTGAGTGCCTGACCAGTGGAAGAGAAGATATAGACCCACGCAAAACTCGGTAGGACAAAGGAACTAGGGGGGGAAACAGGAGTGTTTGTAGGACTGGACCTGCCCTCAGCGAGTGGGGGAACTGAAGCAGGGGTCCGATCCCCACAATGGGGCAATTGTTTGAGTCAGAGGAGAAACTTATAAGGCTGGGAGTGAAATAGCTGATCTGTAGCAGCCTAAATGGAATGGGAATCAGACAGTCTTTGCCTCAGCCATACATAAGGTGGACAGGGACACAGGTCCCTGGAAGGCAGAGCAGCTGGGAGCTGGAGTTTAGGGATTGTGGAGTGATCCCAGGGCGAGGGCTGCTGTTGACTGTGGACAGATGGATCCAGGGGATGTGAGGGAGGAGACTGTGGTGGGAAATGCCTGTGGAGGAAAGCCAAGCAGCCTTGGAAGCAAGGCGATACTGCTGAGTCAAGCATAAGGGATGAACCTATCACCATAGCCTCTCTCTCCCCACATACCAGCATTGGCAGCTGAACAATAGAGAGGCTGGCCCATCAAAACTCTTTCAAAAAGTTGCTTTGGAAGGAGCACTTCCAAACTCATTCTATGAGGCCACAATCACTCTGATACCAAAACCATAGACAACCCCAAAAAAGAAAACTTCAGGCTAATATCACTGATGTACGTAGATGAAAAAGTTCTCAACAAAATTTTAGCAAACAGAATTCAGTGATACATGAAGAAGCTCATACACCATGATCAAGCTGGGTTTATTCCAGGGATGAAAGGATTCTTCAATATACAAAATCAATCAGTGTGATAAACCAAATTAACAAATTGAAAGATAAAAAAGCATACGATAATCTCAATAGCTGTAGAACAAGCCTTTGACAAAATTCATCACCCGTTTATGATTAAAACCCTTCAAAAAATAGTGGAGCATTGGTGGTATTGTGGTGAGCATAGCTGCCTTTCAAAAAATAAGCATAGAAGGAGCCTGCTGCTGCTAAGTTGCTTCAGTCGTGTCTGACTGTGTGCGGACCCTATAGACGGCAGCCTACCAGCTCCTCTGTCCCTGGGATTCTCCAGGCAAGAACATTGGAGTGGGTTGTCATTTCCTTCTCCAACGCATGAGAGTGAAAAGTGAAAGTGAAGTCGCTCAGTCATGTCCAATTCTTCGTGCCATGGACTGCAGCCCACCAGGCTCCTCCATCCATGGGCTTCTCCAGGCAAGAGTATGGAGTGGGATGCCATTGCCTTCTCAAATCATAAAGGCCATATACGATAAGCCTACAGCAAACATTATTATCAGTGGTGAAAAATTGAAAGCATTACCCCTAGGATCAGGAACAAGACAAGGGTGTCCACTTTCACCACTATTATTCAACATTGTTCTTGGAGTCCTAGCTATAGCAATCAGAGAAGAAAAAGAAATAAAAGGAATCTAGATAAGAAGAGAAGAAGTAAAGCTCTCATTGTTTGCAGATGGAATGATACTGTACATAGATACCTTAAAGATAGTACCAGAAATTTACTAGAGCTAATCAATGAATTTAGCAAAATTGCAGGATAATAAATCAATACACAAAAATCATTTGCATTTCTATGTACTAACAATGAAAAATCAGAAAGAGAAATTAAGGAATCAATCCCATTCACCATTGCAACAAAAAGAATTAATTATCTAGGAATAAACTTACCTAAGGAGAAAAAAGAACTGTACACAGAAAATTATAAGACACTAGTGAAAGAAATCAAAGATGACATAAACAGATGTAGAGATATTCCATGTTCTTTGGTAGGAAAGATCAATATTGTGAAAATGACTATACCACCAAATGCAATCTACAGATTCAGTGTGATCCCTATCAAATTACCAATGACATTTTTCAGAGAACTAGAACAAAAAATTTCACATTTCATATGGAAACACAAAAGACCCTGAATAGCCAAAGCAGTCTTGAGAAAGAAGAATGAAGCTGTAGGAATCAACCTTCCTGACTTCAGACTATACTACAAAGCTACAGTCATCAAGACAGTATGGTACTGTCATAAAAACAGAAATATAGACCTATGGAACAAGATAGAAAGCCTAGAAATAAACCCATGCACTTATGGGTACCTTATTTTTGACAAAGGAGGCAAGAATATACAATGGGGCAAAGACAGCCTCTTCAATAAATGGTGCTGGAAAAACTGGACAGCTATACGTAAAAGAATGAAATGAGAACACTTCCTAACACCATGCACAAAGATAAACTCAAAACGGATTAAAAGCCTAAATGTAAGGCCAGAAACTATACAATTCTTAGAGGAAAACATAGGCAGAACACTCGATGACATAAATCAAAGCAAGATCCTCTATGACCCACCTCTTAGAGTATCGGAAATAAAAACAAAAGTAAACAAGTGAGACTTGATCGAACTTAAAAGCTTTGGCACAGCAAAGGAAACTTATTATAAACAAAGTGAAAAGGCAACCCTCAGAATGGGAGAAAATAATAGCAAATGAAAGAACTGACAAATAATTAATTTCCAAAATATACAAGTAGGTCATATAACTCAATGCCAGAAAAACAACCCAATCAACAAGTGGGAAAAAGACCTAAACAGACATTTCTCCAAAGAAGATATAGATGGCTAAGAAACACATGAAAAGATGCTCAACATCACCCATTATTAGGGAAATGCAAATCAAAACTACGAGATATCACCTCATACCAGTCAGAATAGACCTCATCAAAAAGTCTACAAACAATAAATGCTGGCGAAGGTGTGGAGAAAAAGGAACACTCTTGCACTGTTGGTGGGAATGTATGTAAATTGATATAGCCCCTGTGGAAGACAATATGGAGATTCCTTCAAAAGCTAAGAATAAAGCCACCATATGACCCAGCAATCCTACTCCTAGGCATATACCCTGAGGAAAACAAAATTGAAAAAGACACATGTATCCCATTGTTCATTGCAGTACTATTTACAATAGCTAGAATATAGAAGCAACCTAGATGTCCATCGACAGATAAATGGATAAAGAAGTTGTTATATATATACACAATGGAATATTACTCAACCATAGAAAGGAATGCATTTGAGTCTGTTCTAATGAGGTGTATGAACCTATTATACAGAGTGACGTTGAGTCAGAAAGAGAAAGATAAATACTGTATTCTAACACATATATACAGAATCTAGAAGAATGGTACTGAAGAATTTATTTATAGGGCAGCAATGGAGAAACAGACATAGAGAACAGACTTGTGGACAAGGGGAAGAGGGGAGGAGAGGGTGAGATGTATGGAGAGAGTAACATGGAAACTTACATTATCATATGTAAAATAGAGAGCCAATGGGAATTTGTTTTATGGCTCAGGAAACTGAAACAGGGGCTCTGTGTCAACCTAGAGGAGAGGGACGAGGTGGGATACAGGAGGGAGGTTCAAAAGGGAGGGGATATATACCTATGGCTGATTAACGCTGAGGTTTGACAGCAAACAACAAAATTCTGTAAAGCAATTATCCTTCAATAAGAATGAATTAAAAAGAAAAAAGAGAAGGACAGAGCTTCTCTTGATTCTTATCGTAAGCAGTAGGTACTCCCTAGTTCTTTCCTGCTACAGTGCTCAAATTTTATAATAGGTAACTCACTTGCCCCAAATCATAATCACTTAATCAGCTGAGATATTTTTACATCTTTTGACTATTTCTTTTTCTTTCTTTTGCATTGAGATTAAGTTGCCTCATGCTGACCACTTTTTTTTTTCTTTTTGCTATAATGAAGCACAAAGCTATATTAGTTTTAAGGGAATTGTGCTTACAATTCTGAGAATAGATAAACACCTCAGTCCAAACAACTAACAGGAAGGCAGCAGAGCCCCTTCCTGTTAAGGGGACAGTTGGATTAAAGATTTACTGAGCATGGCCCTGCCCACCTGAGTAAGACCCTGTTTCCCCACAGCCAGTCCTTCCCATCAGGAGGCTTGCACAAGCCTCTTATCCTCATCCATCAGAGGGCAGACAGAAGAAGCAAGAACTATAATCCAAAGGCCTCCAGAATGAAAATCACAGTCACAGAAAGCTAACCAAAATGATCATGTGTATCACAACCTTGTGTAACTCAATGAACCCATGAACCATGCTATGCAGGGCCACCCAAGACAGATGGGTCATAGTAGAGAGTTCTGACAAAACGTGGTCCACTGGAGAAGGGAATGGCAAATCACTCCAGTATTCTTGCCTTGAGAACCCCAAAACTGTATGTAATGGCAAAAAGATATGACACTGGAAGATGAGCACACCACTTGCCCCTCCCAGGTCAGAAGGTGGGCTGATACTGGGGAAGAGCAAAGAAACAGCTCCAGGAAGAATGAACAGGCTGGGCCAAATCAGAAACGATGCTCAGTTGTGGATGTCTCTGGTGATGAAAGCAAAGTCCAGTGCTGTAAGAACAATATTCTAATGGAACCTGGAATATTAGGTCCATGAATCAAGGTAACATGGTCATGGTTAAGCTGGAGATGGCAAGAGTGAACATCGATATTTGAGGAATCAGTGAACTAAAATGAATGGAAATGGGCAAATTTAATTTAGATGATCATTATATCTACTACTGTGGGTTCTGTTCAGTTCAGTTCAGTCACTCAGTCATGTCCGACTCTTTGTGACCCCATGAATCGCAGCATGCCAGGCCTCCCTGTCCATCACCAACTCCCGGAGTTCACTCAAACTCATGTCCATCGAGTCAGTGATACCATCCAGCCATCTCATCCTCTGTCATCCCCTTCTCCTCCTGCCCCCAATCCCTCCCAGCATCAGAGTCTTTTCCAATGAGTCAACTCTCATGAGGTGGCCAAAGTATTGGAGTTTCAGCTTTAGCATCATTCGTTCCAGTGAACACTGAGGACTGATCTCCTTTAGAATGGACTGGTTGGATCTTCTTGCAGTAAATGGAGTAGCCCTCACAGTCAACAATAGAGTCTGAAATACAATACTTGGGTGCAATCTCAAAAATGATGGAATGATCTCAATTTGTTTTTAAGCAAACCCTTCAACATCACAGTAATCCTAGACTATGCCCTAACCACTGATGCCAAAGAAGCTGAAGTTGACCAGTTCTATGAAGACCTGCAAGACCTAAAACTAAAACAAACAAACAAACAAACAAAAAAGATGTCCTTGGCTTCATAGGGGACTGGAATGAAAAAGCTGGAAGAGAAGAACTACCTGGAGTAATAGGCAAGTTTGATCTTAGAGTACAAAATGAATCAGGGTAAAGGCTAACAGAGCTTTATCAAGAGAATGCACTGGTCATAGCAAATATCATCTTCCAACGACACAAGAGATGATTCTACATCACCAGATGATCAATACTGAAATCAGATTGATTATATTCTTTGCAACGGAAGATGGAGAAGCTCTATATAATCAGCAGAAACAAGACCTAGAGCTGACTGTGGCTTGGACCATCAGCTCCTTGTTGCAAAATTCAGGCTTAAATTGAGGAAAGTAGGGAAAACCACTAGGCCATTCAGCTTTGACCTAAATCAAATCCCTTGTGATTATACAGTGAAGGTGATGAATGGATTCAAGGAATTGATCAGATAGAGTGCTTGAAGAACTGTGGACAGATTTTTGTAACACTGTGCAGAAGGCAGTGTTCAAAACCATCCCCCAGAAAAAGAAACACAAGAAGGCAAGGAGGTTGTCTGAGGAGGTCTTACAAATAGCTGAGAAAAGAAGAGAAGTGAAAGGCAAAGAAGAAAGGGAAAGACATGTCCAACTGAATGCAGAGTTCCAGAGAAGAGCAAGAAGAGATAAGAAAGCCTTCTTAAGTGAACAATGCAAAGATAGAGGAAAACAATAGACTAGGAAACACTAGGGATCTCTTTAAGAAAAATTAAAGATGTCCAGCACACATTTCATGCAAAAATGGGCACAATGAAGGACAGCAATGGTTATGACCTAGCAGAAGCAGAAGAGATTAAGAAGAGGTGGCAAGAATACATGGAAGAACTGTACAAAAATGGATCTTAATGACCCAGACAGCCATGATGGTGTGGTCCCTCACATAGAGCCAGACATCCTGGAGTGTGAAGTCAAGTGGCCTTAGGAAGCATTACTGGGAACAAAGCTAGAAGAGGAGAAGGAATTTCAGTTGAGTTCTTTCAAATCCTGAAAGATGATACTGTTAAAGTGCCAGCAAATTTGGAAAACTCAGCAGTGGCCACAGGACTGGAAATGGTCAGTTTTCATTCCAATCCCAAAGATGGGCAATGCCACAGAATGTTCAAACTATCGCACAATTGACCTTATTTCACATCTAGCAAGGTAACAATTAAAATCCTTCAAGCTAGGTCTCAACAATATGTGAACCAAGAACAGATTTTCAAGCTGGATTTAGAAAAGGTGGAGGAACCAGAGGTTAAATTGCCAGCATCCATTGGATCGTAGAGAAAGCAAGGGAATTCCAGAAAAACATCTACTTCTGTTTCATTGACCATTCTAAAGACTTTGACTGTGTGAATCACAACAAACTGTGGAAAATTCTTAGAGATGGGAATAAAAAATCTCCTTACCTGTCTCCTGAAAAACCTGTATGCAGTTCAAGAAGCAGCAAAGCACTCTGTAGGAACTAGATATGGAACAACACATCATGCCTGTACATTATCACCTTGTTTATTTAACTTCTATGCAGAGTACATCATGCAAAATGCCAGACTGGATGAAGCTCAAGCTGGAATCAAGATTGCCAGGAGAAATAACAACAGCCTCAGGTATGCAGATGAGACAACCACTTTAATGGCAGAAGGCAAAGAACTACAGAGCCTCCTGATGAGGGTGAAAGAAGAGAGTGAAAAGGCTGAATTAAAACTTAACATTCAAAAACTAAGATCAACTGGCGATTTGTTTCTTACTTGATAGTATACATGTTTCAATGCCATTCTCCCATCTCACCCCACCCTCTCCCTCTCTCTCTCCCCCAGAGTCCAAAAGTTCACTCTATAGATCTGAGTCTCTTTTGTTGTCTCGTATACAGGTCATCATCCCCATCTTTCTAAATTCCATATATATGCGTTAGTATACTGTATTGGTGTTTTTCTTTCTGGCTTGCTTCACTCTGTATAATCGGCTCCAGTTCCATCCATCTCCTTAGAACTGATTCAAATGTATTCTTTTTAATGGCTGAGTAATACTCCATTGTGTATATGTACCACTGCTTTCTTATCCATTCATCTGCTGATGGACATCTAGGTTGTTTCCATGTTCTGGCTATTATAAACAGTGCTGCGACGAACATTGGGGTACATGTGTCTCTTTCTATTCTGGTTTCCTCG
>SJYQ01000852.1:520456-551931 GCA_006410935.1 Redunca redunca | reverse complement strand
ACTGGTGCAAGGAGAGGACCCAGAGAGATGGTATGGGGTGGGAGGTGGGAAGGGATTCATGTTTGGGAACGCTTGTACACTCGTGGTGAATTCATGTTAATGTTTGGCGAAAGCAATACAGTAATGTAAAGTAAACTAAAGTTAAAATAAAAATTAAAAAAAAAAAAAGAAAACTAAGATCATGGCGTTGAGTCCCATCATTTCATGGCAAATAGATGGGGGAAAAGTGGAAACAGGAACAGATTTTATTTTCTTGGGCTCTAAAATCACTGTAGATGACAACTGCAGCCACAAAATTAAAAGACACTTGTGCTTTGGAAGGAAAGCCAAGACAAACCTAGACACAATATTAAAAAGCAGAGACATCACTTTACTGAAAACGGTCTGTATAGTCAAAGCTATGTTTTTTCATGTAGTCATGTATGGATGTGAGAGTTGGACCGTAAAGAAGGCCGAGTGTAGAAAAACTGATGGTTTTGAACTGTGGAGTTGGAGAAGACTCTTGAGAGTGCCTTGGACAGCAAGGACAACAAAGCTTTCTATCCTAAAGGAAAACAACCCTAAATATTCATTGGAAGGACTGATGCTGAAGCTGAAGCTACAAAACTTTGGCCACCTGATACAAAGAGCTGACTAACTGGAAAAGACCCTGATCCTGGGAAAGATTGAGGGAAGGAGAAGAAGGGGGCAGCAGAGGATACGGTGGCTGAATGGCATCACTGACTCAATGGATATGAGTTTGAGCAAATTTCAGGAGATAGTGAAGGACAGGGAAGCCTGATATGCTGCAGTCCATGGGGTCACAAAGAGTTGGACAGTAACTGGCGACTGAACACATGTTGGCTAACATTATGAATCTCGAATTCATAAATTAGAACATTTGTGTTCATGTTCTAGCCTTATTTATTATAGTTTTTATTTAATGTTGATAGGTTATTAATTTAATTGGTCAATACTGTTTAAACTCAGGTTTAGCTATAATTTCAACATAGTGATCTGAAAAGAGAAAAGGAAATTGTTGTGTGATCCCAGGCAGCAGCATTTAAACATCACCATTCCCCCACAAAGCCGTTCTGTTTTATATGACTTTACACTTCTAATGTCACTGCATCTTTCCCATGGGGTGGCTCAGCCTTTAGTGTGGGCTCCCTTCATGTGTGTGCTGCAGTGTGAGCACCTGAACAGCAGGTGGTGATGGTTGTAATACATGTTAGGTGGTCATCTTGGGTTAAGCAGGTAAGTTTAAGAAATTTAGGAACATTCTGTTACCTTCCTGTGCCTTTAAAAGGGTAGCTTTATACAAAATGTATAACTTTATAATGTATTTATGGGATCAACCAAGTATCAAACAAAAATACCTACTCAATTAGAACACCATGTTCTAGATCAACGATATTTATTGAAAGTGAAAGTGTTAGTCACTCAGTCATGTCAGACTCTTTGTGACCACATGGACTGCAGCCCACCAGGCTCCCGGCAAGGATACTGGAGTGGGTTGCCATTCCCTTCTCCAGGCAACCATCCTGCCCCAGGGATTGAACCTGGGTCTCCTGCATTTCAGACAGATTCTTTACGTTTGAGCCGCCATGTTTATTATTCTCCTAATTTTACCAGTGACGTTGTCCCTGTGCATTCTCTTATGACTAACATCATCTGCTTGCATCTCCACTTTTGCCTTAGTTTAGATGTCTGCATTTCTGTATCTCTGCATGCTTCTTGGAGGTCTTCCATATAAACACATTAGCATCACTGCTAGAACTGTTTTAAATGTGTGTGCTCTGCTTTCCTCTGCTTTGCAGATACTGCATTTTTCACAAATTGAAGGCTTGTGGCAACCCTGGCCAGACAAGCCCCTCAGTGTCCTTTACTAACAGCATTTGCTCACGTGGTGTCTCTATGTCACATCTTGGTGATTCTTGCACTTTCTCAGACTTTTCTATTATTATTTTTTAGGGTGACCTATGATCAGTAATTTTGATAAGGCTGTTGTGATTGTTTTGAGGTGCCAGGAACAGTACCCATGTAAGACAGTGAGCTTAATCAATAAATGTATGTGTTCTGACTGCTCCACTGGCTGGCCATTTCTCTGTCTCTCCCTCTCCCTGGGCCTCCCTATTCCCTGAGACACAGAAATACTGAAATTAGGCCAGTTAATAAAAACCTACAATGGCCTCTAAGTGTACAAGTGAAAGGAAGAGTCTCACCTTAAATTAATGCTAGAAATACTTATGCTTAGTGAGGAAAGCTTGTCAAAAGCTGAGATAGCTGTGAATTCAAAGGAAAAGTTCTTGAAAGAGATTCAAAATGCTACCGTAGTGAGCACATAAATGGCATAGCCTTTTTGCTGATATGAAGAAAGTTTTAGTGTCTGGATAGATGATCAAATAGCTTCAACACTTTCTTAAGCCAGAACCAAGCTAGAGCAAGGTCCTAACTCCCTTGAATCATATGAAGGCTGAGAGAAGTGTGGAAGCTGCAGAAGAAAGTCTGAGGCTTGCAGAGTCATGACATTTAACAGACAACAGTGCAAGGTAAAGCAGCAAGTGCTGATGGAGAAGCTGCAGAGAGTTATCCAGAAGGTGTTACTAAGATAATGAATGAAGATGTAACTGAGATAATAACTAAAAAATAAATGTTCAATGAAGATGAAACAGCCTTACACTGGAAGCAGGTGCCATCTAGGACTTTCATAGCTAGAGAGGAGAAGTCAATGCCTGACATTAAAACTTCAAAGGACAGGCTAACTTTCTTGTTAGGGGCTAATGAAGCCAGTGACTTGAAGTTGAACCCAGAGTTTATTTACCATTCTGAAAAGCATAGCATCCTTAAGAATTAAATCTACTCTCTCTGTGCACTATGAATGGAATAACACAACCTAAATGATAGTGTGTCTGTTTGTAATATGGTTTACTTTTTTTAAGCCTACTTTGTGACCCATTACTCAAAATAAAAACATCCCTTTCAAAACATTACTGTTCATTGACAATGCACCTGCTCATTCAAAGTGTTTGATGGAGCTCTACAATGAGATTAATATTTTAATGCCTGCTAACACAACATCTATCCTGCAGCCAATGGGTCTAGGAGTAACTTCAACTTTCCAGTCTTAAAGAGGAGAGTGACGAATCGCCAGTCAATATCCGATGCAGGATGCAGGATGCTTGGGACTGGTGCAAGGGGAGGACCCAGAGAGATGGTATGGGGTGGGAGGTGGGAAGGGATTCATGTTTGGGAACGCTTGTACACTCGTGGTGAATTCATGTCAATGTTTGGCAAAAGCAATACAGTAATGTAAAGTAAACTAAAGTTAAAATAAAAATTTCAAAAAAATTAAAAAAAAAAAAAGAGGAGAGTGAAAAAGTTCACTTAAAACTCAACATTCAAAAAACTAAGATCATGGCATCTGGTTCCATCACTTCATGACAAATAGATGGGGAAACAATGGAAACAGTGACAGATTTATTTTCTTGGGCTCCCAAATCACTGCACTTGGGGACTACAGCCATGAAATTAAAAGATGCTTACTCCTTGGAAGAAAAGCTATGACCAAACTAGACAGCGTATTAAAAAGCAGAGACATTACTTTTCCAACAAAGGTCCACCTAATCAAAGGTATGGTTTTTCCAGTAGTCATGTATGGATGTGAGAGTTGGACTATAAAGAAAGCTGAGTGCCAAAGAATTGATGCTTTTGAACTGTGGTGTTGGAGAAGACTCTTGAGAGTCCATTGGACTGCAAGGAGATCCAACCAGTCAAACCTAAAGGAAATCAGTCCTGAATATTCACTGGAAGGACTGATGTTGAAGCTGAATGTCCGATATTTTGGCCACCTGATGCGAAGAACTGGCTCACTGGAGAAGACCCTGATGCTGGGAAAGATTGAAGGTGGAAGGAGTAGGGGATGACAGAGGATGAGATGGTTGGATGGCATCACTGACTCAATGGGCCATGAGTTTGAACAAGCTCCAAAAGCTGGTGATAGACAGGGAAGCCTGGTGTGCTGCAGTTGATGGGGTCACAAAGAGTCGGACATGACTGAACAACTGAACTGAGTCTTATTATTTAAGAAATACATTTAACAAGGTTACAGCTGCCATAGATAAGATTTCTCTGATGGATCTGGGCAAGATCCATTGAACCCTTCTGGAAAAGATGCACCTTTCTGGATGCTATGAAGAACATTTGTGATTCCTGGGAGGAGGTCAAAATATCAACATTAACAGGAGTTTGAAAGAAGTTGATTCTAACCCTCATGGATGACTTCCTAGGGTTCAAGACTTCAGGGGAGAAAGTAAACTAACTGCAGATGCAGTAGAAACAGCCACAGAACTTGAATTAGAAGAGGACCCTGAAGGTATGAGTGAACTGCTGCAATCTTATGATAAAATTAAACAGGTAAGGAATTGCTTCTTATGAATCAGCAAATAAAGTGGTTTTTTGAGATGGAATATACTCCTAGTGAAGTTTTACTGTGGGTAAAATCCTATCAAACAGTATTACATGTTGCAGAGAAATCATTCATCAAAGGGAAAATCAAAGAATGTGGCAAACTGCACTGTTGTCTTACTTTAAAAATGTTGCCATGGCCACCCCAACCTTCAGCAACCACCAACCCAATCAGTGAGTGTGCACCAGGGATCAAACCCAAGTCTCTTGCATCTATCTGCATTGGCAGGTGGGTTCTTTACCACTGAACCACCTGGGAAGCCCCCAAAGCCTATAGTACGCAGTATTCCCAGGTATCTCCCATCCAAGTACTAACTTCCCATCCAGGCCCAACCCTTCTTAGCTTCCAAGATCAGACATGATCAGGTGCATTCAGTTCCTGACCCAGGGATCCAACCAGTGTCTCTGAGTCTCCCGCGTTGCAGGCCAATTCTTTACCACTGAACTTCCGGGGAAGCCCATGATCAATTAATCACTGTCAGCATTGAGGTAAGACCCTCACCAGCAAAAAGTGTATGATCCACTGAAGGCTCAGATGATGGTTAGCGTTTTTAGCAGTATATTTTATTTAACATATATACATTGTTTTCTTTTTTCTTTTTTTACTTTTTAAAATTTATTTTACTTTAACATAATGCTATTGCCCACTTCAGACTATAGCGTAACAGTATAGTGTAAACACAACTTTTTATATGTACTGGGAAACCAAAAAATTCATGTGACTCACTTTATTGCAATATTTGCTCAATTGTGGTGGTCTGGAATAGAGTCTGCAGCGTATCTCTGAAGCAGGTCTGTGATAGAATTGAGCTATTTTCTGCCACTTCTTGAGTTAGTGCATTTTTCTCAGCCTTTTCTTTCTCTCAACTCTGCTTCTCCTCCTACCTTAATTTCACATCCAACATTTAATTAAATGGAGTCAGGCTGATTATAAAACAATCATTACTTTCCTTTTCTATGCTTGAACGTTCCAATCAGTAGCAGCAGCCTTTGAGTGAGATTCCCCACTGATTACAGCAAGCCTGGGCAGCTGAATGGGCTTATTGAAAACACAATGGAATAATTGTTTAATAAGCCTTACCACTGGGCAGTCAAAAGCTGTCAGTCAACTTGGCTTTTATAGACAACATTAAAATCTACTTCTCTTAAATTCCCTAAACATGAAGCAATATGAATGACTTATTTTAAATAACGCTGTTTCCAAGAGGCCAGGCTGTGGGAGGAACATCAGGTTTTCCCAGCCGCACACATCCAGAAAACAGGCAGGGGTGAACACAGAGCAGTAGAAGACGGTGACTGTAAATTCATACCCACTGCCAGATACTTAATCACACTGATGGTGACTCAGCACCTGGAATAAAGGCTAAGCTATAGCAAACATAGACGGTGATCGCCGAAGATACGCACCAGCTCGTGTCTTTGCAGAGTTAAATGGACAAAAAGAAACGACACAGAGAGAAACGACAATGGATTAATAAAGTAAAATCAGTTTTAAAGTGTTGTAGGCCTCTCTCTCTTCCTATTTCTGCCTCTCTTCCCCATGGTTGTCAGAATTAGAACCTCAGATATTCAGTTTAGAGTATTGTGCATTCTTAGATCTGAGGGGGTTGTCCATGTTTGTTTTGGCTGATATTCAGTAGTTAATTAATTTTCAACAATCTGGCAAAGTCATGAACAGAAACCTTTCCTTGAATTGCCCTCTGAGACTTTCTAAGAAGCCTTTCTGAAAACCTTTGAACAAATTTGCAACAGTTTTCAACTGCAAGATTTTGGTGCTGGGTGCTTTTCTTTTTTTCCTATTTATTTGCATTGATCTGAGCTAGTAACTGTATCTGGTTTATGTCACTAAATATGATAATAATAATAACTTGTATAATTGAATGCCATAATAATGACAAATGCTGACATTTCTTGTTGGGTCCTGGGTGTTAAACATGGATTCTCAGTACTTGATGCAATTTATCTCATTTAATCTTTACCAAAGACCCTGTCTTTATATCTTTACTTTTACATTTGAAAACACTGACAGTAAGATGGTTAAGTAGTAGATTAAATAGTGTGTGTCAACATTTTATATTTCTCTTAAATTTGATGAAACAGCATCAAGATGGAAAGTTTAAGCTCTGACTGATTTATATCAACCGAACAGAACACATGCTTTATTTGGGAAGAAAAATACAGAATCTTGGTTCCCTGGAGAGACAGTTTTAACATAAAAAGACCCTGTGTCTTGTGGAAGATAGTGCTAATCCTCTAAAATTTAGAGACATGGCTTTGACATTTTTTACAAGTTCAGAAAACGACTAAAAATTAAAATACTTTCTATCATGCCCTAATATTCACACAGACACACACACATTTATGAAAATACTCTCATACATAATACTTCCTCTTCCTATTTGTAATAAAATCTGATATTTATTATTTATTCTATTTGCTAAGTGCTGATAGGGAGTCATAAATTGATTCCATAAACCACCAATGGATGATAACCTGCAATTTTGAGGAGTAAGCTGGCTTGTATAGCAAATGGGAACCTAACATCAAGATGCAAATAGGTGTAAAAAGTTATCAGTACACTTTAGCACACTGTTTAATGTCATCTCCTACATGTGACTAATGAATGATAAAGAAAGAAGGAAATTCCCTATCACGTATTTCTTGGCTACACTTCTGAGTTGGTTGTGAATGTCCCTGTGGAAATGTAGAAATGTTATCATGCACCGCACAGCTGCAAAAGCCTGGCTGCTGGTAGCTAAAGACAGAAGGACTCTAAACATCAGGATGGTATGAGAGAAAGGAGAATTAAAAAAGAGAGAGAGAAATGCGTTAAGGAAAAGAACATTGAGAGTCACCTGGGATTTTGGAACTTTGGCCTACAGAGGCTCTGCCCATGTGATGGGTGGGGAGAAGGGAGAAGGCAGGACTGGCCTGGGAGAGAGGAATTGTGGGCAGCTGAGCTGGGTTATCCAGACCGGTGCAGCTCATTTAGGATTGACTCTGATGAGTCTCCAGACCCGGGATCCGATGGATCTACTGATATATCCCAGTAGGCAGAGATTGCAGACAGCCAAGATGTTCAGTCCTTAGCAAGACAACAGGACTGTGGACGGAGGTAGTGGCCCTCAGACTAGCATATATAGGAGTTACCTGGGTGAACTTGTTTAAATCTAGGTTCCTGAGTATCATCCTCATAAAGTCTAATTACGTAGAGACTGGGGATTCCTTGCATTGTTAAAAGGAAGCTCATGCCTTTAGAGATGCTGCTTTAGTTTTCAGATCAAGTTCTAAAGGCAGGTAGGAAAATGATGAGAGTGGACACATGGTCAAGACTGACAGAGTCTGTAAGTTTTGGAAAACACTAAATTTCAGTGGGACTGTTTTTTGCTCCGGGGTTACAAGGCAGTTTGATGCCACGTCTTTAGCTGCAAACCTGACCCTGGATAATGATGCTTCTAACTCTCAGAATACCCTGCCTTCTATGGGGGTGGAACTGGAGGAGACAGAGAATGTTTCAACAAAACCCACTAGATGGTTAGAGATTTAAAGTGATTTTCATGAACTAATGTTGCATCAGTTAAAAATGAAGGTGTAGAGCACAATAATATAATTAGCAAGGATCTCTGTGGCTGGATGAATTTCTCAGGAGGGGCATAATCTAAATGACCCTGTACAGTCTACCTGGGTTTTCTTGGCATTGCTGAAAAAAGAAAAAAAAACACCTTATCTGTTCTGTTGTTGTGAAGGAAGAGTCCAAACCTCATATCCAATCTTGGGAAAGTTCACCGTACCTGACCTGGAACACCTGAAGTTCATATGAATATATGTACGGAACAATTTGGAAATCCATGCTGCAGGTCATCTGAGCATATTATGGGAGCTAATATTTTCTTTCATCTTTTCAAGTTCTCTGCATGACCAAACAAGTGATCTGGGTGTGATGCTGATGATTATTTCTGGAGTTTAGCGCCAAGACAGAGAGTCATGTAATGTTGCAACCTGACTTTCTTCTCTGCTTCTAAAAGAATGAGAGAGGGGTGCCAATTTCACTAAGTTTTAGCCCAAGGAATCTTGCAAAACAACACATTACAGATGTCTGCCATTTTTAAAAGAGCATCACTTGTAGAATATACTTTCAAGCTGATATCAGTAGTTTCATAAATTTAGGAAAACTAGGCTTATTTTCTCTGAAGTCTTATGGAAATTTGAAATTGGAAATGTTTAGAAGATAATATTTTTAGGTCATCAGAGTATTTCTTCTAAACATTTCTCTAGGAAAAATGATTGTCCATTGTTGAATATCTTTATATCTATACATCTTTGCTTTGGTTGAAATTTGTGTCAGGTATTTTCATCACAAAATTCTCCATACCTCTATCCTAGGAATGAGTAAATTTTATATGTGGATGACAAAGTGTCTTGTTATTAATACTGCTTTTATTAACACATTAAACTATGTCAAGTTATTAATCCACAATGCAATTCTACTTTCTTCCTTTTCCTCTCAGTTTAAAATTGAACTTGGCATATTAATAGAAAACAGCAGCTACATTAAACTCCTTAAAAAGCTTTTCATACCTCGTGAACCAAAACCCTGCTTTCTCCAAGCTGAGGGTGGTGAGTGTGGCTGGCATTAAATCAGTGGATTGCAAGTTGAAGTTCTTTTTCCAAAACACAAACCTAGTATGGAAAGCTGTGGCTAAGACTTCATGACTCCCCTCTACCGAGGTGCCTCAAACCATAGTCATGGGGAGCCTTCTTCAGTAGTTATGAGTTTCTGCTGTCACAGAGTCTTTAGACTTTCATCTGTGATTGTCACAACATTTTTCTATCAGTTACAGACAGTTCAGTTCAGTTCAGTCACTCAGTCGTGTCCGACTCTTTGCGACCCCATGAATTGCAGCATGCCAGGCCTTCCTGTCCATCACCATCTCCCGGAGTTCACTCAGACTCACGTCCATCGAGTCTGTGATGCCATCCAGCCATCTCATCCTGGGTTGTCCCCTTCTCCTCCTGCCCCCAGTCCCTCCCAGCATCAGGGTCTTTTCCAATGAGTCAACTCTTCGCATGAGGTGGCCAAAAAAATAAAGTCTGACACTGTTTCTACTGTTTCCCCATCTATTTCCTATAAAGTGATGGGACCAGATGCCATGATCTTCGTTTTCTGAATGTTGAGCTTTAAGCCAACTTTTTCACTCTCCTCTTTCACTTTCATCAAGAGGCTTTTTAGCTCCTCTTTACTTTCTGCTATAAGGGTGGTGTCATCTGCATACCTGTTACAGACAGATGCCCTTCAAACACACAAGCAAAATGAGTTGCATCATTTTTGCCCAGACAACTGCTGACAGAACACCTGCTGAGCTACAACACTTTTGATTCCCATGGACTCAGATCAGAATATGTATTGGCAACCTGTCTCAGCCTTAAGGTCTCAATACCAGGCCATCATCCAACCCCAACCTAGTACTCATTATGAAGAGGAACCTGGTGAGGGAATTATATAACACTGAAAATAAAGCCTATTTTAAAACTGTTTAAACAAGTATTTGCATGAGAGATGCTTGACCCAGAAGGTTATTCATTCTGTTGTAGGCTCATTCCTTTGAGGGAGAGACAAGCATCATTAGGCAGAATCTGTAAAGACATGTTCAGAATTCTATCTCAAATTCGTCAGGATGAGTCTTTCCCCAATTTCATCTAGTTATTCTTCTATTCTGGAATGTTTCATTCAGTTCTGAGGGCACTTACCTGCTCTGTCCACTTGCTGCCAGGCAATTGCATATGAAATTGAAAACATTGCTCCAAAGATGCCATGTGAAAAAAAAAGAAAATCCTTCATTCAATAATTAGTGTGCTCAGTTAATACATTGTAGGTCGTGTCCTTTTCATTAATATTTCTAAAGAGCATGGAAGAAGGTGTCATGATTTATATAATCACATTGATGGAAAATTGCATAGCTGAGTAGATTTGAGACTTTTAGAGTTGGAAATATATGTTAAAAATCTCTGGGGCAGCTTTAGGTCTTAATTTATTATTTGTATAACCTTGGGGAGTCACATAACCTCTCTAAGTTAAATTTTTCTCTTCCATCATGGGTAATTTACAATAAGTTTCATCAGCCTCATAGAATTATAATGATTAACCCATGATTTAATGCTTCTCAAACATTTAGAAGCAGCAAAGTTCTATAATCACTGGAAGGGTCAAATGTCTCCATTTAGGCTTGGGGGAAAAAAAATTGAAGCCTAGAAAATTTGGCGCCAGGACTGGGACTAATGGCTGAAGGTCTTAATGAAGCGGATATAACAGTCCAATTTGTGTTTCCAAATGTACACTTTGAAGTGACTACAAGGTATTGGATTTTTCATTTAACAATTAATTCATGGAATATGTTATTATATGTCATAAACAAGAAAGAGAAAGCAGTCCCATGGCTGTTTTCTGAGGGGATGGCCAAGCTTGAATGACAGGCAGGTCTGCAGAACTGTGAGATGGGTTTTAAGAATTTATAGCTGCTCTTTGAGCGACATGACCAGAGATTCCCAATTTTCATTCATCTGAGAATGGGCTACCCAACCAGTTCTTGCTGAAGGAATCTACAGATCCCTGAAAGTTCTCTGTAGCAATAGGACTTACAGGTAACCAGACAGAGGAAGAGAATTACTCAATATTTCACCTGAAGAGAGTCAGGGGAGAAGGCTTAGACAGCTTAGAGAATTCCAGGTAGCATTTTTAATATTTGGTGGATATCTATAAAGAATTCTACCTACCAAAGTATGAGCTGCCAGTAAAAGACCATGTGGTATTTGCAAAGTAATTAAGCATTTCATAACCTCAATTTCTTTAGCTGCAAAGTGAAGACAATAATTTTTCTACCTGCCTTCCAGGGTTTCTGAGAATCAAATGAAATAATAGTTGTGAAACTGCTTTAGGCTCTATAATGTGCTATAAATTTAAGGAGAGTTTTATACTAAAGTGAGTTTTACATTAAAGTCCCTCTGACTTAAGAAAATTCTACCCTTCTGTTTAATGTTTTATTTTGTGTTAACAATAGCAAACATATTTCTGTTGAGATATTTTCTTTTAATTTCCTCTCTGAACATCCTGAATAACTTCCCTATTTTTCTTAAAATAACTTCCCATGTCTTTGAAAAACTATAACACCACCAAAATGAGTGACCTGAAAGTGAAAGATTATGATGATAATATTTCCATTGATTTTATTCTAACAGGAAGCAGTGCAGTCCCATGGAAATACAATATGATCTAGTTTGTAAATAATTTTTAATAGACTATATTTAAAGCTATTTATTGAAATACTAGTGAAAAGTTGTGGAGAACTGTGTTTCTACAGGAAAATATGAAAGGAAGTGGAAAGTGATAGTCGCTGGAAGTGAAAAAAATGATTAAAATTGCTGGATGTACAGAAATAACTTATTTCCTCTTGTAAAGTTTATGTCGTTAGGGGTTCCTACTAACATTGTTGGATATGCAACAGACCATAGCCCCATACTAGGTATGCACTTGTTAAAAGCATGATGCCCATATAACAGAATGTCAAGCTGGTGTTAATTCAAAATTATTACCAAGCCGTTTAATTTATTTTATTTTCCTTTTTTGACACAATGAATTCTAAGTTGTTTCATTGATTCACTGAACAAATATTGATCACACCAACACCATATATTTAGTTTCTCAAGGAATTTAACATTGAGTGGAGAAGTTATATAAAAACATAAAGTTTATGTCATAAAAACCTAAAGAGAATTATAAAATATGAAGTTGTTGTTGTTCAGTCACCCAGTCATATACAACTCTTTGCCACCCCATGGACTGCAGCACGCCAGGCTTTGTCCTTCACCATCACCTGGAGCTTCCTCAAACTCATGTCCATTGAGTCAGTGATGCCATCCAGCCATCCCATCCTCTGTCATCCCCTTCTCCTCCTGCCTTCAATCTTTCCCAGCATCAGGGTCTTTTCCAATGAGTCAGCTCTTTGCATCAGATGGCCACAGTATTGGAGCTTCAGCAACAGTCCTTCCAGTGAATATTCAGGAGTGATTTCCTTTAGGATGAAAGGTTGGATCTCCTTGATGTCCAAGGGACTCTCAAGAGTGTTCTCCAGCATCACAGTTTGAAGACATCAATTCTTCAGCAATCAGCCTTTTTTACTTTCCAGCTCTCACATCCATACATGACTACTGGAAAAACCATAGCTTTGACTATACAGACCTTTGTTGGCTAAGTGATGTCTCTACTTTTCAAAATGCTGTCTAGGTTGGTCTTTTCTTCCAAGAAGCAAGCATCTTTTAATTTCTTGGATGCAGTCACCATCTACAGTGATTTTGGAACCCAAGAAAATAAAATCTGCCTCTGTTTCCATTGTTCCCCATCTATTTGCCATGAAGTGATGGAACCAGATGCCATGATCTTAGTTTTTTGAATGTTGAGTTTTAAGCCAGTTTTTTCACTCTCATCTTTCACCTTCATTAAGAGGCTCTTTAATTCCTCTTCGCTTTCTGCCAAAAGGGTAGTGTTATTTGCATATATGGGGTTATTGATATTTCTCCCGGAAATCTTAATTCCAGCTTGTGCTTCATGCAGTCCACATTTTGCATGATGTACCCTGCATATAAGTTAGATAAGAAAGGTGACAATACGCAGCCTTGACATACTCCTTTCCCATTTTGAAGTAGGTTAAAATAGATGTCTTCAGAGATGGTAGCACTTGGATTGGCCCTCAAAGTATAGACAAGACATTGACAGTTGAAGAAGAAGATAGATACAGATGTTTAGTAAAACACATGAGATGAATAGCCAGAGCTCATGGTGACATGGAGCCAAACACATGATCATATGTTTAACCAGCTTAGTCTCTATTTATGTAAGGTCTTGGATATGAGTCTGCCGATTTGCTTTTGGAACTGAAACAAAACGGAGATGCACTGAAGCTACTGAATCATATCATTGAGATAACCAAAGGATAGCATTTACAAAGATTAGAGAGATTAATCCCGCAGTACGTACAGGCTTGACTCTGATATCTATCCCCACAGTAGAGAAATAGTGGGTGGCTATGAGTGGAACAACGAAACAGCAGATCATTTTACACTGAGGAATAAAACTAAGTTCAGTTCAGTCACTCAGTCGTGTCCGACTCTTTGCGACCCCATGAATCGCAGCACACCAGGCCTCCCTGTCCATCACCAACTCCCGGAGTCCATTCAAACTCACGTCCATCGAGTCAGTGATGCCATCCAGCCATCTCATCCTGGGTCGTCCCCTTCTCCTCCTGCCCCCAATCCCTCCCAGCATCAGAGTCTTTTCCACTGAGTCAACTCTTTGCATTAGCTGTCCAAAGTACTGGAGTTTCAGCTTTAGCATCATTCCTTCCAAAGAAATCCCAGGGCTGATCTCCTTCAGAATGGACTGGTTGGATCTCCTTGCAGTCCAAGGGACTCTCAAGAGTCTTCTCCAACACCACACTTCAAAAGCATCAATTCTTCGGCGCTCAGCCTTCTTCACAGTCCAACTCTCACATCCATACATGACTACTGGAAAAACCATAGCCTTGACTAGACAGATCTTTGTCAGCAAAGTAATGTCTCTGCTTTTGAATATGCTCTCTAGGTTGGTCATAACTTTTCTTCCAAGGAGTAAGCGTCTTTTAATTTCATGGCTGCAGTCACCACCTGCAGTGATTTTGGAGCCCCCCAAAATAAAGTCTGACACTGTTTCCACTGTTTCCCCATCTATTTCCCAACACAACTCAAGCTGCATGCATTTGGTGGAAACTCTGAGCTCCCCATTGCCATCTTGGGAAAGATGTTGAAAGATGTTGACTTGAAAAATGTTGTCTTGAAAGATGGTGAAGCAATAAGACATCTTGCTTGGATTCACAGGGGATTCAGAAATCTTTGTCAGATAAAAGATATGGAGATAACCTAGCAGGAAAATAAAAAGAAAAATTCTTTATTTCAAAAACAGGTTTACCCAAGGAGAAGGAAGTAGGAGTGGAGGTAGAGAAGGAGATCGTATTTATTTTAAAAAATTTAAACCCTTCCCTCCAGTTTATCTGCCACTCACTTCTAGGCTACCTCTGTTTGGCAATAATTGATACAAAACAAGTGCTTCTACACCAGAAAAGCCCCATACAGCTCTAGTTATGACAGTAGGATGATAGATCAAGGCAGCAAAAAAATACAGCTTTCACAGAAGCACAGATATATGAATGAAAGACTGAGAGGATTAGAAAGCTGAAGTCTCATTTTAAAAACATCTTTTCAATCTTACAAAATTGTAAATCATATGGGTATACACTTGAAGACTTGTTCATTACTTGGCATAACAGAATCAATACCTACAGTGCTCTTCAAAAGCCTTACAAAGGAAGGATTAGGACAATTAAAGGAGGGGTTATTTCAGACAAAGATAGTGTCCAGCATCCTCACAGTGTCATGGATGGACAACATTGAGTCTTATGAAAAACATGAAATAGAAATGTACAGTTGACAGAGTCATACTACACTATTAGCCAAAACTAAGGTACCTTTAGTGAGAAACAGACCACAACCTCGTCTTTTGTGGAATTACTGTTAATAGAAGGAAGGGAAGAATGTTTATTCTGTGAAAAGGAAAATATATATATATTTTATGTTTTCGTATTTCTGCTGGGTACCAGGCACTCTGCTCAGCACTTTTACAAGAGTCATTTCACTTATTCCTCATAGTAACTCTGTTGCAAATGTGAAATTTGAAAATAAGTAGCTTATCCAAGTTCACATTGGCAAGAAGAAACAGATCCAGGATCTGTGTACAGACAGCAATGCCTTTTCTTTCCCTCTTTGCTACAAGTATTTTTTCAACAAATAACTACTGGGTACCTACTATGTGCTGTGCACTAAGAACACACTAGTGAACAAAGTAACAGTCTCCGTTCCATCCTGGGGTTTACATTCTAAACAGACAAATCTACGGTAAAGTATGAGATGGAAAAAACTGCTGTGGAGAAATATAAAGCAACAAGGTGACGAACGTGTTGGTGGTGCTGTCATAAAAATGCTGGTCAAGCAAAGTATCTATGAGAAAGTAACATTTTGGAGACTATCTGAATATAAAGAAACAGCAAGACAGAGGACTCTGCCAAGAGTGGATTCCTGGCAGGAAGGAGTGTGAATGCAAAGGCAGGGAGGCAAGAATGAACCTGCTGTCTTCAAGAAACAACAAGACAATGTGACTACAGCAGAGAGTCAGGCAGGTTGCGAGAAGTAAAATTTTTCCACCGCATTAGCATACAGATGGTAATTGATGCCAGGAGTTTAGTTATCCAAGGAAAGAGGGACTTGAGTATTTAAAGGACAAGTAAAAGAAGATAAACTCGTATATTTTTGAGATTAGTTGTTTGTCAGTTGCTTCATTTGCTATTATTTTCTCCCATTCAGAAGGCTGTCTTTTCACTTTGCTTATATTTTCCTTTGTTGTGCAGAAGCTTTTAATTTTAATTAGATCCCATTTGTTTATTTTTGCTTTAATTTCCAGAATTCTGGGGGGTGGATCATAGAGGATCCTGCTGTGATTTATGTCGGAGAGTGTTTTGCCTATGTTCTCCTCGAGGAGTTTTATAGTTTCTGGTCTTATATTTAGATCTTTAATCCATTTTGAGTTTATTTTTGTGCGTGGTGTTAGAAAGTGATCTAATTTCATTCTTTTACAAGTGGTTGACCAATTTTCCCAGCACCACTTGTTAAAGAGATTGTCTTTACTCCATTGTATATTCTTGCCTCCTTTATCAAAGATAAGGTGTCTATAGGTGTGTGGGTTTATCTCTGGGCTTTCTATTTTGTTCCATTGATCTATATTTCCGTCTTTGTGCCAGTACCACACTGTCTTGATGACTGTGGCTTTGTAGAAGAGCTTGAAGTCAGGCAAGTTGATTCCTCCAGTTCCATTCTTCTTTCTCAAGATTGCTTAGGCTATTCGAGGTTTTTTNTGAAGGATTATATGACTACCAAAGGACCCCTGGTCAAAGTGGGGATCGTTATTTTGGCAAATTGATAGCAATCCAATGGAAGAAGGACAGTGTTTTTGATAAATGGTGAAGGAATACTTGGACATTCATAGGCAAACAAGAAAAATGGAATTGACCTAAACCTTACACCTCCTAAAAACATTAACTCTGATTATAAACATAAATATACAATGTATAACTATGAAACTTTTAGATGTAAAAAAATAGAAAATTTAGGCGATTTAGGAGAGCAATGAGTTCTTAGATTTGACATTAAATGCACAATCCATAAAAGGAAAGATTAATCAATTACACCTCATCAAGACTAAGACATAATATTTGAAAGGCTATTAACTTGTATCTGAGAAAGTTCTATGTTGCAGAAGGTCGTCTAGAGCAGCAGTCCCCAGCTTTTTTGGACATTTTTTTTTATCATTGAGTTTTGAGTCCCACCTGGGGCCAGTTTCATGGAGGACATTCTTTTCATGGATAGGGGTGAGGAGTAGTTTCAGGATGCTGTAAGTGCACTGTATTTATTGTGCATTTTATTTCTATATTATTACATTGTGATATATAATGAAATAATTGTACAACTCACCATAATGCGGAATCTGTGGGAGCCCTGAGCTTGTTTTCCTGCAACTAGTTGGTCCCGTCTGGGAGTGATGGGAGACAGTGACCCCTGAAGTGAATTCCTTATGTCTGGTCTACTCCATAATATTTTGGTTGCTATCACTGCAGAAAACCCTGATTCACAAAGAAAGGATGTTGGAAATAGAAGGAAGTTTTCAGTGCTTGTGTGGCAGTCTCGGGGATTCTGCCCTGACTTTAATTCAGACAGTATGGAGATTTAAAGTTTTCCCAAGCATAGTTTTAAGGCAACCATCATTTGTGATCTCAAGTGGTAATCTGAGTGATGGAGGGCCATTGTAAACACAGATGAAGCTCCGCTTGCTCTCCTGTGGCTCACCTCAGGCTGTGCAGCCTAGCTCCTAACAGGCCATGGACCAAGACTGGGGTTGGGGATCCCTGATCTAGAACACATGACTGCCAGTTGACCCAAGAACTGGACCTGGGGAATTGGAGGCCCTTCCCCATCCTGTCATTGGAATGTATACAGGCACACAGAATATATAAAAAACTCAAAACTCAACAATAAAAAAATGTCCAATTTAAAATGAACAATAAAGTAAATGGATGGTAGATAAATAGATAAACACACAAAAGATGGTTAATATCATTAGCCATCCTGAAAATTCAAATCAAGTCAAATTAAATCACAATGCTGTATCACTAATAGAAGTTATTTTTTTACTTTATTTTATTATATTTTTAAATTTAAATTTATTTATTTTAATTGGAGGCTAATTACTTTACAATATTGTATTGGTTTTGCCATACATCAACAGGAATCCACTTCGGGTATACACGTGTTCTCCATCCTGAACCCCTCTCCCTCATCCCTCCCCGTACCATCCCTCTGGGTCATCCCAGTGCACCAGCTCCAAGTATCCTGCGTCCTGCATCAAACCTGGACTGGTGACACGTTTCTTACATGATATTATACATGTTTCAATGCCATTCTCCCAAATCATCCCACCCTCTCCCTCACCCACAGAGTCCAAAAGACTGTTCTATACATCTGTGTCTCTTTTGCTTTCTCACATACAGGGTTATTGTTACCATCTTTCTAAATTCCATACATATGTGTTATTATACTGTATTGGTATTTTTCTTTCTGGCTTACTTCACTCTGTATAATAGGCTCCAGTTTCATCCACCTCATTAGAACTAATTAAAATGTATTCTTTTTAATGGCTGAGTAATACTCCATTGTGTATATGTACCACAGCTTTCTTATCCATTCATCTGCTGATGGACATCTAGGTTGCTTCCATGTCCTGGCTGTTATAAACAGTGCTGTGATGAACATTGGGGTACACATGTCTCTTTCAATTCTGGTTTCCTTGGTGTGTATGCCCAGCAGTGGGATTGCTGGCTCATAAGGCAGTTCTATTTCCAGTTTTTTAAGGAATATTTTTAAGTTAAATTTTTTAAAAGTTATACTTATTATCAAGTACCTATTAAGCAACAAGTATTTAATAAAATCAATATCTATTGGCAGGTACTGTGATCAGATATTAATAAGTAAAAAAGTGAGTGTGTGTGCTCAACTGTATATGACTCTTTGCGACCCCATGGACTGTAACCCTCCAGGCTCCCCTGTCCATGGGATTTCCCAGGGAAGAATACTGGGAAATCTTCCTCCTCCAAGGGATCTTCCCTATCCATGAATCGAACCCATGTCTCCTGCTCTGGCAGGAAGATTCTTTACCACTGTTCCACCTGGGAAGCCCTGATATATTAATATAATTATAAAAATGGGCTTTTATCTGAAATAATTCTGTGTGCACTTTATTATTTTTAAGAAGATAAACGTTTAGAGTAATTAAATTGTCTTATTTTCAAAATAACCACTATCTGGAAATATGTTGTAAATGTTAGTTTTCTAGTTAGAGAAAGTGGGAAACAAGCATTAAAATAAAGCAGTACAGTTTAATATAATTAAGGTAGTCTAAAGAATTCTATTTTACTGAGTTTGGGGGCTGTGCCTCCTGTTCAGTACAATGGTAAAGAATCCACCTGCCAATGTAGGAGACACAAGAGCTGCGCGTTCAATCCCCGGGTAGGGAAAATCCCCTGGAGTAGGAAATGGAAACCCACTCCAGTGTTCTGGAAAATTCCATGGGTAGAGGAGCCTGGCAGGCTACAGTCCGTGGGGTCACAAAGAGTTGGCCAAGACAGAGCACGCATGCACAGGGCTCCTGTTTCACGAGGACACACTGTAGACACTCCTCCGTGGTGTATTTGATCATGGCACCACAGAGTAAACAGATTTCTTAAAATTAATTTGTTTGTGTCGGATCTTAGTTGTAAGTCTTAGCTGTGGCACACAGGATCTTCCTTGTGTCATGTGGGATTTTTCATTGTGGTGCACAGCTCTCTAACTGGGATGTGCGGGTTCAGTAGTTGCCCTGGGGCATGTGGGATCTTCCTGGATCAGGGATCAAACTCGCTTCCTCTGCACTGCAAGGCAGATTTTTTTTTTTTTCCCAGAGAGAGAGAAGCATTTTCTCTTTGACAATTATTTTCTGAAGTCCAACACGTTGTCAGGTTCTCCCTACCCCGCTGAGGATGCGTGGGGCTCCGTGTTCCCCGGCAGACTGGAGGGCGCCAGCGTTGCCCGCCCGCCAGCAGCAGAACAACGCACAGGGCCTTTGGAAGGCGGCGTTTCGGCTCCGTGTATGTTTCAGGGCTGCTCTTGAGGCAGGAATCGGAGTTCTTGCCCACGGAGTGGAAGAATAGACTCCACAGACACACAGACACTCATGGTGGCAAGCGAACAGGATTTATTAAAGAGGAGGAAAGTATGACGCTCCCAGCATAGACGCGGAAAGGGGGGTAATGAGTCCCCCGCAAGGCAGATTCTTAACGACTGGACCAAGGGCAAGTCTTGTGGATAGCCATTTTATGATTTTAACATTAAAATATTTGATTACATTCTGTTGAAATATCCTGTGATGTTACATGTCTATACGTGGAGAAGCCATCTACAGGAATTCTCTATGCACTTTAAATTTTTTAGTTTGGTAATGGATTTGGACAAACATGAAAACAACAGATTTATAAAGAAACATTTATTTTAAAAAATTTACAACTTACAACAGTTCTCTTTTTTCACTATTTTATCATATTGGTTGTTAAGCATTTTAACTTATTATATAATGGCAAAGCATAGAGAGGTGTAAAGGTTAATGTAACAAACATTCATGAACTAGTTTTGATATTTGTTAAATCTTTGTCAAGTTTAATACTTTAGTTTTTAAAAAATGCTTTAAATTCTTTAGTTTTAAAATATGTATTAAAGTTTCATTTGAAGCCCACTGTGTATACCTCCCCAATACTCTCTTATCTCCTCCTTATTAAAGTTTCATTTGAAGCCCACTGTGTATACCTCCCCAATACTCTCTTATCTCCTCCTCTCTATGAGTAGAACCACTGTCCTATGTTTCAAATGTATGATTCCTATGAACATTTTTATATCTGTATTCTATGTGAATAGTTCTATAAACCAAATAGAGTAATTTTTGAGCAACGTTTTACATGCTTTTAACTTTATATAGAGAAAGAATGCAAGTTCCATTTCCACTCAAAATCTTGTGTTTGCAGTTTGTCAGCTCTCATAAATGCAGCTTTAACTCTGTTTTTTTTTAGTTGTCACGGTAGTGTTTAGTCTGAATATCACAATGTATTTTCTTACACTCTACTTAAATATTTAGGTTCTTTCCAATGTATGGCAGTAAGCAATTCTACATGACTACAGATTCACGTGTGGGAGCATTTCCCTAAAGTATATACACTTGGGGTTCACAAATATTCATATTTGTGAAGTGGTTTTATCAATTAACAGCCCTATCAGCAGTATTTGAGAGTTCTCATTTCTCCACATCTTCACCAGTATTGACATGTAACATCATTTAATTTTTTGCTAATTTAACAAGTGCAGTCTTATTGGTTTTACATATATTTTTTATATTTTATGTATTAGTAAGCTTCATATATCATTCTTGAGATATGAAATGTGTTAATGCAATTCATATTTCCTCTCCTCTAAATTGTGTGTCCATACCTTTTGCCTGCATTTTTTTTTAATTGGACTGTTTCTTTTTCTTTCTGACTTTTGGTATTCTTATTTCCTGAATGTGGTGCTTTGTGAGTTACATAAAGGAGCATGGCTAGGTTTAAACCTTATTTATAATGTTTAAATATCTAGAATATTGTATTCACTGTAATTATTTCAAATTTAGCAATCTTTTAAAATATACCTTATATGTCTTGTATAAGAAATTATTTGCTGCCTCAAGATCATAGATACTCTATCATTACTTATCAAAGTTTCAGAGTTTTGCTTTTTATATTTTAGTGCTTGTTCCACATGGAATTGACTTTGCCTGGTGTGGTGTAATGTTGGAATCTAATTTTATATTTCCCCCTACGGATAACCCTTAATACCGTTAGTGCCATTTTTTATATGATCTTCCCATTACTCAGTGTTGACATATATCAAGCTTTCAAATCTTGCAAATGTGAGAGAGATTCTGCAGCATCACTGGAGATTGTACAACATAACTGGGGCTCTTGGTACCTCATTTATCTCTACTGTTTTTTTAAATTAATTTATTTTTAATTTAGGATAATTGCTTTACAATATTGTGTTGGTTTCTGCCATAGATGAACATCAATCAGCCATAGATATTCATGTCTGCTCCCTCTTGAACCTCCTCCTTCCTGCTACCCCTTCCCTCCCCTCTAGATTGTCACGGAGCCCCAGTTGATGTTCCCTGAGTCATACAGCAAATTCCCACTGGCTGTCTGTTTTACATATGGTGGTGTGTATGTTCCCATGATACTTCCTCCCTTCACCCACCCTCCCCGTCCTCCCTGCCCCTGCCCACACGCCTGTGTCCACGGGTCTGTTCTCTATGTCTGCATCTCCATTACTGCCCAGCAAAATATAGATGCATTGATATCCAATATTTGCTTTTCTCTTTCTGACTCACTTCACTCTGTATAATAGGCTCAAGGTTCATGAGGCTCGCCTCATTAGAATGGACTCAAATACAATTATTTGATGGCTGAGTAATATTTTATGGCTGAGTTGTATATATGTACCACAGCTTCTTCTTCCATTCACCCACTGATAGACATCTAGGCTGCTTCCATGTCCAAGCTATCGTAAATTGTTCTGCAGTGAACATTGGGGTACACATGTCATTTTCAATTTTGGTTTCCTTAGAGTATATGCCTAGCAGTGGGATTGCTGGGTCATATGGTAGTTTATTCCTAGTCTTTTAAGGAGCTTCCATACTCTCATAGTGGCTCTATCAATTTACATTCACACTAACAATGCAAGAGGGTTCTCTTTTCTCCACACTCTCTCCAGCATTTATTGTTTGTGGATTTTTTTGATGATAGCCATTCTCGCCAGAGTGAGGTGATAGCTCATTATAGTTTTGATTTGCATTTCTCTGTATGTCTTCTTTGGAGAAATATGTTTAGTTCTTTGCCCACTTTTTGATTTGGTTGTTTTTTGGTTTTGTTTTTTTTTTGGTATCAAGCTGTATGTGCTGCTGCTTGTATATTTTGGAGATTAATGCTTTGTCAGTTATTTTGTTTGCTATTATTTTCTCCCATTCTGAGGGTTTTACCTTGTTTATGATTTCCTTCACTGTGCAAAAGCTTTTAGGTTTAATTAGGCCCCATTTGTTTAGTTTTGTTTTTATTTCCATTACTCTAGGAAGTGGGTCATAGAGGATCTTGCTGTGATCTATGTGTTCTGCCCATGTTTTCCTCTAAGAGCTTTTTAGTTTCTAGTCTTACATTTAGGTCTTTAATCCATTTTGAGTTTATCTTTGTGTATGGCATTAGGAAGTGTTCTAATTTCATTATTTTACATATAGCCTGTCCAGTTTTCCTAGCACCACTTATTGAAGAGACTATCTTTTCCCTACTGTATATTCTTGCCTCCTTTGTCAAATACTAGGTACCCATATGTGCATGAGTTTATCCCTGTCTTGTTCTGTTGGTCTATATTTCTGTTTTTGTGTCAGCACCATGCTGTCTTGATGACTGTAACTTTGTAATATAGTCTGAAGCCAAAGTTGATTCCTCCAGCTCCATTCTTCTCTCTCAAGATTGCTTTGGCTATTCAGAGTCTTATGTGTTCCATATAAACTGTGCAATTTTTGTACTAGTTCTGTGAAAAATGCAATTGTTTATTTGATAGGGATTGCACTGAATTTGTAGATTGCATTTGGTAGGTTATTCATTTTCATGATATTGATTCTTTCAACCCAGGAACAGGGAATATCTCTTCATCTGTTTATCTCATCTTTGACTTCTTTCACCAGTGTCTTATAGTTTCCTGTATAGAGTTCTTTTGTCTCTTTAGAAAGGTTTGTTCCTAGGTATTTTATTCTTTTTTTTTTTTGCAATTGTAAAAGGGATTGATTCCTTAATTTTTCTTTCTGATTTTTCACTGTTACTATATAGGAATGCAAGTGATTTCTGTGTATTGGTTTTGTATCCTGTGACATTACTAACTTCACTGATTAGTCATTTTGTGTAGTATCTTTAAGGTTTTCTATGTATAGTATCGTATCACCTGCAGTCAGTTTTACTTCTTCTTTTCTTAACTGGATTCGTTTTATTTTGCTTTCTTCTCTGATTGCCATAGCTAGGACTTCTGAAACTATGTTACATACTAGTGGCCAGAGTGGGCATCCTTGTCTTGTTCCACACTAGAGGGAATAGGTTCAGTTTTTCACCACTGAGAATAATATTTGCTGTTGGTTTGTTGCACATGGCCTTATCTCTTTGGTTTTGAATATCACACTCCTTCCATCTGTTTCCTTTTCCCAGATAATTTCAGCTGTGGCTCTTTCTAATGAATTATATCATCAGCTCATTATTTCCTTCTCCTCATCCCCCAGAAATTTGCTGATATATTGATTCATGTACATATTTTATTGATTAATTTTGGGAAAAATTTTTACAAAATTAAAATTTCCAATTTATTTATTCCATTTTATTTTGTAATCTTCAATATATTTCAATTATTTTGCATATACATCTGACAGGTATTTGATAGATTTATTCTAAAATTTTAAAGTAGCACATGCAAAACCAATACAGTATTGTAAAGTAAAATAAAAAAAGTAGCGCATGTTTATATTGTTAATGAAGTTTTTATCCTTAGAAAATTCCAGATTCATATGCCCCCTTCATGAATCACAGCCTTGTCATGGCAAAGTGGCTTGTTTGACTCAATGAAGCTATGAGCCATATCTTGCAGTGCCACCAAAGACAGGTGAGTCACAGTGAAGAGTCATGACAAATGTGGTCTATTGGAGAAGGGAATGGCAACCCACTCCATGGATAGTATGAAAAGGCAAAAAGATATGATACCAGTAGATGAGCCTCATCAGGTCAGGCATCCAATATGCTACTGGGGAAGATTGAAGAGCAATTACTAATAGCTCCAGAAAGAATGGAGCTGCTGGGCCAAAGCAGAAATGACCGTTGTGAATGTGTCTAGTGGGGAAAGTAAAGTCCTCTGCTGTGAAGAACAACATTGCATAGGAACCTGGAATGTTAAGTTCATGAATCAAGGTTTGGAAGTGGTCAAGCAGGAGATGGCAAGATTGAATATCAACATCTTAGGAATCAGTGAACTAAAATGAATGGGAATGGGTGAATTTAATTCAGCTGACCATTGCATCTACTACGCAGGCAAGAATTCCTTAGAAGTGGAATAGCCCTCACTGTCAACAAAAGAGTTCTGCAATGCAGTACTTAGGTGCAATCTCAAAAGAAGGACAATGCCAAAGAATGTTCAAACTACCATACAATTATACTCATTTCACATGCTAACAGGCTATGTTCAAACACCTTCAAGCTAGACTTCAACAATTTGTGAACTGAGAACTCCCAGGTGTGCAAGCTGTGTTTCTAAGAAGCAGAGGAACCAAAGATCAAATTGCCAATGTTAGTTGGCATCTACTCCTGCTTCATAGACTACACTAAAGTCTTTGATTGTGTGGATCACAACAAACTGTGGAAAATTCTTAAAGAGATGGGAATACCAGACCACCTTATCTGTCTCCTGAGAAACCTCTGTATGGGTCAAGAAGCAACAGTTAGAACTGGATACGGAACCACTGTCTGGTTCAAATTGGGAAAGGAACACAAGTCTGTGTAGCACCCTGTTCATTTAACTTCTATGCAGAGTACATCATGCAAAATACCAGACCAGATGAATCACAGCTGGAATCAAGATTGCTGAGAGAAACATCAACAACCTCAGATATGCAGATGATACCACTCTCATGGCAGAAAGTGAAGAGGAACCAAAGAGACTCTGAATGAAAGTGAAAGGCAAGAGTAAAAAAGCTGGCTTAAAACTCAACAGTCAAAAGCCCAAGATCATGGCATCCAGTCCCATCACTTCATGGCAAAGAGATGGGGAAAGGTGGAAGCAGTGACAGATTTTATTTTCTTGGGCTCCAGAATCACTGCGGGCAGTGACTGCAGCCTGAAAATAAAAGGCACTTGCTCCTTGAAAGGAAAGGAACAAACCTAGACAACATCTTAAAAAGCAGAGACATCACATTGCCTACAAAGTTCCATACAGCCAAAGCTATGATTTTTCCAGTAGTCATGTGTGGATATGAGAGGTGGACCATGAACAAAGCTGAGCCCTGAAGAATTGATGCTTTCAAATTTTGTGGTGCTGAAGACTCATGAGAGTCCCTTAGACTGCAAGAAGATCAAACCAGTTAATTTTAAAGGAAATCAACCCTGAATATTCATTGTACAGACTGTTGCTGAAACTGAAGCTCCAATACTTTGGCCACTTGATATAAAGAGCTAACTCACTGGAAAAGACTCTGCTGCTGGGAAAGATTGAAGGCCAAAGGAAACAGGGTGGCAGAGGATAAGATGGTTGGGTGGCATCACCGACTCACATGAGTTCCAGCAAATTTGCACATGAGTTTGAGCAAACTCCAACAGATAGTGGAGAACAGAAGGGACTGGTGTGTTGCAGTTCATGAGGTTGCAAAACGTCAGACATGATTTAGAGACTGAGCAACAACAAGATTCCTATGCGGGAGTAAGATGTAATACAAAAAGAAATCCCATGTACACTTTCCCTGGTTTCTCCCAATGTAACATCTTACAAAACTATAACAAAATAACCTAACCATTTCTATAATATTTGTCATTTCAAAAATGTTAAATAGATTCATATAGTTTGTAATGTTTTGAAGCTGGCTTTTTTTTCCTACTAGGCATAATTTTCTGGAGATTCATCCTGGTTGTTACATGTATCCATAGTTTCTTGTTTTTATTGCCAAGTAGTATTCTGTGGTAAGAATGTGCCACAGTTTGTTCACAAATCACTCACTGAGGGACAACCATTGAAGAAACTATGGGTGATTTGCAGTTTGACGTTATCACAGATAAAGCTGCTGTAAATTTGTGTTTATGTGTTTCTATGAACACAAGTCTTCATTTCTTTGCAATAAAAGCCAAGGAACGCAACTACTGAATTATATGGTAGCTCCATGATAACTTTTTAAAGAAACTGCTGAACTATTTTTCCAGAGTAACCGTACCATTAAAGGGTTTATGAGTTCCACTTCCTCTGCATTTTCACCAGCATTTTATGTTGTCACTATTTCTTATTTTAGCCATTCCAGGAGATGTATAATGATATTGATATGATTTTTATTTGAATTTCTCTGAACCTCTCTCCAGGTATCTATTTGCAATCTCTATGTCCTCTTCATTGAAATGTCTCTATATTTTTTGCTCATTTTCTAATTGAATTGTTTGTTTTGTACTGTTTTTATTGTAGTGAGGGTGCATTTTATATGCTACATACTCACTGCTTTCTGGATCTGTGGTTTGAAAATATTTCTCATGGTCTTCAACTTGTCTTTTCCTCTTCCTATTAGGCTCTTTCACAGAGAAAATGTTTCTAATTTTGATGCAGTCCAATTTTTTTCATTTTATGAATCACTACCAAATGAATGGTAATAAACATTCTTTGGTTATAGTATATAGGCTAATGTCATTAGTGTTAACATTCTAGAAGTTATATAAAATTCTAAAATTTGCATAGGTCTTTTTATAATGATATCAGTAATAGTTCTAATTATCTTAAAACGTATGTTGTAGTGAATTGATTAATCTTCTTTGTTAGCTGTCAGTTATGTTCTAATCAGATCTTTAACATTTTTTAAATTAATGCATTTATTTTAACTGGAGGGTAATTACTTTACAATATTGTGATGATTTTTGGCACATATCAGTATGAATCAGCCACAGTAAACATGTGTCCCCCCATCCTAAAACTCCCTCCCAGCTCACTCCCCACACCATCCCTCTGGGTTGTCCCAGAGCACAGGCTTCGGGTGTCCTGCTTTAAGCATGCTTTTTTAAAATTTTTGCCACTCATAGAAAGTTATGTTTTACTCTGATTCTTTCGTAAAGATCCTTCATCTTTAAGAAGAGTCATAGCAAGGACTTTTTAACAAATACCGTTTTCTAGTAACTTTCAGATCGTACTGCTGAACTGGCTAAGAAATTTTAAAATTCTAGTAGAGACTCTGATGTTTCCATAAAACTGTTTACCAAATGTTTGTCTCCTTATAAAAATAGAAAGAGAATTCTAGGGTCTTCCTACTCCACTAACTTCCAGGACTCTGTTGTTTTTCAGGTATTAAACCAGCCTTACATTCCCAGAATAAACCCCACTCAATTATGGTACATATTTTTTCTTATGGATTGGTGAATTATATTTGCTAATATTTTGTTAAGGATTTTTATGTCTGTTTGCATGCATGTCATTCTATAGTTTTATTTATATTCTCTTTATCTGGTTTTGATATGAAGTTGATACTAAGATATAAATTAAAAATGTTTTCTTTTTCATTTTCTGGAGAGATTGTATAGAATTGGTATGAATCTTCTTTAATCTTTTGATATAGTCTTCCAATGAAAACATTTGTGCCTGTAGATTTCTTTGAGGAAGGTTTTTTTGTTTTGTGCTGTTATGAACTTAGTTTCTTTAATATGCATAAGGCTTATAACATAGTCCTTTTCATATTGAATGAGTTGTATTAATTTGTGCTATTCAAGAAATTGTCCCATTTTACTTAAATTTTTAAACGTACATGTTTGAGTTGTACTTGTTCCCTTATACTTTTGCAGTCTGAAGGATATTTAGTAATAGCTTCTGTTTCATTTTTTATATTTAATATGTGCATGCATGCTGCTGCTTCAGTCATTTCCGGCTCTTTGTGACCCTTTGGACTATAGCCTGCCAGGCTCCTCTGTCCATGGGATTCTCCTGGCAAGAATACTGGAATAGGTTGCCATGCTCTGTCTTATTTCTTTTTTTCTTTGTCAATCTTGCTACATATTTGTTAACTTTACTAACTTTTCAAAGAACATGGATTTGGTTTCATCATCTTTCTTTTTTGTTGAACTTCTTATTTCAATTCTGTGGATTTCTGCTTGCATATTATTTCTTCTGCTTGCTTTGGCTATCACTTGCTTTTCTTTTTTTAGGTTTTTGAAGTTCAAGCTTAGACTTTTCCTCTTTTCTAATGTACACATGTAGTGACATAAAGTTCCCTAGCACAGGTGTACATGAGTTCCCAAGTTAAAAACAAAAAAAGAATAAACAGGCAGATACAAAGAAAAAAAGAGAAAAATTTATGTTTATGTGGCAAGTTAAAGCACTTAAGAGTGCTCCACAATTTTGATGTATTGCATTTTTGTTTTCGTTTGGTCTACCGTATTTTAAATATCCGCCTAAGACTTTCTCTTTGATATATGGAGTATTTAAAAATTTGTTCTATTGTTTCACAAATGCTTTGAGGTTTTCTTGTTTCCTTTATATTACTGATTTCTAGTTTGATTCCATTATGGTTAGACAACATACTTAAAGTGATTTTGATTTCTTTATTTTTGGTGCTGTTTATTTAATGCCCGAGGGTGTTTTATTTTGGCGTATGTTCTGTGGCCACTTGAAAATAATATGCTATTTACTTGTGTGAAACGTTATGTAAGTATTGGTTAGCTCCAATGAGTTAGTGTTGTCAAGTTCATTTATATCTTTGTTGAGTTTCAGTCCAATTGTTCTAATACTTATTGAGAGAAGGATACTGAAGTTTCCAACTATAATAGTGAGGACTTTTCCCATTTCTTTTTTTAGTTCTATCAATTTCATTTCATTTAGAGTATTTTTTCTCTTTTCTTTTTTTAATTCCTCTATTCTCACCTGCACTCACCAATCCACTTATTAGCATTTAAAAGTTTGATCATTCTGACAAGTATGTAGTATTATTGCATGATAGCTCTAATTTGCATTTTCCTAATGACTAATAAAGTTGATCATCATTTCCTATATTTATTTATACTGTACCCCCATTTGTGTATTGCCTGTTGAAATATCTTATTCAATTTACTCTTAAGTTGTCTTTTTCTTTTTGGTTGGTATAGTTATTATAGATTTCAGACCCTTTTTTTGGTCAATTATGTGTTTCCTTATCTATTCTCTTAATGATATCTTTTGATAAACATAAATTTTTCTCTTTTTTTCTTTGTATCTTCCTGTTTATTCTTTTTTTTTTTTTTTTTTTTTTAACTTGGGAACTCATGTACACCTGTGGCAGATTCATGTTGATGTATGGCAAAACCAATACGGTACTGTAAACTTTTTCTTTTTAATGTACTTCATTTGATTTTTTTTTAATGGGTAAGATCTTCAGTATATTATCATATGTGAAACGGATCACCAGTCCAGGTTCAATGCATGAGACAGGGTGCTTGGGGCTGGTGCACTGGGATGACCCAGAGGGATGGCGAACACATGTACACTCAAGGTGGATTCATGTCAATGTATGGCAAAACCACTACAATATTGTAAAATAGCCTCCAATTAAAATAAATAAATTTATATTTTAAAAATTAAAAAAAAAAACATGAATGGCCCATGCAATTAGGAGCTTACCTTCAAACTGAGTAAGCGATAATATGCTTGTAAGACTATGATATGTATGTAAGTGCTGCATGGCACTAGGTTTCAGATACTGTATAATGCAAATAGAAAAACAGGGCTTCCCATATTTCCCTAGTAGTAAAGAACCTGCCTGCCAATGCAGGAGACTAAGAGACCTGGGTTTGACACCTGGATAGGGAAGATCCCCTGGTGAAGGGCATGACAACCCACTCCAGTATTCTTGCCTGGAGAATCACATGGACAGAGGAGTCTGGTGGGCTACAGAGTCACAAAGAATCAGACACAAGTTGGTGACTGAACAACAGGGTGAATTCCAGTGTGTTGAAACATGATGGAAGAGATGAGTTTTGAGCTAACACTGAGGAAGTACAAAATTTAGTTTGATACAAAGAAAAGCGAAAATATTCAGGAATCTTCCAGAAAGGCATGTTAACAGAGCACATGGTATAAGCAAGTGTAGAAAAAGGAGACAGTTTAGGTAGTGATTAAGTTTACAGACTCTGGGACCACACTGCTTGGCATTAAACTTTTCCTTTGCTATGAGCAGTTTTGCTTTGTGACCTTGGGCAAGTTGTATTACCTTTCTTTGGCTCAGTTTTCTGACGTATAAAATGGGAAAGGAAAAATGATCAACCATTACTTGCCTCTTTCAGGATTAAAATTAAACTACATTTTCAGTTCCGTTCAGTTCAGTCACTCAGTCATGTCTGACTCTTTGCAACCCCATGAATCACAGCACACCAGGCCTCCCTGTCCATCACCAACTCCTGGAGTTCCCTCAAACTCATGTCCATCGAGTCAGTGATGCCATCCAGCCATCTCATCCTCTGTCGTCCTGCCCTCAATTCTTCCCAACATCATCTCTCCTCCTACCCCCAATCCCTCTCAGCATCAGAGTCTTTTCCAATGAGTCAACTCTTCGCATCAGGTGGCCAAAGTACTGGAGTTTCAGCTTTAGCATCATTCCTTCCAAAGAACACCCAGGACTGATCTCCTTCAGAAAGAACTGGTTAAATCTCCTTGCAGTCAAAGGGACACTCAAGAGTCTTCTCCAACATCACAGTTCAAAGGCATCAATTCTTCAGTGCTCAGCTTTCTTCACAGTCCAACTCTCACATCCATACATGACCACAGGAAAAACCATAGCCTTGACTAGACAGACCTTTGTTGGCAAAGTAATGTCTCTGCTTTTCAATATGCTATCTAGGTTGGTCATAACTTTTCTTCCAAGGAGTAAGTGTCTTCTAATTTCATGGCTGCAATCACCATCTGCAGTGATTTTGGAGCCCCCCAAAATAAAGTCTGACACTGTTTCCACTGTTTCCCCATCTATTTCCCATGAAGTGATGGGACCAGATGCCATGATC
>SJYQ01000852.1:492625-518805 GCA_006410935.1 Redunca redunca | reverse complement strand
TCTATTTCCCATGAAGTGATGGGACCAGATGCCATGATCTTCGTTTTCTGAATGTTGAGTTTAAGCCAACTTTTTCACTCTCCTCTTTCACTTACATCAAGAGGCTTTTTAGTTCCTCTTCACTTTCTGCCATAAGGGTGATGTCATCTGCATATCTGAGGTTATTGATATTTCTCCTGGCAATCTTGATTCTAGCTTGTGCTTCCTGCAGCCCAGCGTTTCTCATGATGTACTCTGCATAGAAGTTAAATAAGCAGGGTGACAATATACAGCCTTGATGTACTCCTTTTCCTATTTGGAACCAGTCTGTTGTTCCATGTCCAGTTCTAACTGTTGCTTCCTGACCTGCATACAGATTTCTCAAGAGGCAGGTCAGGTGGTCTGGTATTCCGATCTCTTGAAGAATTTTCCACAATTTATTGTGATCCACACAGTCAAAGGCTTTGGCATAGTCAATAAGGCAGAAATAGATGTTTTTCTGGAACTCTCTTGCTTTTTTGATGATCCAGGGGATGTTGGCAATTTGATCTTTGGTTCCTCTGCCTTTTCTAAAACTAGCTTGAACATCTGGAAGTTCACGGTTCACATACTGCTGAAGTCTGGCTTGGAGAATTCTGAGCATTACTTTACTAGTGTGTGAGATGAGTGCAATCGTCCAGTAGTTGAGCATTCTTTGGCATTGCCTTTCTTTGGGATTGGAATGAAAACTGACCTTTTCCAGTCCTGTGGTCACTGCTGAGTTTTCAAAATTTGCTGACCTGAGGCAGGAGCGATTATGAATCCTTGACCTTGGTACTTCCCTGTTAGTCCAGTGGTTAAGACTCATCTTCCAATGTATGGGTGTGGGTTCAATTCCTGATTGAGAACTAAGATCTCACATGCTGCATGGTGCAGCCAAAAAAAAATACTTCCTCGTACTTGATATATGTTTCTTATATTTCAGATAGATTTTCGTCAGTCTATGAATTCGTGTACAACAGAAACAAACAAGTGGGGATTAAACAACAGGCTACTGGGGACCAATGGGTCAATGAAGAAATCAAAGAAAAAAATTTGAAAATACCCAGAGAAAAATGGAAATGAAAATACAACCTTCCAAGACATATAGGTTGCAGCAAAAGAGTTTTAAGGGAGAAGTTTGTAACAGTACAGCCCCAGCTACAGAAATAAGAAAATTTCAGATAAACAATCTAATATTACACCTAAAAACATGGGGAAAGAAGAGCAAACAAGCTCCACAGTTTATAAAATAAAGGAGATAAAGCTCACAGTGGGTATAAATGAAATAGAAACATCCTCCAAAAAATAAAAGATCAATAAAACTAAGTGCAGGTTCATTGAAAACATAAACCAAGTTGACAAAACATTAGCCAGATTCTCCAATTCGAGAGCTAAATCTCAAATAAATAAAAGTAGAAATTTAAAAAAAATGTTATAACTGCTATTAGAAATACAAAGGATCTTAAGATCCTGCCTTTAAAAATGATACACCAATGAATGAGATGACCTAGAAAAAATGAATACATTCCTAGAAACATGCTATCATCCATAGCAATCATGAAAAAATAGAAAATCTGAATAGGCCAATTACTAACTAGGAGATTGAATAAGTAACCAAAACTTCCGCCCCTAAAAATAAAATTCTAGGACAAGATGGCTTCCCTGGTAAATTCTACCAAACATACAAAAAGAGTTAAAACTTATCCTTCTCAAACTCTTCAAAAAAAACGGAATAGGAACTGAAACTTTCAAACTCACTCAGACTTATCCTGATACCAAAACAAGACAAAAAAAAAAATCCATAAAAGAGAAAGTTATAGCCAGTATTCCCATGACATAGATGTAAAAATTGTCAGTAAGTTCAGTCGCTCAGTCATGTGTGGCTCTGCAACCCCGTGGACTGCAACATGCCTGTCCATCACAAACTCCTGGACCTTGCTAAAACTCATGTCCATCGAGTCAGTGAAGCCATCCAGCCATCTCATCTTCTGTCATCCCCTTTTCCTCCCACCTTCAATCTTTCCCAGCATCAGGGTCTTTTCCTATGAGTCCGTTCTTTGCATTAGGTGGCCAAAGTATTGGAGTTTCAGCTTCAGCATCTGTCCTTCCAGTGAATATTCAGGACTGATTTCCTTTAGGATGGATTGCTTGGCTCTCCTTGTAGTTCAAGGGACACTCAGGAGTCTTCTCCAACACCACAGTTAAAAAGCATCAACTGTTTGGTGCTCAGCTTTCTTTATATCCAACTCTCACATCCATACATTACTAATAGGAAAAAACACAGCTTTGACTAGACAGAGCTTTGTTTGCAAAGTAATGTCTCTGCTTTTTAAAAAAAATTAGTTTATTTTTTATTGAAGGATAAATACTTTATAGAATTTTGCTGTTTTCTGTCAAGCCTCAACATGAATCAGCCATAGGTATACACATATCCCCTCCCTTTTGAAACTTCCCCCATCTCCCTCCCCACCCGACCCCTCTAGGTAGATACAGAGCCCATGTTTGAGTTTCCTGAGCCACACAGCAAATTTCCCTTGGTTATCTATTTTACATATGGTAATGTAAGTTCCCATGTTACTCTTTCATACACCTCACCCTCTCCTCCCCTCTCTCCATGTTGATAAGTCTATTCTCTCTGTCTGTTTCTCCATTGTTGCCCTGTAAATGAATTCTTCATACCATTTTTCTATATTCCATATATATATATATATATGCGTTAGAATATGGTTTTTATCCTTCTCTTTCTGATCACTTCACTCTGTATAATAGGTTCTAATCCACCAAACTCATTAGAACTGACTCAGTGCTGTCTAAGTTGGTCAAAGCTTTTCTTCCAAAGAGCAAGTGTCTTTTCATTTCATGGCTGCAGTCACCATCTGCAGTGATTTTGGAGTGCAAAAAAATAAAGTCCATCACTGTTTCCATTGTTTCCCCATCTATTTGCCATGAAGGGATGGGACCAGATGCCATGATCTTGGTTTTTTGAATGCTAAGTTTTAAGCCAACTCTTTAACTCTCCTCTTTCACTTTCATCAAGAAGCTCCTTAGTTGTTCTTCACTTTCGGCCATAGGGTGGTGTCATCTGCATATCGGAGGTTACTGATATTTCTCCTGGCAATCTTGATTCCAACTTTGCTTCGTCCAACCCAGCATTTTGCATGAGGTACTCTGCATATAATTTAAATAAGCAGAGTGACAATATACAGCCTTGATGTACTCCTTTCCCGATTTGGAACCAGTCTGTTGTCCCGTGTCCAGTTCTGTTTCTTCTTAACCTCTTTACAGGTTTCTCAGGAGGCAGATCAGATGGCCTGGTATTCCCATCCCTTGAAGCGTTTTCCAGTTTGTGGTGATCCACACAGTCAAAGGCTTTGGCGTAGTCAATAAAGCAGAAGTAGATGTTTTTCTGGAACTCTCTTGCTTTTTTGATGATCCAACAGATGTTGGAAATTTGATCTTTGGTTCCTCTGCCTTTTCTAAATCCAGTTTGAACATCTGGAAGTTCATGATTCATGTACTGTTGAAGCCTTGCTTGGAGAAGTTTGAGCATTTCTTTGCTAGCGTGTGAGATGAGTGCAATTGTGCAGTAGTTTGAATCTTCTTTGGCATTGCCTTTCTTTGGGATTGGAATAAAAACTGATCTTTTCCAGTCCTGGGGCCTCTGCTGAGTTTTTTCCAAATTTGCTGGCATATCGAGTGCAACACTTTTACAGCATCATATTTTAGTACTTAAAATAGCTCAACTGGAATTCCATCACCTCCACTAGTTTTGTTCATGGTGATGCTTCCTAAGGCCCACTTGACTTCAAAGGATGTCTGGCTCTAGGTGAGTGATCAGAACATCATGGTTATCTGGGTCATTAAGATCTTTTTTGTATAGTTCTTCTGTGCATTCTTGTCACCTCTTCTTAATATCTTCTGCTTCTGTTAGGTCCATACCATTTCTGTCCTTTATTGAGCCCATCTTTGCATAAAATATTCCCTTGGTATCTCTAATTTTCTTGAGATCTCTAGTCTTTCTCATTTTATTTTTTTCTTATGTTTCTTTGCATTTATAACTGAGGAAGACTTTCCTATATCTCCTTGCTATTCTTTGGAACTCTGCATTCAAATGGGTATATCTTTCCTTTTCTCCTTTTTGTTTAGCTTCTCTTCTTTACTTAGCTATTTGTAAGGCCTCCTCAGACAGCCATTTTGCCTTTTTGCATTTCTTTTTCTTGGGGATGGTCTTGATCATTGCCTCCTGTACAATATCACAAACCTCTGTCTGTAGTTCTTCAGGCAGTCTATCTATCAGATCTAATCTCTTGAATCTATTTGTCACTTCCACTGCATAATCATGAGGGATTTGATTTAGGAAATACCTGAAAGATTTAGTGGTTTTCCCTATTTTCTTCAATTTAAGTCAAATTTGACAATAAGGCGTTCATGATCTGAGCCACAGTCAGCTCCCAGTATTGTTTTTGCTGACTGTATAGAGCTTCTCCATCTTTGGCTTCAAAAATATAATCAGTCTGATTTTAGTATTGACCAACTGGTGATGTCCATGTATAGAGTCTTTTCTTGTGTTATTGGAAGTATATTACTAATATTATACTACTAACATATAGAGTATATTAATAAATAGAATTCAGCAATATCTTAAAAGGATTATTCAGCATGATTAAGTTGGATTTATCCCAGGAATGCAAGGATGTTTCAATGTCTGTAAATCAATCAATGTGATATATTGCTTAACAAATTGAAGTTTAAAAATCACATGACCATCTCAGTTGTTGTAGAAAAAGATTTTGACAATTTCAATGTACATTTATAACAAAACTCAGTAGAGTGTATATAGATGAAAGGTATGTCAATGCAGTAAAAATCTTATTGACAAACCCACAACTAACATCATACTCCACAACAAATAGCTAAAAGTGTTTCCTCTGAAATGATGAGTGCCCAGAAGATAAGAATGCCTACTGCTGCCATCGATATTGGATGTTCTAGCCACAATAATTAGGCAAGGAAAAGAAATAAGTGCTTTCCAAATTGGAAAGGAGAAAGTAAATCTGTTACTCTTTGCAAGATGATTTGATAATATATGCAGGACTCTACTGAAAAACTATTTGAACTAATAAATGAATTCAATAATGTTGCAAAACAAATATCAATATACAGAAATATGTTGTGCTTCTATATACGAATAAAAAATCTGATAGAGTTATTAAGAAAAGAATCCTTTTTACAATGGGTAACAAAAAGAGCAAAATACCCAGGAATAAGTTTAACTAAAGAGATTAAAAACCTGTTTTCTGAAACCTGTTAGGCATTGATGAAAGAAATTAGAAAAGAGAAAAAAGGAAAGATACTCTTTGCTCATGGATTAAATAATTAATATTGTTAAAATGTCCATGCTATCCTAAGCAATCTACAAAACCTCAATGCAATATCTATCAAAATTCCCATAGAGTTTTTCTCAGAACCGGAAAAAATTAATTATAAAATATTTATGGATGGAGAAGGAAATGGCAACCCACTCCAACAGTCTTGCCTTGGAAATCCCATGGGCAGAGGAGCTTAGTGGGCTACTGTCCATAGGGTTGCAAATGAGTTAGACACAACTTAGTGAGCCACAGGGCATTTCTGAGGGGAGGAAACAGGCCCAGAAAAGTTGAGGCACTAACCAAAGGCCCCAGAACTTTTGATGGCAGAACTACAACTATGTCTGAGGACTCCAGCTCTCACGCCTCTTGATCTTGCCTCTTTCACCAGATATTCATATGGAAAACTAGAATCTAAAATATGCCTGAGGGCTTCCCTGGTGGCTCAGTGGTAAAGAACCCACCTGTCACTATAGGAGATGCGGGGTCAATCCCTGGTCCCGGAAGATCCTGCATGCCACCGAGCAACTAAACCCATGAGCTAGGACTACCGCGCCTGCGCTCCAGAGCCCAGGAGCAGCGACTACCGACTCACAGGCTGCAGCGACGGCAGCCTGTGTGCCGGGGAGACTGGGCGCTGCATGAAAGTAGCCACTGCAATAAGTCCACGGCCCACAGCTAGAGAGAAGCCCTTGATACTCGCTCACTGCGACTAGAGAAAAGCCCGCACAGCACCGGAAACTCGCCATAGCCAAAAATAAACAAGTAAAATTTAAAAAATTTATGGAACCACAAAAGGCCTCAAATGGCCAATCTTGAGAAAGAGAATCAAATTTTTGAAGTATCTTGCTCCCTAATTTCAAGTATACTACAAAGCTATCTTAATGGGAGCTGTGTCATATTGACCTAAAAACAGATGCACGACTCAATGAAATAGAATAGGAATCCCAGAATTAAACACATACGTGTGGTTAATTAACTTAGACACAGGAGCCAAGTATATACAATGGGGAAAGGACAATTTCTTCATTAAATGGTGCTAGGAAAACTGGACAGATAAATAAATATAAAGAAATTAGATGACTGTCTTATACTGCACACAAAAACTAACTCAAAATGAATTAATTTGAATGTAAGACCTGAAAGCATAAAACTCCTAGAAGTTAGGCAGTTAGCTCCAGGATATTGGTCCTGATGTGGAATTTTTGGATCTGAACTCGAAAGCTAAGGCAATAAAAGCAAAAATTAAAAAGTAGAATTATATCAAACTAAAAAAAGCAAAACAAAACAAGAAGACTCCATAGCACAGGAAGACCTTAACAAAGTGAAAAGACAACGTAGTGAATGGGAGAGAATATTTGCAAATCATAAATCTGATAAGGAGTTAGTATCCAAAATATATAAAGATTTCAGACAAGTCAATGAAAAATAACAATTTGATTTTAAAATGGGCAGGAGTTCTGAAAAGATATTTTTCCAAAAAAAGACATTAAAATGGCCAGCAAGTACATGAAAAGATGTCCAACATCACTAATTATCAGGGAAATGCAATGCAGCTATTCCACTTCTGAGTATCCAAAGAGCAAAAACCTTAATTCAGAAAGCTACATGCTCCACTATGTTCATTGCAGCATTGTTTAAAATAGTCAAGATATGGAACCAACCTCAAGTGCCCATCAGCAGATGAATGGATAATGATGTGTTGTACATGTACAAGGGGATATTGCTTAACCATAGAAAAGAAGGAAATCTTGTGATTTATAATAGCATAGATGCACCACAAAGGTACTAAACTGAGTGAAATAACTCAGAGGAAGGCAAATATCACATGATACCACTGGCATGTGTAAATATATTTTAAAAGCACAGCAAAACAAAACTCACAGAGAACAGAGAGGAAGGGTGTTGGGGGATGGGCAAATGGGTAAAGGGGGTCAATAGCATGGTGATGGATGGCAACTATATATATTGTGGTGATCACTTTCAGTGTGTACACAAAACTGGAATTCTTATGTTGTATACACTTTTACATATATATATATATATATAGAGAGAGAGAGAGAGAGAGAGACTATTATTTGTTAACATAATAAGTTAATTGAAAATCTATAAAAATCTTGCTTTTCCCACTTAATGACTTTCAGGTCAAAAAATATCCTTTCAGACTTCTTTCCAGGATTGAAGGTCATTGTACTTCATTTAGAAAATGAATCATGGGATGACAATTATTTCCTTTTTTATTCTGAGTTAATGTAATTATTCAGAACTACATATTGTGGGTAAAATGTTTACATGATATGCTAAAATTACATAGTTTCAAATTATTTCAGATTTGACTTATATAATGAATTGTATTTATTTACATACATACATACATAGGATACAGTGTATAAAAAAATAACGAAACATCTCACATATTTTCTGAACTGTCTCAGGACCTAATTCTATGAACAACACACTGAAAATACTCTGTGCAGAAAATAATTTGCCTTGTAATAAAGTTGCTTTGGGGACGTGTTTCTCAACTGATAGAACTGCAGTCTGTTGCCTGTCAAGATATGGAATTTTTTCAAAGTGTTCAAAAAAAAAAAAAAAAAAAACCTGCATTGATACAACTCTCTCTCAGAGCCTCCTAGCAAGCAGAAAAGGTCACCCAAGTTATGGTGGAGCATTCGTGTTTCTAATTTGGTGTCTGAAGCTGAGAGGACAAATTAATGTTATGACAAAGTGAGACTTTCTAGCCCTCTGGTGAGAACTGTTAATGCTGATGTATAGGTTGTAGTGGAGTAATAAACCAAGCACAGACCTGCACACTGCAGTTACACAGAATGGAAAGGTTGTACAGAAAAACATCTGCTGAGAGGTTGGACTTTCTGCTTGGAAAAAAACCTGGCTTTTATTTGAGATGAAATTTTTTTTCTCCATCATTAAAGCTACTACTAAACCTTAAAAATTCATGTGAAATACCCAGTCATATTTCTAAAGCTGATGAAATATGTAAATATTATATAGTTAACATTAAAAATATTTTGATATTTCATAACCACACATTATTTTTAGTAACTGACATTGCTAAAAAGAATACATTATTGCATTCATTCAAAACATTTCTTCATAACAAACAAACTATGTGCATATTATGGAATAAAAATTCTGTAAAGCATTTTAATATACAATCATAGAGGACACTGAATGGCATTATTAAGATGAATGTTATGTTTCTTAAAACCAAGATACTTGTTAAATTCCATGCACTTTTTGGGGCTGTTTTTTGGGTATTGTTTGCTAGTCAGAGAGAGAAGAATCATGGTGAGCTAGGAAAAACAAATCAAAATATGCTAAAAACATAACACAAACTGAATTAAGGTAAACATTTTTGAGTACCTGAAGAAAGCAATTTAAAGAAGTACTAAGTATTAAAAACCACAGGGAGTTTTTAGGTAACAACTGTGCAATTATTTCATCTCAATTGATTAAGGAAAAAGCATCTGACTTTGACTTTCAAAGAGAGATTTTTCAAAGTAAAATTATTAAGACAGACTTCTAGGGAAAAAAAGGATAGTTTACTAATAATAGGAATATAAACTGTGTAACTAGAATTACACTTCTGAGTTATTTGATGAAGAATGAAAGATGCCCTGAGTTTTGCTGTATCATAGTCCTTCAATTAGACGTTCTACAATAGAATCTATATTACCTGGGTATGTTAGTCATTGGCACCATTCACTACTCCCCCTCCATTTCTGTTTCTTTAGTATATAACACAGAATTGCATTCCCGCACCCTTGAGAAGTCTGGCATGACCTCAAGGCTAGGACTAGGGTGAGGTAAGTGAGGGACTTGCTTCTGATACAAAATTTAAGGGGAGATGCCAGATAAATTCAGTAATCAGAAGAAATAATATTTTAAGGCAATATTTTCAAGAATCAGAATTAACACAGAAAATCCAAGATGATAAAAATATCAAAATGTAAGTAAAGTAGGATAGTATTACTGACCTTTCCTTTAGCAGTATAGCTTTGTATGGCTATGTAATGATGGAGGAATGAATTGTATCTAATCATAATATGTGAATTTGAAGCCATACTCATTGGGGACAATCAATTGTTAGCTATGCACATAGAACAAAACTTATTTATAAGATGGAATGACACTCTCAGTCAAACTTATAATACCAAAACATCCAGTTTTATTAAATTGTAACTCAATGGGCATTCCTTGGATCACTGCTGCTCTATCATTATAAAACTCTATCTGGAAATAGCTTCATAAAGGAAGTATTATATTTGCTTAAGAAGCAGGAAATTCTTCTCATGTATAGATACAGCCAGGTAGCTGTTTATTCAGACTTTATTGATTTATTTTATAAATTAATAAACTAGTATCCTCATGTTCAGTGAAAACTTTTCTAACTATTAATATATAAAAGAAGTACAGGGAAAAGCCCTTGCCTTAACAGGACAATATCATTGGCAAGATGATATATTTAATGTCCTTTTCCAGAAAAACTGAGCCACAAAAGTCTAATAAGTATTTGTTTAGAATTCAAACTTCATTCTCCCCTGGAAATACAATTGGTTGTTTCCTGAGGCTATATTTTAAGCACCACTAAACCAAATAGGTTAACAAGAGAAATTTCTAGCATACACTCACACTTGATTCTTCTCTCCCTTCTGAGCACTAGAAGACTAGATATCTCACTCCCTTCAAATAATGTGAAACCATATGTCTGGTTTAGATCCATAAAATGTTAGCAGCAGTGATATTTCAATAATAGTGGGTTCTCATGTAAAACACATTCACCATTTACATTATCTGAAGGATGAAGATTCTGCAGATAAGAAAGGAGTGTGCAGTAAAAGACCTCCATGGACCATGGAGTTTTCTTGGTCAAATTACTAAAATTAATTCCTAGTCAGTGGGTGGTAAGATGGTACCCTACACATAAAAGCAGGCTGGAGTTCAGAAGCTAGAAACTCAGACAAGTCCCCTACAAAGTTATTCCAATCCTTTGGAGTTGGTATAACCAATTCAAGACTCAATGTAAAGTAGGACAGAACTTGTAGGTAGAAGCATCAGAAATATGTGCTATGAAAGTCATATTATGTTTATGTGTTTTTAAATTACTAGGCTTATTTTTTTTTTTTTAAGTTAGCAGCTAGGTAAATGTTTTGAAAGTTCTAATCTAGTTTATTTGCCCTAAATGGAGTCAGAAGAAAGATGCATGCTGATATTTAGGCTACATTGTTAAAAGAAGAGGGTGCATCCTGGTCTGTGTTAGGCATCATTTTGTTGTCTGGGATAACTAAAGAAAGAAACAGTAAAACTCAACAACTGGAAACTATATCAGAAGACTATCCTTTGAAGATAAACTTTGGAAGCTCTGCATTCTGTTTGTGCCTGTGTGTGTATATTAGTCACTCAGTCGTGTCCGACTCTTTGCTACCCCCGTCAGGCTCCTCTGTCCATGGAATTCTCCAGGCAAAAATACTGGGGTGGGTGGCCATTCTCTTTTACAGAGGATTTTCCCAACCCAGAGATTGAACCCAGGTCTCCTACACTGCAGACAGATTCTTCATCATCTGAGCCACCAGCGAAGCCCACATTCTTTTTTAGAGAATGATTCTGTTGCCTGAGTAGACATCTACAGTTAAGGAGAAAACTGAGTTAGCGCAGACTCCAAGAACTTAATCCCAAATGACAAGAAGAATAATCTCAGCTTTACCAGCTCAGACAATCAGAGGACATTAGATGGAAGAGGGGGAGATCTTATTTGAATATATTAGGCTTGAAAGGATGATGAAATAATACTGGGTGCTGATCATGTGCCAGGCTTGCTTGTGCTGTGTGCCTGGGTTTCCTTCATGAATTCTGGGTTGGAAAATGGGAATGAAGTTGAAATGATGATGGTAGTTAATAACATGTGTGCTGTACCATGGTGGGATGGAGGAGAAAGTAGATCAATAACTGTGAGAATCCCACATGCTTCGTGGAGAATATAATATCTGAGTTTTATCTATGATGATGAGTGGGCATTTGCCAGGGAAAGTAGCAGGGAAAAGGGGAAGAACAAGCTATCCAAATAGAGGGAACAGCACGGCTCAAAGTGTATGAAGTCACATGGTATATTGGGCAAACCAAAAGTATGAATAGCTTGGCAGGGACTGAGAAGAAGAAAAGAAATACTGTAAGGTAACTTTGGAGAACATGATTTGCAATATCCTAAAGACCGTCTGGGCATGAAACAATTTGGATTTTATTCTGTAAACACTGTGGAGCCACGACAATCTTTTAAGAAGAACAGTAATTGATCCAGTTTATATTTTAGAAAGATCAACCAACAAGGCAGCATGAAGAATGGATTATAATGAGGACAAGATACGGTTTAGAAAGAACATTATTAAGCGTTTAAAAATTGGATTGGCCAAAAAGTCCACTTGAGTTTTTCTATAACATCTTACAGAAAACCCCAAATGAACTTTTTGACTAGACCAATACTTGAGATGAAGAATGGTGAGAACCTGAAAATGATGAGAATCTAGTAATCCTATCAAAGAGGATGGAAAAGACGGAATGAATGCACAAAGGATTTAGAACCCAAACTCCGCGTATTTGGATGACATCATCTTTGTCTTGTTCAGTAATTGGACATGGTTCAGGATGGGGTTGGAAGGATGCAACACCTTAATCTAAGGAGAATATCTAGAATGACAATCATTTTCTTGACTTAGGAACCATTCACCTTCACTAGCATTTTACAGGATCAAAAAGAATGCCTATTAACTGGTGCTGTGTTGTGCTTGGTCATTCAGTTATGTCTGACTCTTTGGGACCCCAAGGACTATAGCCCACCAGGCTCTCTGTCCATGGAGATTCTCCAGGCAAAAATACTGGAGGGGGTTTCCATGCCCTTGTCCAGGGGATCTTCTCAACCCAGGGATTTATCCCAGGTCTCCTACATTGCAGGTGAATTTTTTTTACCATCTGAGCCACCAGGGAAGCCCAAAAATACTGGAGTGGGTAGCCTATCCTTCTCCAAGGGAACTCCCTGACCTAGGAGTCAAACTGGGGTCTCCTGCATCGCAGGTGGATTCTTTACCATCCGAGCTACCCAGGAAGCCCACTAATTGGTAATACATGCTAATTGTTGCTACTGTTCTTGTTCAGTCACTAAGTCATGTCCAACTCTTTGTGACCCCAGGGACTGCAGCACACCAGGCATCTCTCTCCTCCACTATCTCCTGGAGTTTGCTAGAACTCATGTCCATTGATTTGGTGGTGCTGTCTAACCATCTCATCCTCTACCACCCTCTTCTTTTGCCTTCAATTTCCCAGCATCAGGGTCTTTTTTAATGTGTTAATTCTTCGCATAAGGTGGCCAAACTATTGGAGTTTCAGCTTCAGCATCAACCCTTCCAGTGAATATTCAGGGTTGATTTCCTTTAAAATTGACTGGTTTGATCTCCTTGCAGTCCAAGGGACTTTCATGAGTCTTTTCTAACACCACAGTTCAAAAGCACCAATTCTTTGATGCTCAGCAATTTTTATGGTCTAACTCTCACATCTGTACATGAGTACTGGAAAAACCATAGCTTTGATTATACAGACTTTTGATGACAAAGTGATGTCTTTGCTTTTTAATACGCTGTCTAGGTTTGTTACACCTTTCATTCCAAGAAGCAAGTGTCTTCTAATTTCATGGCTGCAAGTCATTTTGGATTGTTATCATAGCTGACAGTCAACATGAGTTCTGTGTTTTCTAGTCAGTCCTATCAGAATTACAGGGGTTTAGTGGAAAGCTGAGCACCAAAGAATTGATGCTTTTGAACTGTGGTGTTGGAGAAGACTCTTGAGAGTCCCTTGGACTGCAAGGAGATCCAACCAGCCCATTCTGAAGGAGATCAGCCCTAGGATTTCTTTGGAGGGAATGATGCTAAAGCTGAAACTCCAATACTTGGGCTACCTCATGCGAAGAGTTGACTCACTGGAAAAGACTCTGATGCTGGGAGGGATGGGGGCAGGAGGAGAAGGGGACGACAGAGGATGAGATGGCTGGATGGCATCATTGACTTGATGGACGTGAGTCTGAGTGAACTCTGGGAGTTGGTGATGGACAGGCAGGCCTGGCGTGCTGCGATTCACGGGATCGCAAAGAGTCAGACATGACTGAGCGACTGAACTGAACTGAACTGACAGAGTCACTAAGAGATCACTCAGCTGAGAGGGATCCAACTCCTCTTCCAGCTGTGGTTGCCAAGGGACTATCTTAGCCAATGTGTCCTAGTTATTTCCCATTCTCCTCTATTCCCCTTGCATTGTTGAGAATTAAAGTAATTGTCCCATTCCACCTTTAGAAAACAACATTTTAGTTGAGTTCTAAGTCCGAAAGTGAGAGGATATATGTATATGTATGGCTGCCCCATTTTGCTGTGCACACAGTAACACGCTGTTAATAGAAACCAACACAAAATTGTAAGGCAGCTATACTCCAACAAAAATTAGTTAAAAAATAAAAAGGGCATTTTTTAGATCAACAAAAATTACAGTAAAATGGCAATAAAATACCCATGCATGATGAAAGTGAATGCTCTATTGCTCTTCTCAGTTAATGGGTTACTTAACTGACTGTCCTTAGAAACTTCTATGAGAAAATAATATGAAATGCTTTGGTGCTGAAAGCCCAAGGTTTATTTTTGGAACATGGTGCAACAAAGTGTATCACTATCTTTGTTAATGCAAATAGAATAATATATCAATTCTGATAACCCAGAAGAAAATTTCTGCAAAATTTGATTTATATGTCCAATAATAGAGATAAAAATCCTGATGTCCTTATGCACTGACTAGAGCAGACATTTGGCTATTTTCCCCTTTACTAACAAATATAGAGATTTCTTATTAGGCTCCACAGATACTACTGGCTGTCAAAGCAAGCAGAGTATTTGAGAGGGAATGCAGAAATGGCAGCTAGTGAGAGAATACAGAAGTAATAAAGGGGAGATAAAAAGCAAAAATATCCACAGGGCATCATAAATAAGGAAGAAGTATACCAGGAAAGCAAGGAGGTTGATTTTGGTTTGGCTGATAAAAAGAAGAGGACCAAAGTTCACACATCCTCCTAATAAATTTCAAACAGCCAGCCTCCCCTTACATATATACTAGTTTTTACTCAAAAGCAGTTTTTATAATTAGAGTAGACTTTTGTGTGCGTGTGTGTGTGTGTGTTAGTTGCTCAGTTGTGTCTGACTCTTCGCAACACCATGGACTATAGCCCATGAGGCACGTCTGTCCGTGGAATTTCCAGGCAAGAATACTGGAGTGAGTTGCCATTTCCATCTCCAGGGAGACTTTTTGATTAGCAGGGTCAAAAAGCAAGGTGTACCAGCTTAGAGCAAGCACTTTCAGTGAGGAAAATATTCTCTGATTGATAGAACATATTGGTGCATGCCATTAAAGATGAGAAAGCGGGAGCATTAAAGTTGCATATATTGAGTATTAGGTCTCTGGGGAGTACTGGTGGGAATATCTGACAGCATTAGGTATAAAGTTCTGAGGCTTCATAGTCAGAAACAGAGTTGGAGAAGATCTTGGAGAAAAGATGTTGATATGGAAACCAAGGAAAGAGTGAATTTCAACAATAACTGAGAACTCAACAGTTTGAATACCAAAATGATGTCTTCCTCTTCATATCAGCCCATTGACTCGTAACCCCTTCAACCACCACTCTGCTCAATTCTTTTCACTTCTTCTGTTGGATCTTGAATCTTCTTTCTGAACTTCAGGGCTCTTCCTACTGTATAACATGATAAGGATATATCTAAGACAATGATTATTTCTTACATGATTCCTAAATACTGTTACTTGTACTGACCAATACTATGCTCTTCTAACAGTCAATATATCATTAACAGTGTCTCTAGGTAACAAGAAACAGTTTTTAACATTCAGTTTGCCCTCTATGACTCACTTGATTTTCAGAACCAGTCCTTATATTCTAATCCTAATAATCTTGAGGAGGTGGCAATTAGACCCAGGAGCTGAGATTTTTGTCCAAGAGATACTGCATATCTTTGATAACCAGCACTGACTTTGTCTTGATCTTACATAACCCACCTTGTCTTTTGTCAAGAAAAATCTCCCCTACTTCCTGCACTACTCATCTTAATGTACATAAATACCTGCCTTCCTGATTTCTTGATCACTTTTTTGGTCCTTTCTTAGTAGTCTCCCACCAATTTATTCCTCTCTTTCAGCCATTAAACTTCTCAGTTCCTCAAACTTTAGTTCTAATTGTTTCTTTATCACTATTTCCTTACACTCTTTTCCCAGGTAACAAAATGTACAGATGACATTGTAGGACCAATGACCACTCTACTCTAGAAAAATTCCCTAGTCCACATATGTACACCAAATTCAATGGTACCAAGGTCAAATCCATGATACTTACTTTACTGACCTTGTCCTTATCCAGAATCCCCGATCTTGGTTTGAGTGGCACCACTATCCTTAGAGTTATGCAAACCTGAAATAGGAGAATCTCCACATGTCTCTTTTCCACAAAACCTCTGGAACATATTCAACTTGTGATTTTCATTTCTGAAGCATCTCTTGAGTATATCCTTTTGGTTTTTCATTTTCAATGTTATTGAAGTCCAAACCACAGCAGTGTCTCACCTGGACAATTATAAATAGTCTTTCAATAGGTTTTCTCTCATCCATTATGCTCCCTTCAACCTGTTGTCCACACCTCGATCAAAGTGATCTTTTAAAAGGCAAATATGTCATCACCTTTAAAAACCCTTCAAAAATCTGCCATGGGTGTTAGTATTTAAAGAAAAAAAAAAATCAATGTGGCATACCATAGTCCTAATTCTCCAACCTCATTTACTGTGTTCTCATCCCCTCTCTCTGCACCCTGGCCCCAGAAGCTTCCTTTAAGTGTCTTGAGCTGGTCACTGGCTTTTGTAGATACTGTTTTATACGTATGTATAAAATATTAAATGTATCATCTCATCATCTCTTGGAACTCAAACTGGCACTACTTTTTCTGCAGTAGATTCAACACAAGCATATCTTTATCTGGAAAAGTATTCCTGAACTACTAGCATAGGTTAGATTTCTTTGTTAGAAACTCTTATTATTCTATTCCTGTTTATTTTCAGAACAATTGTAACTATTTGACACATTCGTGTTACTTTTTATTGATGTCTATTTCCCTCCTTGAACTATAAGGTCTATGATATTTAAGATCAAGGGCTTCCCTGGTGGCTCAGATGGTAAAGAATCTGCCTACAGTGTGGGACACCTGGGTTCAGTCCTTGGGTCAGGAAGAGCCCGTAGAGAAATGGCTACCCATTCCTGTATTCTTGCCTGAAGAATTTCATGGACAGAGGAGACTGGTAGCTTATATTCCATGAAGTCACAAAGAATCAGACACGAGAGTGACTTTTACTCTCTTATTTGACTTACCGTTTGTTTCTGTTATCTGATAGAAGAGCATAATTGCCCAACTGATTTTCTGTCATCTCTGAAATCAGTACCAAAGCTGCAATATGGATGAGTTATGCCATAAGATTCTATAATCTCAGATAAGGCTAATGTGTCGGTATAATATTGATATATTTTAAGTAACTTCCATAGACAATGTTATGAATGTGCTTGGTATTTTTGTTAATGAATAAATGGTGAATAAATACAAGAATGAATAAAATATAAGACGAGCTCAAGATCTCACCTTTAAGGAGATTCCAACATGATAGGTGCAGTAATTTCTTCTGGTTATGAGTACAGACTTGAAAATACATTGTTTTAATTCAATTTCTAACTTTTATACTTGGTAGACAAATTATTTACCCCTATGGACCTCAAGTTTTCCATATCTATCCTAGGAATGATGATAGCATTTTCCTCATAACTTGTGAGAATTAAAAGAGATGATACGTATATATGTCCTTAGATCAATGCTTACAAAATGCTTACAAAACAATCATACAAAATAAGCATTGATTAAAAATTAGTTGCAATTAGTGAATATAACCTTGTATGGGTTTAACTGTGTCCTCTCGAAATTTGTGTTTTAAAGTCCTAGCCCCCAGCACCCCAGAATGTGACTTATTTGGAGAAAGCGCTTTTAAAAAGGTAATTAAAGGAAAATGTGGTCACATGGTTTGGGTTGTAAGCCAGTATGACTTCAGTGTCCTTATAAGAAGAGGAGATCAAGACACAGCCAGCATAGAGGGAAAACTATGCAAGGATGAGGTGAGAAGGCAAGTCCTCTACAACCCAGGAGAGAAGCTCCAGAAGAAATCAACCAGCCTGATACCTCGGTCTCAGACTTGTAGCTTCCAGAACTGTGAGAAAATAAACGTCTGTTTTTAAGCCACTCAGTCTGTCCTGCCTCGCCATGGCAGCCCTGAGAAATTCCTGCAATTGACTGCATCTGACACTGCCGTCATATTGGCACCGTCAGAACCATAGAGATGTTCTCAGGTATTCGTCTTCCATCCACTCGTCCAGCTCCTTAAGTTCTCTTTTTGGTTCCAAACTCCCAGGAGGATGTATGAACCTTGGGGACATATGTTTGCCCTATAACTACCCTCACTGAAGTAACTTTAATGATATGCCCTCAGGGTTTTATTGAAATATGTAAGAGGAAAATTAATGTGAATTAAGATTTGCTTAAACCCACCATGTATCAGACAGATACCTCATATACTTAAGCCTGAGTATATATACATGATTTTTATATTGTTATATTCATAATTATATTCATAGTAGAATTAATCTGAATTACTTAATTTGCATGTGTTTTAGATTTCATATTTGTTGCTAATATTAAATTTGGATGAAGAATTCATTATTCAGGGGAGTTTCCTGACTATCTAATAGTTAGGACTCAGTGCTTTTACTGTCATGGCCCGAGGTTCAGTTCTTGGTTGGGAACTAAGACACAGCAAGCCACGTAGCACAGCCAAAAAAAAAAAATCACTATTAATATTTTTCTTATGTTCACACAGAAAGTATATAAAAACCTAAAAATAATCAATGTTTTTTAATATACAATCTATATGCTCTTCTATAAAGAGTCTTGAAAGTGTCAGCATCATTCAAAGTAAATTTATTCCATAAGATCCATAATGTATCTTAATTTGTTAAAATCTAGAGTTTCATAATCTATATACACTGAGGTAGCTTCTACTGTGCCTCTGTCTAGATCAATAAACAGTTCTAAACTTTTAGGCACACCCGTGGAGGATTCATGTTGATGTATGGCAAAACCAATACAATATTGTAATTAGCTTCCAATTAAGATAAACAAATTTGTTTTATAAAAATAAAGTATTTGATTGAATCTCTTGCAAGCATGGAGATAACATAGTTAAAAGTTTTTTGATTTGAGAAACTAGTGGCTGGAACTTTTATTTCATGGTTCAGGTTTGACTGTTATGTTCTAAGTTCTTTACAACCCTATTTACTTGTATGAGTGGACTCATAAAAAGATTCCAGTAAAATTCCTGACACATAAGAGGTGCCCAATTAATGTTAATTACCCAACTAACCTCTTACAATCCCATCTTAATTTATCTAAGCCTTTCCCCAGATTTGCTCACTATTATCCTTGCTCTACTTAATAACATGACACAATTCCATACATGACTTTCTCTACTCTCTTCTAAAAGTTTCAAAAATGCCTTTTGTTCTTTGAAGTATCTATAGCAAAGAATAATTTACCAATATTAGTAGCTCTGACAATCTAAGACCTGTCTTTGGAGCCCACAGTCAGTGGTAGAAGGGAATATTGAAAAAAATGGTGGCAATAATGCTACAGCAAAAATATGACAATATTTTCTGACCTGAAAGGGCAGTGCAGTATTTTTACTTGAGGTGTCTGAAGGGGAGGGATCTTAAGCTATTTCTCCAGGAAGACAAATGAGTTAAACAGACAAAGCAGAGATACACAGAAAGTATTGCTTTCCAGATGATGCAAGCACCATGATCCCGATGGAGGGTCAAGGGAGGTAGATGGGTTGCAGACACACATGCTAGATCAGGAAAGACTGTGATGCCTTGTAAGGGTGGATTGACCTTATCCGATAAGCAGCAGGAAAACAGTACAAGATTTTTAAGCATGCAAAAGACCTGATTAGATTTGACTTTTAGACCTCACTGTGGCTGCAGCAGCATGCAACTTTCATTCAATAAGACCCTTCTAAAGAGGAAACATGGAACAACATATTGGTTCCAAATAGGAAAAGGAGTACATCAAGGCTGTATATTGTCACCCTGCTTATTTAACTTCTATGCAGAGTACATCATGAGAAACGCTGGACTGGAAGAAACACAAGCTGGAATCAAGATTGCCGGGAGAAATATCAATAACCTCAGATATGCAGATGACACCGCCCTTATGGTAGAAAGTGAAGGGAAGCTAAAAAGCCTCTTGATGAAAGTGAAAGAGGAGAGCGAAAAAGTTGGCTTAAAGCTCAACATTCAGAAAACGAAGATCATGGCATCTGGTCCCATCACTTCATGGGAAATAGATGGGGAAACAGTGGCAGACTTTATTTGGGGGGGGGGCTCCAAAATCACTGCAGATGGTGATTGCAGCCATGAAATTAAAAGATGCTTACTCCTTGGAAGGAAAGTTATGACCAACCTAGAGAGCATGTTGAAAAGCAGAGACATTACTTTGCCAACAAAGGTCCATCTAGTCAAGGCTATGGTTTTTCCAGTGGTCATGTATGGATGTGAGAGTTGGACTGTGAAGAAGGCTGAGCACTGAAGAATTGATGCTTTTGAAGTGTGGTGTTGGAGAAGACTCTTGAGAGTCCCTTGGACTGCAAGGAGATCCAACCAGTCCATTCTGAAGGAGATCAGCCCTGGGATTTCTTTGGAGGAAATGATGTTAAAGCTGAAACTCCAGTACTTTGGCCACCTCATGCAAAGAGTTGACTCATTGGAAAAGACTCTGATGCTGGTAGGGATTGGGGGCAGGAGGAGAAGGGGACGATAAAGGATGAGATGGCTGGATGGCATCACTGACTCGATGAATGTGAATCGGAGTGAACTCCGGGAGTTGGAGATGGACAGGGAGGCCTGGCGTGCTGCAATTAATGGGGTCGCAAAGAGTTGGACATGACTGAATGACTGAACTGACTGAGAGAGGAAACAAGGCAGTTTAAGAGCTGTACCATTTGGAGGAAGTCAAGTGATAGCTAGCACTAATACAGTACATCAACTGACTGCTCTTTACTTTGGGCAGATGGAGGGAAGCTTAGATTAATGTGCTAATGAAAACTAACCCCACCCCACCCCCATAAATGAAAATATTACACTTATTCCAGACTAATACAATTTCTTCCAGTGATTCATACTTCTTGGTTACAGCACATATTGATTCACTACAGATGGAGATTAGGATAGCAAGCTAGATGAACATGGTCTGGTCCCCAACATTTTTGGCACCAGGGACCAGTTTTATGGAAGACAAGACCAGTTTCATGTAAGACAGTTTTTCCATGGACAGGGATAGGGGGTGGTCTTGGCATGACTCAGGCACATTACATTTATTATGCTCCCACTGTTCTGATGGGAGGTGGGGTTCAGCAGGTAATGGAAACAATGGGAAGCAGTTGCAAACACAACAAAGCTTCACTGGCTCACCCGCTCATCACCTCCTGCTGTGTGACCCAGTTCTAACAAGTCATAAACCAGTACCATTCTGTGGCCCTGGGGTTGGGGACCCCTGACCTAGTACGCTCTACCATGAGGGAAAGAGCCTGGGATTGGATCAGGAGGCTGATTACTTTTGCTTGGGGACAGCAGGCTGGGGGAGGGAGATGATCTGCCTACAACCAGTTTTTTGAACATCTTTGCCCACAAATATTTGAGTGGTTATTGATTACCTTTTTATATTGCAAAAACTTTGTTGGAGTTAAAAGAACAAAAATGTTTACATCTTTAATGCACATTATACAGGCAAGAGCATAATGAAACAAATGTGAAGCAACATAGGAAGAGAGAGAAAATAAAGTATCTGAGTGCAGGAAAGATACATCAGAAGAGTCGAATATATTCCTGGGACCATGAGGAGCCTCATGTAAATCAGCACATTATTGGATTAAGTCATGCTGGTAGCATAAGAGACATGCATGTTCCTGCAATGAGTGAATAGAAGTATGCGAAGAATGCAAATAATTCCCCTTTAATTATCATCCTTGTTTTATCAGAGAAACAAATTCATTTTTAACCCTATATTTTAATAATAAATTGGTTGGAAGTCCCTACACTAACTCACTTTATCCTCATGATATCGTTACAATGTCGTCACTATGATACTGCCATTTTATGGATGAGGAAACTAAGTAACTGAACATAGGTACAAATAAATCAGGAAGTAATGCCAGGGTCTAGAGAAAAGAAATAGCAAAGAAAAATTTAAAGCACAAACTAAAATGATGAGAGGTAGATCTTGGACATCAATTAACCACATTTGAGAGTTCACTGAGACAAAGCCATTGCATATCAGAAGTCTTATAAAATATGATCACAATTTGGTTTGATGGAATGCAGAGTAACATGTCAAACATATCAGAAATATTATTTAGCAGTGACTGAGTAAGAGCGATTTTGACCCAAGTCATTATTTGAAGAGAAAATTGGAGGAGACTGTTTCTAGCTGAATATTCTTTATTCTCTGGAGACCTTCCACAGGCCGACAACTTGACAGGTGGTGAATGATGTATAGTGGTAAAACTGACCTAAAACTTTAAATAAAACTCACACATTATTCTTATTTGCAGATGTTTTTTAGCTACTGCATTACAATTTGGTAAACTATGACACCAAGGAGAAGCGTGGTCTTCAACATAGTATTTTTTATGTTAAGATCTACTGAAGTTTGCTGATTCTTTTCAATAGAATGAATCTTCAGAGTTTGCAATGTATACAAACTGTTAAACCTGTTATGATACCTGTCAGGGTTACTGATTAGACTAAATGAGTGATTTCACTTAAAGTCCTGGACAACACTGGCACAGACTAAGTGCTCAAGAACACAAGTGGGCACTAAAAGTCACTTATAAATCTGGGTTTAGAAGTTAAAGAGAAAGTCAGGATGAGAGTTACAAGCAGCAACTACAATCATTGCAAGCAGTAAAAGTGTCCTCTATGACAAGTTTTGCTTCAAATGTCACTTTAAAGAGTTTTATATATATATATATATTCTTTTAAAGGCTTTTTTTAAAATTTAAATCAGACTGGGTAGCTACAGGGGAAGGGATGGAAAGAGGTTACCTCAGAAAAATCAGTAAGGAGAGGAAACATGAGTAGAAAATTGTTGGAGCAAACAAAAAGAAAATCATGTCATTTCCTCCTTCAGGATGGGATGGTAAGCAGAACTTTCAGCCTTGAAGAAAGAATCTTTCTTCAGCCTCTATAGTGGAGAGGAGATGGCACCCAGACCCCTGCAGAGGGAGGTCTCTTGAAGAAATGAACAGCCTATAACAATAGTAAAATTGATTTCCATGATACAAAAGTCACTGCAGAGGGTTTGGTACCAGGTAAATCTACAGATCTCTAGAGTTGTGCAAAAGCTCACGAAGATTCCTAATGAGTCAAGATGAAAGGATCCTGTTCAAATCTGGGAGCAGAAAATAGGATTAGCTCCTTCTGATCCTCANTTTTAAAGGCTTTTTTTAAAATTTAAATCAGACTGGGTAGCTACAGGGGAAGGGATGGAAAGAGGTTACCTCAGAAAAATCAGTAAGGAGAGGAAACATGAGTAGAAAATTGTTGGAGCAAACAAAAAGAAAATCATGTCATTTCCTCCTTCAGGATGGGATGGTAAGCAGAACTTTCAGCCTTGAAGAAAGAATCTTCCTTCAGCCTCTATAGTGGAGAGGAGACGGAACCCAGACCCCTGCAGAGGGCGGTCTCTTGAAGAAATGAACAGCCTATGGCAATAGTAGAATTGATGTCCATGATGCAAAAGCCACCGCAGAGGGTTTGGTACCAGGTAAATCTACAGATCTCTAGAGTGGTGCAAAAGCTCACGAAGATTCCTAATGAGTCAAGATGAAAGGATCCTGTTCAGATCTGGGAGCAGAAAATAGGATTAGCTCCTTCTGATCCTCATTCATCAGTTTGAATATTTAACAGTTGAATTACAATGTAAAATTTAAATGTTATTTCCTGGATTTTGCATATATATGGACTTTCCTGGTGGCTCAGACTGTAAAGAATCCACCTGCAACAACGTGGGAGACCTTGGTTTGATCCCTGGGTTGGGAAAATCCCCTGGAGGAGGGCTTGGGAACCACTTCCAGTGTTCTTGCCTGGAGAATCCCCATGGACAGAGGAGGCTGGTGGGCTACAGTTCATGGGTCGCAAAGAGTCAGATATGACTGACAGACTAAGTACTGCACAGATACTGAATATATGTTGAGAAATTACACTTCTCTTAACTGAATCTTAAGATAGCCTCTGAATTTTGTCTGTCTCTGTTTTCTCCTTCCTTTAAACCACTGCTATTTTTCCATGACACAAATCTGATCTTGTCACTTACTTAACTTACAACTAGTAATTGCATTTCATATTTGAACTCGAGATGGGCTATGAAAATCCCTGAAATTTTTATGCCAGATTGTGTGAATGGATGCATTTTTCTGGATCCCTAGCTTTTGGACATGACTGAGAGACTACGCACAGCACAGCCCAGCTTCATTGAATGGCTTAATAGAGTGAACAAGTCTTATATTCTGTTCCAATTACACGGCCAAGCTTGTCTGTAGCGATGGCCACACGACCTATTCCACCCACACTGTATCCTACACATGATATAGTCCAGGGCTTTTCAAAATTAAGTGTACTTAAGAATCACCAGGCTTGGGGGAGGCAGGGCAGGATGGTGACAAAGATTTTGTTAAAAATGAGAATTCTGTTTCCATACATCTGGAGTAGTACTGAAGTTTCCTCATTCTGACAAACTCACAAGTGATAATGATGATGCTGGTTCATGGAATACATGTTGGGGAGCAAAGCTGTATAGTTACTGTTATGCCCAGAGTCCGAGTCCCCAGAACTGAAAGAATAAGATGTCCACAGCAATGCAAAAGCATAAAGGGGTTTTATTGCTAGCTCGAGCCAGGTCCCAGGTCTTACCCAGCACAGTGGGATCTGACAAGGGCCCCAAGCTCTGACTCACAACCGCTTATATACAGGCAGTCCCACGGGTTAGTTGGCATTACATGATTGGTTAACTGGTGCACGTGCACGCGAATTTCGAATCTTGCATCTCGTCTTGATTGGCTCAGGTCGGACACTGAGGGGAACCTCCCTAATTGGCTAGGACTATCCGGAAGTCCCGGAAAGAGGAGGACCTCCCTGATTGGTCAAGCTATCCGGAAGTCCCAGAAACATGACTCAGGTATTTTTGGCCTATTATCTCTTGCTGAGCCTGTCCAGGCTCCCGTGAGGCCCTAACATTACTCATGCCAGATCCCAGCAAAAACACCACACGCACACACACACACACACACACACACACACACACNTAAGGAATTATTACCAAAAAAAAAAAAAAAAACTGCTACAAAGCACAAAATCCATCCACTTCCTTGTAAGTTTATATAAGCTATTTCTTTGTTTTCCCTGCAGACTAAGAACCTTTCTCTTCCTCCCTCTTCCTTACAAGCTGATAAACTCCTGCCTCAACACACTGTATGTAAGTTCAGACAAATAATGAACACTGAATCTAATAGATTCTACTGGAGGAATGGACTCCTTTTATTTTTATCCATATTACTTAAGCACTTGTATTTAATGAATTTAAGGTGTAATAGCTGCCCATAATCTAGCTGGAGAGACACGATTCTTTGTCATAGCTATAGAAATAATTGGAAACAATACTACAAGAGCTCCTCACATTTTATCCCCAAGATGATAGTTTTTTAATTAATAAAATAAAGTACATAGAGTGAATGGCTCTGTATCCAGAGACACTAAGTTGAAAACCTGTGTGACTTATGAAGAAAAATAATGAGAATCAGCACGGTCCACACAGAGTCCCTGAGGGGTCAGATGGTAGCAGAGCAAGGACAGAGGTAAGTCTACTTGTGCTCAGCCACAGACCATGGACCAGAGATTAAAGGCTATCATGGGAACTGTCCATCGTCCATTCTGTATGTTGGGTGGGGAATGATGAAGCTGCCAATTAGAAGTATGAATGGCTCTGAAAATGGCGAAGGCTTTGTGTAAAGGTCAAGCCACTGACTGGGACAGAGCCAGGCACTAAGGCTTCTCAGCAAGAGAAGTGACAGAATAGAAATGAGTCCAAGGAAAACTAGCACTCACAAAACGAAATTTGAGTAGCACAGTATCAGGTTATCAGAGTTCAATATGGCATGATTTGCTCACAAAAATTATTGCTTCAATATTGATCATAAAATATTTGGAGAAAGAAAACATTTTATGTGACATTTTTATTTACTTTCATATTATAATGGTAAATGACTTAGCCATAATTATTCAAAATATGTTATTTAGAAAGAAACCAATAAAAATTAGGTCCTTATTAGTCCATTGATGTACAGAGCACATTCTTAATTTTAAAATGCATCACGTAAGGATAGGAATTGCAATGCACTTAGGGCATGGAAGCAAGTCTAGATTCAGCACTTTAGAAGTCATATTTAAAAAACAAATTCTCAAAATAAACACTTAACTAGAAGATGGTCAAACAATTTTAGGTTAATTTATAATTTCATTTTCATTCTTAGAATATTTAACACCTTACTGTTGTATGAAGATATCATA
>SJYQ01000852.1:299201-487621 GCA_006410935.1 Redunca redunca | reverse complement strand
TGTTTCTTTTTGCTTTTATTTCCAGTATTCTGGGAGGTGGGTCATAGGGGATCCTGCTGTGATTTATGTTGGAGAGTGTTTTGCCTATGTTTTCCTCTAGGAGTTTTATAGTTTCTGGTCTTACATTTAGATCTTTAATCCATTTTGAGTTTATTTTTGTGTATGGTGTTAGAAAGTGTTCTAGTTTCATTCTTTTACAAGTGGTTGACCAATTTTCCTAGCACCACTTGTTAAAGAGATTGGCATTAATCCATTGTATATTCTTACCTCCTTTGTCGAAGATAAGGTGTCCATAGGTGTGTGGATTTATCTCTGGGCTTTCTATTTTGTTCCACTGATCTATATTTCTGTCTTTGTGCCAGTACCATACTGTCTTGATGACTGTGGCTTTGTAATAGAGCCTGAAGTCAGGCAGGTTGATTCCTCCAGTTCCATGCTTCTTTCTCAAGATTGCTTTGGCTATTCGAGGTTTTTTGTATTTCCATACAAATTGTGAAATTCTTTGTTCTAGCTCTGCAAAAAATACCGTTGGTAGCTTGATAGGGATTGCATTGAATCTATAGATTGCTTTGGGTAGTTTGCTCATCTTCACTATATTGATTCTTCCGATCCATGAACATGGTATATTTATATCTATTAGTGTCCTCTTTGATTTCTTTCACCAGTGCTTTATATTTTTCTATATATAGGTCTTTAGTTTCTTTAGGTAGATATATTCCTAAGTATTTTATTCTTTTTGTTGCAATGGTGAATGGAATTGTTTCCTTAATTTCTCTTTCTGTTTTCTCATTATTAGTGTGTAGGAATGCAAAGGATTTCTGTGTGTTGATTTTATATCCTGAAATTTTACTATATTCGTTGATTAGCTCTAGTAATTTTCTAGTGGAGTCTTTAGGGTTTTTATGTAGAGGATCATGTCATCTGCAAACAGGGAGAGTTTTACTTCTTCTTTTCCAATGTGGATTCCTTCTATTTCTTTCTCTGCTCTGATTGCTGTGGCCAAAACTTCCAAAACTATGTTGAATAATAATGGTGAAAGTGGGCACCCTTGTCTTGTTCCTGACTTTAGGGGAAATGCTTTCAAATTTTGACCATTGAGGATAATGTTTGCTGTGGGTTTTTCATATATAGCTTTTATTATGTTGAGGTATGTTCCTTCTATTCCTGCTTTCTGTAGAGTTTTATCATAAATGGATGTTGAGTTTTTTCAAAGGCCTTCTCTGCATCTATTGAGATAATCATATGGCTTTTATTTTTCAATTTGTTAATGTGGTGTGTTACATTGATTGATTTGTGGATATTGAAGAATCCTTGCATCCCTGGGATAAAGCCCAGTTGGTCATGGTGTATGATCTTTTCAATGTGTTGTTGTATTCTGATTGCTAGAACTTTGTTAAGGATTTTTGAATCTATGTTCATCAGTGATATTGGCATGTAGTTTTCTTTTTTTATGGCATCTTTGTCAGGTTTTGGTATTAGGGTGATCTTTTATTCCTCTGATTCTCCTTGGCTGAGTGGGAAGAGGCCAGAATGGCAGGAAATTGGTGTTAAATATAATCTAATATAACTTCTTCAAGGGACTTCCCTGGTGGCTCAGATGGTAAAGCGTCTGTCTACAATGTGAGAGACCTAGGTTCGATCCCTGGGTTGGGACAATTCCCTGGAGAAGGAAATGGCAACCCACTCCAGTACTCTTGCCTTGAAAATCCCATGGATGGAGGAGCTTGGTGCAGGCTACTGTCCATGGGGTTGCAAAGAGTTGGGCATGACTGAGCGACTTGAACTTCTTTAAGGGCACATAACCCTTCTTACTTATGCCAATAACTTGCTAGTTAGGCATGAGTCAGTGACATGAGTTCTGGCAAAACATGGTGGAATTTATTGTTTCTTATGGATACTATGCCCTTGTTTTAGATAATGAGGGAAACTAGGTCCTAAGATTTCAATATAGAGTAAGAATTTAAAGTTTAAATATACTTGAAACTTTAACAGCAGATTTCAAAACATTAATAAGAATATGCTTATTATTTTGGTTTTAATAAGTGAGCATCAAGTCGTTAATTATCTGTTGATTTAATATGGAGATAGTTAACCAAAAAGTTTAAAGACTGCATCCAAGTCACAACTCTTTGTTTACTAGTTGGGTGGACATGGACAAATTTTTCTTAACCAATTTAAACCATAGTAATCTCAATTTTAAAAAAACTGGTATTATAAATGGCCACTTTATATAATTATTTCTGTAAGATGATTACCTGACAATATCTATTTAAGGCATTAGCACAATAGTTATCACAAAATACCATCTTGATATTTATTGACAACATGATGATTAATTTTATTACATTCATGTTTTTTCCAGACTTGATCTCATATTTTAAAATCTTTATTGGAGTTAATTTGGTTTATTGTGTTGTGTTAGTTTAAGTTATACAGCAAAGCGATTCAGTTATACATATACATATATTAATTCTTTTTTTAGGTTCTTTTCTCATATAGGTTGTCACAGAATACTGAGTAGAGTTCTATGTCCTGCTATACAGTAGATCCCTGTCGATTATCATGTATAGGAGTGAGCTTATGTTAATCCCAAACTCCTGAGTCATCCCCTTCCCCCTACATTTCCTTCTTGGTAACCAAAAATTTGTTTTCTTTGTCTGTGAGTCTGTTTCTGTTTTGTAAATAAGATCATTTGTATCATTTTTTAAAATTGGATCCCACATATGAGTGTTATCATATAAGTTATTATTATCACTACTGTTACCATGATTTGAAAGTTACAGGAAAAGGATTCTAGATTTGAAAAAAAAAAAAAAAAAAGCTTCAGTACATATCAATGAAGCTTTAAGTTACTAGGTGCAAGTTCAGTTGATTTTATCATAACATATCTCCTCAATTATTACCCCTTTCCACTTCAGTGATAGGTTTCACATATTAACCTCAACTATTGCAGTAGTTATCTATTGGTCCATTCGTTTCACTGATAATCAGCTTAGTCTCTACAAAAATATCAGAATGATATTTCTAAAGAAGATTAACAGTCTAGGCATGATTTTGTAAACTCATTTTGCCCTGCTCTTATCTGCTATATATAACTATAAACCCTGGAAATATGCCAAAGGAAGTCAAAAGAAAAAAATAAATAAAAATTGTAAAGAAGGATGCAAAGTGGTTAGGAACTCCAGGACTGGAGAAACAGCAACTAACTAGTGACAGGGCAACTAACTAGCTTCCACCACAGAGAGAGAGAAAGGACATTAGGGATCTCAGGGGAAATAACAAGAGATCCATCATTTGTATTATTGGAATCCTGAAAGGAAACAAGGAAGAGAGACTTAAAGAGCACTCAAAAAAAATAATGGTTGAAGATTTCCTAAATTTGATAAAAGATATAACCCTACAGGGGCTTCCCTGATAGCTCAGTTAGTAAAGAATCTGCCTGCAATTCAGGAGACCCCAGTTCAGTTCCTGGTTTGAAAGACCCCCTGGAGAAGGGATGGACTAACCACTTCAGTATCCTTGAATTTCCCTTGTGGCTCAGATGGTAAAGGATTCACCTGCAATGCGGAAGACCTAAATTCAATCCCTGGGTTGGGAAGATCCCCTGGAGGAGGGCATGGAAACCTGCCCCAGTATTCTTGCTGGAGAATCCCTGTGGACAGAGGAGCCTGGTGGGCTAGGTCATAGGGTTGCAAAGAGTTGGACATGACTGAGCAACTAAGCACAGCAGAGCGCATAAACCTACAACCTTCAGGAAGCTGAATGAGCCCTAAGTAGAATTCATGTCTGTGTCTCAATTTATTTTTCTGCATGTAGATGTTCAGTTGTTCCAGTACCATTGTTTAAAAACAACAACAACAACAACAAAAACAGACTTAGGAAACGAACTTACGGTTACCAGGGAGAAAGGTGGGGTGAAGGGATAGTTATGAAGCTTGGGATCAGCGTATACACACTGCTATATTTTAAATGAATAACCAACAAGGACCTACTGTAAAGCACAGGGAAGTCTACTCAATGTTATGTAACAGGCTGATAGGAGGGGAGTTTGGAGGAGAATGGATGCAGCTATATCTATGGCTGAGTCACTTTGCTGTTCACCTGAAATTATCACAACATTGTTAATTGGCTATGTTCCAATATAAAGTAAAAACTAAAAAAAGAAAGAAAGAAAGAAAGAAAACACCATCCTTTTTCCACTAAGTTACCTTTGCTTCTTTGTGAAAGATTGGTTAACTATATTGGTATGGGTTTATTTGTGAGTTTTCCATTCTGCTCCATGGATGTGCTTAGCTGTTTTGATGTCTTGATAACTGCAACTTATCTAGTAAATCTTGAGATCTGGCAGCATTAGTCCTCTGATTTTGTTCTCCTCCTTCACTACTGGGTTAATTATTCTAGGTTTTTAAATTTCCTTATAACTTTTATATATCAATTTGTTAATATACACAAAATAACTTGCTATAATCTGTTCATTGTATTTTGGCATATTTTTATCCCTTGGGTTTTGTTTTACTTTAAAAAGTATTTTCACATTTAAAACTATGGGAATATAAAGATCCAAATGATTTTCTCCAAGGTAGTTCAGTTCAGTTCAGTTACTCAGTCGTGTCTGACTTTTTGGGACCCCATGGACTGCAGCATGCCAGGCTTCCCTGTCTATCACCAACTCCTGGAGTTTGCTCAAACTTGTGTCCATCGCATCAGTGATGCCATCGAACCATCTCATCCTCTGCCATCCCCTGGGTAGGATTTATCTTAATTTTTAGCAGTTAAATTTTTGTATTAAGGGCACAATTTGTTTTTAATATGTGGTAATTACACTGCATAATAATTTATTTTCTGTTACTACAGAAAGTCTAAAGTAAAGATCTGGGTGTTTCTGTTTGCTTGCTTAGTGACCAGTGTTAGTCATTTCAGTCATGTCTGAATCTTTACAAGCCCCTGAACTGTAGCCCCCCCAACCGCCCCAGGCTCCTCTGTCCAGGAGATTCTCCAGGCAAGAATACTGGAGTGGGTTGCCATTTCCTTCTCCAGCTTTAGTAACCAAGGCCCACATAATTAGGAAGATGGAATTACATACAGATAGAACTTCTGAAAAGTCAAACTTGTTGAATATTTACTTCTCTTTCATGTCAAATATAGTGCTTCAGAATGTGCCTGATTCAGAATAATTTTTCAAATTCTTAAATTTTTCATGAAATCAGCTATTCTCTGGAATGGGTACCATGAGAACTATTTTTCTTTCTTTATTTTTAGGCACTGCACTGTATTATAATAGTGCTAGTATCCATCCTGGCCATTCTTTTCCTATAAGGCATATGACTGATATTTTTTTTCTCTACACTTAATTCACTAGAGCCTGCTTGGTTCTTTTACTTTTCTTGTGATTCATATATAAAGGGTATTAACATTATACAGCTGAACATTTCAATGTAGGATGAAGCCTCAGGAAACCTGAGCTTATGCTCAAGAGACAGGAGATTAATCTTTTTCTTTAATCTTCTGATAGGACAGAGAGAAAATGGAAAAGTAGTGTTTTAATTAATTTTTATTGAAGTGTAGTTGCTTTACAGTATTGTGTTAGTTTCTGCTTATAGCAAAGTGAATTGGTTATATGTATGCATATATGCTTCTTTTCTAGACTTCCTCCCCATTTAGGTCACCACAGAGAAGAGAAGAGTTTCCTGAGTTAAACAGGAGGTTCTCATTAGTTAGCAATTTTTGATTAGCCTTTCTGAGGGACAAGAAACACCAGATGGCACACGGGACTCTCTGGCAGCACAGCAGCCCCTGGGCAGCCCCCAGTGCCGCCCTTGCACTGGCCCAGGCTCACCGCTTCCATACCCATCATGCCCACCTGGTCAATCCCAGTCTGGAGGGCTCCCGCCTTTCTTTCCTGTAATCTTGCTCCAGCCCCTGAGCTGTACTAGATCAAGTGCAGAAGTGACTGGCCAAACTTCAGCTGAATCCTTCCCAGACCTGTGAAATCACTCAGTAGATCACCGGGCTAGTTCTTCAGTGATGACAAGACAGGAATTGCCTGACCTTCCTCTTCTTGAGGCTTCCCTCCCACTCTCTCATTTCAACCCTCCATCTCAGCTAAAATCCATCTAGAGTGAGCTCTCATATCTCTCTCTGCCTACATTTATATTCATCTTATCCCTCTGGACAGAGAAAGATTTCACTTCTTGCCGAAAGCTACTTTACACACAATAAATGCTGTTGTGTTTCTTTCTCACTTCTTAAATAACTTGCATCGTTACCATTCCATTTTCATTAGTGAAGTTCTACAGGTAGGCATCTCCTCTAGCTTGATAAAAACAATGGAAACTCCCTCTTAACACACTGCCCTGTCTAGATATCCATCTTATTTCACTATAAAATGTCTTAAATGTCTAGACAGGATAGCTTGCTGGATCTAAGCTAATGGTAAAAACTTGTGTCTCCGATGTTCTTATTTGCAAGTCATAATATGTTCAAATATAAAAGGAAGATCCCAGCATCTTGCTCTATCTACCCTTTTAAAAATTTATTTAAGTATAGTTGATTTACAATGTTGTATTAGTCTCGAGTGTAGGGCAAACTGAATCAGTTATACATATAAAGATATCCACTATTTTTAAGATTCTTTTCCCATATAGGCCATGGCAGAGTATTGAGCAGAGTTCCCTGTGCTATACAGTATGTCTTTATTAGTTGTCTATTTTATATGTAGTAATGTATGTATGTAATATATGTAAACCCCAATCTCCCAAGTTATTCCTTCTCCTCCTTTTCCTCCCTGGTAAACATAAGTTTTTTTTTCTACACCTGTGACTCAATTTCTGTTTTACAGATAAGCTCAGTTGTACCATTTAGTTTAGATTCCACATATAAATGATATCATAAAATATTTGTCTTGTTCAGTCTGACTGACTTCACTCAGTATGACAATCTCTAGGTTCATCCTTGTTGCTACAAATTGCATTATTTTGTTCCTTTTTATGGCTGAGTAATATGTATATTTGTACCATATCTTTTTTATCCATTCCTATGTCAATGAACATCTGTTTCTTGCATGTCTTGGCTGCTGTAAACAGTGCTGCAATGAACATTGGAGTGTATATATGTTTTTGCATTATCATTTTCTGGGGAAATTTTCCCAGGAGTGGAATTGCTGCATCATATGGTAGCCCTATTTTTAGTTTTTGTAAGGAATTTCCATACTGTTTTTTATAGTGGTTGCACCAGTTTACCAGAGAAGGCAATGGCACCCCACTCCAGTACTCTTTCTTGGAAAATCCCATGGATGGAGGAGCCTGGTGGGCTGCAGTCCATGGGGTCGCTGAGGGTCGGACACAACTGAGCGACTTCACTTTCACTTTTCACTTTCATGCATTGGAGAAGGAACTGGCAACCCACTCGAGTGTTCTTGCCTGGAGAATCCCAGGGACAGGGGAACCTGGTAGGCTGCCATCTATGGGGCTGCACAGAGTCGGACACGACTGAAGTGACTTAGCAGTAGCAGCACTAGTTTACATTCCCACCAACAGTGGAGGAAGCTTCCCTTTTCTCCATGCTCTCTCTAGAATTTATTGTTTGTAGATTTTTGATGATGGCCATTCTGACCAGTGTAAGGTGATGCCTCATTGTAGTTTTGACTTTCATTTCTCTAACATTAGTGATATTGAGCATCTGCTCATATGCATTTTGGCCATCTGTGTTCTATCCACTTTTTTAAACAATCTTTAAGCTTGGGCCATATTCATTTCTTCTCAACTACTAGATCATTTCAGAATATGAGCCAAAATCTGTTCTTCCTTCTCTTCTTCTTCTTGGCCTCTCTTCTTCTTCTCAATCTCCCCTGTTCATAATGGATGTTATATGGTGCTAGCTCATCCTTTTTTTTTTAGTTCTTTTTCTAAAATTTTATTTTATTGAATTATGGTTGACTTAATACAATGTTGCATTAATTTCTGCCGTACAGCAAGGGGATTCAGCTATACATACATATATGCTTTCATATTTTTTCATTATGATTTATCATATATGGTGCTAGCTCATCCTTTAATTGACATCCAGATGCTTTAAATGTTTTGCTTAAGTGGAGGGTGAGGCTGCTGATCAGGAGAAAACAACTTTCACAAAAGCAAGGCCTGAAACCTACTCTAGCCAAATGGAATGATGGATTCCTTTCCTCCTGGGTGGAAGAAAGGATTCCTGCTCATGTATGAATAAACTACAAAACAAATCATTGCCAAGTGACTGAATCATTATGTCTCAGTGAACCACTAAAGCCACATACTCAACTTAATTTCTCAACAAGCTGTTGTTGTTTAGTTACTCAGCTATGCCTGACTCTTTGTGACCCCATGGACTGCAGCATGCTAGGCTCCCTTGTCCATCACCAACTCCTGGAGCTTGCTAAAACTCATGTCCATTGAGTCACTGATGTCATCCAACCATCTCCTGTCATCTCCTGTCATCCCCTTCTCCTTCTGCCTTCATTCTTTCCCAGCTTCAGGGTCTTTTCTAATGAGTCAGCTCTTCTCATCAGGTGGCCAAAGTATTGGAGCTTCAGCTTCAGCATCAGTCCTTCCAATGAATATTCAGGACTGATTTCCTTTATGATGGACTGGTTTCATCTCTTTGCAGTCCAAGGGACTCTCAAGAGTCTTCTCCAACACCACAGTTCAAAAGATTCAATTCTTTGGCACTCAGCTTTCTTTATAGTCCAACTATCACATCCGTACATGACTGCTGAAAAAACCATAGCTTTTGCTAGATGGATTTTTCTTGGCAAAGTAATGTCTCTGCTTTTTAATATGCTGTCTAGGTTGGTGATAGCTTTTCTTCAGGGAATAAGAGTCTTTTAATTTCATGGAAGAAGCACAAGCTGGAGTCAAGATTGCCGGGAGAAATATCAATAACCTCAGATATGCAGATGACACCACCCTTATTGCAGAAAGTGAAGAGTAACTAAAAAGCCTGTTGAGGAAAGTGAAAGAGAAGAGTGAAAAAGTTGGCTTAAAGCTCAACATTCAGAAAATGAAGGTCATGGCATCTGGTCCCATTACTTCATGGGAAATAGATGGGGAAACAGTGGAAATAGTGTCAGACTTTATTTTTGGCTCCAAAATCACTGCAGATGGTGATTGCAGCCATGAAATTAAAAGACGCTTACACCTTAGAAGGAAAGTTATGAATGACCTAGAGAGCATATAGAAAAGCAGAGACATTACTTTGCCAACAAAGGTCCGTCTAGTCAAGGCTATGGTTTTTCCAGTAGTCATGTATGGATGTGAGAGTTGGACTGTGAAGAAAGCTGAATGCCAAAGAATTGATGCTTTTGAACTGTGGTGTTGGAGAAGACTCTTGAGAGTCCTTGGACTGCAAGGACATCCAACCAGTCCATTCTGAAGGAGATCAGCCCTGGGATTTCTTTGGAAGGAATGATGCTAAAGCTGAAACTCCAGTACTTTGGCCACCTGATGTGAAGAGTTGACTCATTGGAAAAGACTTTGATGCTGGGAGGGATTGGGGGCAGGAGGAGAAGGGAACGACAGAGGATGAGATGGCTGGATGGCATCACCGTCTTGATGGACATGAGTTTGAGTGAACTCCAGGAGTTGGTGATGGGCAGGGAGGCCTGGCATGCTGCTCATGGGGTCACAAAGAGTCAGAGACGACAGAGCAACTGTACTGAACTGAACTGAATATCATGGCTGCAGTCACTATCTGCAATGATTTTGGAGCCCCCTCCAAAATAAAGTCTGTCATTATTTCCATTGTTTCCGCATCTATTTGCCATGAAGTGATGGGACAAGATGCCATGATATTAGTTTTTGAATGCTGAGTTTTAAGCCAACTCTTTAACTCTCCTCTTTCACTTTCATCAAGAGGCTCTTTAGTTCCTCTTCCCTTTCTGTCATAAGGCCTGTGTCATCTGCATATCTGAAGTTATTAATATTTCTCTCAGCAATCTTGATTCCAACTTGTTCTTCATCCAGCCCAGCATTTCACATGATGTACTCTGCATATATATTAAATAAGCAGGATGACAATATACAGCCTTAACATACTCCTTTCCCAATTTGAAACCACTCCATTTTTCTCTGTTCAGTTCTGTTGCTTCTTGACATGCATACAGATTTCTCAAGAGGTATTCCCATCTCTTTCAGAATTTTCCAGTTGTTGTGATCCACACAGTCAAAGGCTTTAGCATAGTCAATGAAGCAAAAGTAGATGTTTCTCAGAAATTCTCTTGTCTTTTCTATGATCCAACAGATGTTGGCAATTTAATCTCTGGTTCCTCTGCCTTTTCTAAATCCAGTTTGAACATCTGGAAGCTCTCAGGTCATGTACTGTTGAAGCCCAGTTTGGAGAATTTTGAACATTACTTTGCTAGCATGTGAAATGAGTATAATTGTTCAGTAGTTTGAGCATTCTCTGGCATTGCCTTTCTTGGGAATGAATGAAATGCCTTTCTAGGACTGGAATGAAAGCTACCCTTTTCCAGTGCTGTGGCCACTGCTGAGTTTTCCAAATTTGCTGGCATACTGAGTGTAGCACTTTCATAGCCTCATCTTTAGGATTTGAAATAACTCAGGTGGAATTTCATCACGTCTATTAGCTTTTTTTAGTATTGCTAAGGCCCAGTTGACTTCACACTCCAAGATGTCTGGCTCCAGGTGAATGATCACATCATTGTGGTTTTCTGGGTCATTAAGATCTTTTTTGTGTGTATTCTTGCCACCTCTTCTTAATATCTCTGCTTCTGTTAGGCCCATACCATTTCTGTTTTTATTGTGCCCATCTTTGCATGAAATGACATCTTTATCATAAAAATGAAATTCAACAAATATCATAATGTTATTTGATTACCTTTTTGCTCATCTTTCACTGACTGTGTCTATAACAGAGGATTAGACATAATTTGTGAATATTCAATATACCTGTGACAAAGACGAAGAATACACCAATGACGATGAAGAAGTGATCCTGACTTTGTGCCAGTGCCATGGTAGTTTATTATCAGAATCAATAAGTCAATATTCTTTATCTTTAGAGAACATGGACTGTATTCAGATTCACCAAGAGGTGCAACAAATAATATATCCTCCAAAGTGGGAAACTTATGCCAATGAAAGTGACAAAAGACTTCTAAAATTTTCTGGGAAAATTGCCATGCAATGCAAGTATTGCTGCTAGAAAATTTGTGAACTGTGTAGGCAATGAGAACTGAGGAGCCTGTTGATACTTGTTTCAGTCTTAGTTGCAAAACCAAAAGTAAAATATTCAAAAGAAACATATAACAAAGGAATTAAATTCTAATACTTCATAGTCAGTTTCTAGCATGCAGTGAACCCTAGAGACCCTGGTAACTGGATAATTTGGGCTGGGTTACTTTCCTGTTCTGCCAACGTGGGCCCTGTTAGTGTAGTTGTTCATAATTATAGGGAATATTTTTTTCTCAATTTATAGTTTAAAATACCTACTATATGCCAGACACTGAACTATATTCGTAATACAGTCAAACAAGACAGGATCTGGAGCTCCTGCAGATTTACAATGGAGAAGAATATGATACAGACTATTCTTTAGCTTCAGAATTAAGCACCAACACATAAACACCAATTTTTTTTTAAGTATCTATTTTTTTCAGATTATCCATGTCATCATTTGCCTCCATTGGTGCAGAAAATTGAGTAGAGAGAGGGAGGAAGAGAAAATCAATTAGGTGTAAAGCTAAATCATGTAAGATAAAAAGTAAATGCATTAAAATATTTATCAATTTATTCATTATTTAAACTATATCTTTCCAGTAAATCCAAAGTCATGTACTTTAAACAGCAAGATTACCTCACCTGTCCATCAAATGCTCTCAACTCAGTGAGAAAATATGCCAAGGGTCTGTCTATGCCCACCAGTCAACTCATCAGATGGGGAATATTCGTGGGGTCCATGAAGTGCACATCAAAGTTTGACACTGTAGGTTTTCCTTGGTACCACTGGAAGTATTTGAATTTTCCAAAGAGAAAGTAACCAGGAAAATAACTTTTCCTTTTGGGAAACATCAGTCATAATGAAACAAAATTAGCCTAAGAGCTAGAAAGGCCACACTTTATCATAATTTCAATGTTAAAAGTAAAATCATAGTCCCTTTAGCATTAACTTATGCTATATGACCTACACCTAGCAGTCTCTAAGTTGCCAATAAAACATTTTACATATTCCAGGCTTTTACTGAAAGCTTGGTAATCACTGATGCCAGATCCATCTTACCTTGAAAAAGTTAATTATGAAATTAAAGTTTAAGCTGCTAAGCCTTTCATCAGAGTCATGTGATGACACAATGTCAGGAACGTGTAACTGAGCTTTGGCCCTTATGACTCATGTTAGTGGCCCATAATGAATCAGGTAGGCAGCGCTACTTCCAAATCATTTAGTTGAAAGATTTTTTTTTCTTTCATTGTTGAATGTTCCTGAAGAAAATACATCTCATATGTATTGTACATAGTTCATATTAGAAGGCTGAGTTTTAAAATGTATATCCCTAAGAGGAACCTTTTAGTAATCAATGATTAATTGGGCTTGAAGGATCATATTTTTTAAAATTTTAAATACATATAAGAATTGAAAAGAATAATATTAGTCCCTGAAAGTACACTTGGCTTATAAGAAGATGTAAAGGTTAATTTGAGTTAAAATATAAAATATATCTTATTCTGGAGGAAAAGGTCAGTGGATCATTACAAGGACCTATAATGGTAAATAATTCTTGGCTGTGCTACTTCTTTCAAACCAGGAGTCCCCAGTCCCCAGGAGAGAAAAGTACAGATTCGTGGCCAGTTAGGAGCCAGGCCACATAGCAGGAGGTGAGCAGCAGGTGAGTGGGCTGACTTTTATCTGTCTTTATAGCCGCTTCCCATCACACACTCCAGCCGTCACTGCCTCCCTTCACCCCCAGTGAGACCATCTAGTGGCAGAAAAGCAAGCTCAGGGCTCTCACTGCTTCTGCATTATGGTGAGTTGTGTAATTATTTCATTATATATCATATGTAATAATAGTAGAAATAAAGTGCACAAAAAATGCATTTAAATCATCCCCAAACCACCCCTGACCCCCGCCAAAGTGTGTGGAAAATAGTCTTCCATGAAACCAGACCCTGTTGCCCAAAAGGCTGGTGACCGCTGTGTCAAGCACTCCATTTATCTCATATATGGAGATAAATCCTCTCCAACTATTAACTTCGCAGCCTGATTTACCAACAGATTTATTTGTTCATGAAGATACCATCATGAAGATGAAAACTGTCTTTAAGTTCTTCTAATTCTGCTATCCACCCTAGTCTTTCTGTAGGGTTAAAGGAGGAGCCAGTAAAGTTTGTCTTTGTCAAAATGAGGTTAATGATATGGAGCCGCCTTATAAGAGTGCTTGAGGATTAGCTAAATACTTGTGGTAAGTGCACCTAATGTTTCAAATAAAAGCGGCTGGACTTTCATATACTTTAGAAAATGCTGGAAAAGTAAGTTCTAAATATATATATATATATATATGGAAGCTCTTCCCTTAGGGCCTTTCGGCTTCTTCCTTCACATCACTGATACTGCTGAGACTGGCTCTTGTTTCTCTGTTTACTATCAAAAGTCTGAAGACTAAGTCATTGCAGGTGGCCTTGGGCTCGAGTTAGATACAGCTGGCCCGCTGTATCCCCAGATTCCCAAAGAGCAGATCCAACCAACCACAGGTGGTATAGAAGCTGTGGATATGGAGGGCTGATGATGGGCTAGAGCATTCTCAGATTTAGGTATCTGGGGCAGGTCCTGGAACCTACCGCCCGCAGATACTGCTGCTGCTGCTGCTAAGTTGCTTCAGTCATGTCCAACTCTGTGTGACCCCAGAGACGGCAGCCCACCAGGCTCCCCCATCCCTGGGATTCTCCAGGCAAGAACACTGGAGTGGGTTGCCATTTCCTTCTCCAATGCATGAAAGTGAAAAGTGAAAGTGAAGTTGCTAAGTCGTGCCTGACTTCGCGACCCCATTTACTGCAGCCTACCAGGCTCCCCTGCCCAAGGGATTTTCCAGGCAAGAGTACTGGAGTGAGTTGTCATCGCCTTCTCTGCAGATACTAAAGACTGTTTAATAAGAGGATAGAAAAGGCCTGCTGCTGGAAATACCTTTATGGTACCAGGAAGGCTAGCATTCAGATCATCCGTTTGGGTCGAGCTCTTTCCAACTGACTTGAAACAGGAGGCATGTGGGTTGGGATGGTGAGGAGGAGGGGCCTGGGGAAGGGTGCTGCTTAGACACACTTAGACCACAGCCTTGAAAGAAGAGCCAGCTCTGGGTGAACAAGACAGAGAAGTACAACTGGATGATCTGGTACATTGAACTGTACTTCAGGAAGACAGGGCTATTTGAAGCAGGTGGAGGCTGGCCACAGGCAAGCAGGGCGGGTAACCTGGAGGCTACTAGGGGCAGACAGAGCCAACTCTTTAAAGAAAGCACCAGAAAGAAAATTAATTCCTTAAGAAGTTGCCGGGAATTATGGGAAAATCTCCATTCACATATCTGTGTCAATTCTCACTTTCTAAAGCATACAGATTTCATCTGGATGCAATCCCTTAATTAGAATGAGTGCAATTAAATTCTGACAAAGACTGGGAGACTACTAAATAGGAACGGTGTGACGACTTTGAGTAGCACGTGTGACACTGTCCCTTGAGTCCTTTTAAGTTTTTAATACTGTCTTGGGACTTCCCTGACGGCCCAGTGATTAAGAATATGCCTTCCAATTCAGGGGACATGGTTCAGTTCCTGACCAGGAAGCCAAGATCCCACATACCCAGGGCATGCCTTGGGGCAACTAAGCCTAAGCATCACAACTAGAGAGAAGCCGGCTTGCAGCAGAGAAGATCCCAGGTGCTGCAACTGACACACCCAATGCAGCCAAATAAATAATAAGTAAACACGAAAAGGTAAAATTGTCTTCAGTTTTGAACAAACTCCATATATAAGTATTAACATAATACTGATTTGCTCTTCATTACTATTTTACAAGTTAGATGTAGTGTTTCTGAAGTATAGTGAAGTTAAGTAAGAAAACAGGTCAGTGTATGAATCAGGGCCAAACAAACACAGAAGTGAGATGACCTGATATTGACCTGATACTGTAGTCACATAGTCCAGACTCCTAATTCTAATTCTAATTCTACTAATTCTCAATCCTAATTCTACTCCTTAGTAGCTTTTGTCATATTGGGCAAGTTGCTTAGCACAGTTGATTCTAGATTTCCTCATCTATTAAATGGGTAAAATAAGATCTATCTTCGGGGTTAACAATATATATGAATTGCCCAGAAAAGCCCTTAATAAAATGGTAACTTATTAAGCAATGGTTATTATTTTTGTTGCTATTAAACTGCCTTTATAGACAATATGGAGAAGGAAATGGCAATCCGCTCCAGTATTATTGCCTGGAAAATCCCATAGACAGAGGAGCCTGGTAGGCTACCATCTATGGGGTCACAAAGAGTTGGACACGACTTAATGACTTCACTTTCACTTTCACTTATAGACAATAAAGGGAACAGGTGTTCAAAGAAGCTATAAGATTCTGTGAACAAGAGGATTCTGGGATATTTCATGAAGAAGTGGAGCCTGTGCTGATATTTACATGCTGAGCAGATTCCCTGTAGGCAGAAAGGATTCTGTCAATGGGAGGAGGCTTCAATCCCTTACAGCGAGAATGGTGTAAGTGCATTGTGCAAACAGAAATATCTCTGACGTGATTTAGAAAGAGACTGAGTATACTGATCTAATAAGGAGTCCAGGTCAGAGAGATGTGGGGAACAAAGGAAGAAAGGTTAAACTGGGATCTAATCATGGATAAGCGTGACTATCTGTCAGCCCATGGGCTTCTTTCTGTGGATAATTGATAATAGGCTGGGTTAGATTAATGAACTGGTGTTGAACAGAAGAAAGATGTGTGGTCATAATCTGTAGGGCCCCTCCTCATTGCTGACATTTTAAAGCGGTTATCACAGACCCAGCCTACATCATTAGTCAGAGGTTCTCTGGAGCAAGACTGAGGCTTCCATTCAATTCCTCACTAAGCAGACCACAGTTGAAACAGGGGCAAACATCTACCAAAAGATAAACAGAGGAAGTAAGAAACTAGAAACCTCCGTCATTAAACAACAGAATAGTCTGGGTATCATCAAACAAAAAGTTCATAGACATTTTTTTGATATCTGAGTGAGGGTTTTTTCCCTCTTCTTATGACCATATAGCAAAACACAAGGGAGTCCAGCTTGCAGAATGATGAAGGTCCCAAAATAAAAAGGGAAACATTTAAAGTAGTTTTACACAAAATAACTTAGATTCACTATACCTAATAGTATAGTATATCATAGTACTTCCAGTCTGTATTTACTCTTCAAATGATTATTTACAGTAAAAGAAATCCAGTTGGAGGTTTTAGTCACTCTGATACAGGCCAGGCATTCCTATGTTTGACAGCAAGAAAAGGGAATTTTCTGCCTTGCAGTGTGATGCACAGTTCTCTGAGTCTGTCGGTAAACTGTCTCTTACAGGAATGCAAGACTTTTAGAAACGTTAATCTTTCTGATCTATGGAATGTGACAAGCTCACTGTCCATCTAGGGATGGGTTTTACATTTTAAAAAAATGTCTATATGTTTAGCTTGGGGAAAAATTACACTCAGGAAGACTCTACTAACTGTTCAGGTAATTAACACGCTGTCATGTGAAAAAGGATAAGCGTATTCCTTGTAGCATCAATGCAGAACTGGTTCTGTGGATTAAAGAAAAATAAAAGTCAGTTTTAGCTTTACATAAGAAATATTTTGTAGACTTGGCTGAAAACAGCTTAGCCGCCTTCATGAAGATGGAAACATTAGGTGTGGATGATCAATTGTTTGTGAGGCAAGAAGCTAGCAATTAACTCAGGGATATTCTTTCAGTCTTCACGTTAGCCTCACCTGACAGCTTTTTAAAGCTACACGGACACCAGAACCTCAGGGCAGTGAATTCACCAGAACCTCTGGTAGTAAAAGTCTACTGGCCTTGGTATCTTTAGGAAGCAGCAAGGTTGGGAATCACTGTATTAGCTAAGGTTAAGGCCACATGGCCCCCGTGCACCCACTCTGCCTGTGACATCAATTAGGAGAGCACCATGAAGAATGTATTGAGGATAATCTGGTTTAGAAGCAAGCAGGCAAAGGAAGGGGCTGCTGGGAATCCAGTCACCAGATCACGAAGTCTTCTACAATGAATGCTTTGATAATCTGAAAAGCTTTTTGTAAGGGCTTTTGTAATCAGAAAAGGAAGTTATTTTGAATTAGCAAAAATATGACTCTTTAATATTATAAAGATCATATACTATATTATCTATTATGAAGATTATTATAAGTATTTTAAATGATTGAAATTTGAAAGAGTTTTCCAGCTTCCTCTCAGGTCTTCCTGTGCCCCAACCCCTACCCCAAACACATGCGTTTACATTTGTGTTCTGGCTATAGTCGATTTTCTCAAGATTCCAGGAATATGTTAAATAGTGTCCCACCTTCATGATTTCCAGTCATTGAGATCAGTCTCCTGCAATAACTTTCTCCCCTGCCTGGCAAAATCACACTTGTCTCCAAATCTTGTTCCATTATCACCTCCTCAAAAATTTCCTGGAATTCCTCCCAATTAACTATTTTCCCTATTCAATTTTGTAGTATTCTGAGTAGGGTTCAGGAACTGTATTTATCACATTGTAGTTTAGTTTTTTTGTTTTTTTTTCTGATTGTTGTCTCCTTAGATTTTTCTGTTAGCTCCTCTAAAAAAAAAAAATCAAGTTTTCTTCAGGAAACTACAGTGTCTCTGATAGAATCAACTGAGGATATTTTAAGTTTGAAGCATATGGGGGTAAGGACCATACCCATGATTTAGAGTAATGGACAGATCTTTGTAATTCAAATAAAATCCAGAAAAATACAGTGACTAAGATAAAATCGTGGGGTGGGAAGCTTGCCCTCTCACTGAGATAAAAGATAAAAGGCCTGGTTTTATTGAAGCTTCACTCTGAGAGTTCCTTTCTTTTGTATCTGGCATTCATCAGCCATAGTCACAGACCCTTCCCCCTCCACAGGGTAAAATTTAAATGAACTGAATGGTTGACATTCCAAGTGAAAAGTCTGCTTTGGGTCCAGAGAATAAAACTGTGTGTGGAGGCCACAAAGGTCACTTATGTGGGAGGAAAGGAAATGTCACTACAAAAAGTCTTCCCTAAAGATCTGAAAAAGGACCTTCAAACAAACGACTACTCCAAGTATCATGCATGCGTGTGTGTGTTCAGTCACTCTCCACTCTTTGCGACCCTATGCACAATAGCTCCGCAGGCTCCTCTGTCCATGGGTTTCTCCAGGCAAGAATACTGGAGCGGGTTGCCACACCCTCCTCCAGAGGATCTTCCTGACCCACAGAACAAACCCGTGTCTCCTGCGTCTCCTGCATTGCAAGCAGTTTCTTTACCGCTGAGCCACCTGGGAAGCCCTCCAAGTATAACAAAAGCTTTTAGTGGAAGGAAAATGACTTAGAACTGACCACCACTCAATGGTGGACTCTCCACAGTAAGGGTTTTGACCTTGAAATAAAGGATGGTTTAGCACAGCTTTCTGGGCTCCCATCTGAGTGTTTGATCACTTGTGCATCTTTGGATTGTTTTGTTTTTTAACCAATGCACTACAGATGTGGTCATTATATATTAAGGAAATATATAAGGGTATGATTATTCTTTTCAGCAGATAGTGATTATCTAGAGCTTTTCAACTTAAGATCATCTCACAAAAATAGCAGAGGCAAAACTGAGTAGTAGTAATATCACTAAGATATTAATACAGTTGGGGTAATAATTTTCAACTATTAATAGCTTCTAACTAAAGGTCTGCTATTTATTTCTCATTAAATGAACCATATTAAGTGCAGTTATATTCAGATAAAGCATGTATGATTTCTGATCAGAGGTCAATGTAATATGATACAACATGAATGAGAAGTCCTAGATTTTAGCCTAAATNTGTGAGAGTTGGATTGTGAAGAAGGCTGAGTGCCGAAGAATTGATGCTTTTGAACTGTGGTGTTGGAGAAGACTCTTGAGAGTCCCTTGGACTGCAAGGAGATCCAACCAGTCCATTCTGAAGGAGATCAGTCCTAGGGTTTCTTTGGAAGGAATGATGCTAAAGCTGAAACTCCAGTACTTTGGCCACCTCATGCGAACAGTTGACTCATTGGAAAAGACTCTGATGCTGGGAGGGATTGGGGGAAAGAGGAGAAGGGGACGACAGAGGATGAGATGGCTGGATGTCATCACTGACTCGTTGGACGTGAGTCTGAATGAACTCCAGGAGTTGGTGATGGACAGGGAGGCCTGGCGTGCTGCGATTCATGGGGTCGCAAAGAGTCGGACACGACTGAACTGAACTGAACTGAACTGAACTGAATATCACTGACCTTGGAACTCAGGATCTGTTCTCTTTCTGGACACACAAGATTGAATAACCCTTTGGAAAAACAAGATTTATTTCCATCTATTCCCCTATACATCTTTTGAAAGTAAAAGAGTGTTAATCGATCAGTCATGTCTGAGTCTTTGTGACCCTATGGTCAGTAGCCCACCAGGCTCCTCTGTCCATAGAATCTCCAGGCAAGAATACTGGAGTGGGTAGCCAATCCCTTATCCAGGGGATCTTCCTGACCCAGGGGTTGAATCTGGGTCTTTTGCATTGCAGGCAGATTCTTAACCCTCTGAGCCACCCTGGAAGCCCCATACACTATTATAAAGTTATATTGCTTGTTGTTCATAAACAAGTTCCTAGGTATTCTTAAATGTACTTCACCCCCTAATATCCTCTCTATATCTTCCTGTCAAAAATCTATAATTTTAATCATAATGTTACTTATGGTATTAAAAGATTGAAAACAAAATGGGTGTCAATCACAGAGAATATCAATTATAGTGGGCTATTTTGTCTCCACTTCTTCCTTGATAATGGAGTCCCCAGTTTTTCATTGGGTCTCAGTTACCTGACTGAAGGCTACTTTCCTCAGATTCTCTAGTAAGTAAACATGGACAAGTAACTAATTTCTACCCTTTAGATAGAAATAAGAATGACGTGTGCAACTTGTGAAAAAGTTCTTCCCGTCTGCTTAACTTCACTCCATCCTCCTGAAACTTGCCAGATAGATGAGGTCTGGGCTTCTAAACCATGTGGCATAATGCCAGTTCAGAACTTCTTCACTGATACATGGAAAAAGATTCTGCTGTCTTTAATCCACTCAGTTTTCTCTCATTTGCAACCAGGTCTAAAACTAACAAATACAGCTTTTTATTTGGGAGAACTGGATTAAAAAAAAAATCTATTCAGACATTTAAATGGTGCAAAAGAATAGAAAGTTGATCACAATATACTGAATGATAAAATCAGATTAAAAAACAGCATCTACAGTATGGTCTGAAAGTAGAGCAAACAAAGTAGTAACCACTGACAAAATTATACAGAGGGGATAAAATATTGTGAACAATAATTTAATCCTCTACAATTACAAAATTACTTTTGCTTGACTAGCTTACAGGTGGTTTAATTTCCTTCTACTTGAAATACATTTTTTTCTAATTTATATGAAATAATAGTTTCAATATAGAATAAATTCACTAAACTTATTTTAAAAGATGATGTTCATGCTTTAAGGGCTCATATTAAGGCCACTCTCTCTTTGAAGGCTTCTTGGTGAACCCAATAAGTTCTAGTAAATACTTCACTTCTCTGAACTACAAATCAATTAATTATGTCTTCACATGGACTTTCTCCTGTATCTTTTTTCTTTAATTATCATTGTCTGTTCTTATTTCCCATTAGATTTCAGAGCAGAGATTATTTATTGTTCAGAAATGCATCTACTTAGCCCAAGCTTTGCACACTGAAGGTGTTCAAGAAATATTTATCAAATGAGTTGGTGAAGTACAAAGGAATAAAAGACATGCATGCATGCTGAGTTGCTAAGTCACATCCAACTCTTTGTGACTCTGTGAACTGTAGCCCATAGAGCTCCTCTGTCCGTGGAATTTTCCAGGCAAGAAAACTGGAGCAGGTTGACCATTTTGTACTCTAGGGGATCTTTCTGACCCAGGGATCAAACCCACATCTCCTGTGTCTTCTGCGTTAGCAGGTGAATTCTTTACCACTGAGCCATCTGGGAAGCATAAAAGATATAAGACACCTTTTATAGGAAAATATTAACAAACATTCACAAAAAAGATGTTGGCAGACCACACACAAAATACTGGAAACAAATAAACAAACAAACAAAAAAATAGTATTCATTAGGACAGGCATCCCTGACAAATGCTGTTTACCTGGATTATACACTCTGATGACCTGAATCTTGACTCTTGTAGGCAGATAGAGTACAACCAGTTTTAGTAGCCAATTCTTTAACTTAGGACCTTGCAAACATCACAAAATGACTCAGTGAAAATGACTGAGAAGAATGTGTTTCCTTTTGGGACCACTCCAGGAATGCCCTGGAATAACTTGGAGAGGATTAAAAGGTGGAACTGAGACCCTGCTCTCACCCAGGTGGGGGCTACACTACTTTAAATGTAACTTTAATGTACCCTTGTTCACTTCCACTGGCTGGTAAGGAGAGACTTGCATACGTGCAGTAAATTCTACTGAATGAAGAATGCTTATCTTATCAGTCTCTAGTGTATCCTTACAGTAGACCTTAAGAAAAGTTTCACCTAAAATAATAGTCATGTGCAACACAATTTCATCTTCCAAATGTCTCATATAATTCTTGTTCTGGGAACAGTCTGCTCTATGAACACTCGGGCTATTCAAGGTACCTCGGTTCTTTCTTTTTAAACCTTTATGCCTACCTTTTAAAATAGATTTATTCAAAGTGTCAGTGCTGGGAATTCCCTCGTAGTCCAGGGGCTCAGACTCTGTGTTCGCAGTGCTAGGGGCCTGGGTTCAATCCCTAGTCAGGGAAGTAGATCTCGTATGCTACAATTAAAGGTCCCACATGCTGCAACTAACACCCGGTACGGTCAAATATATAAATAACTTTTACAGTTGAGTATTAGTACTCATTCCCAGGTTTCTTCAGAAGTCTTTCTGTCTCTGCTAAGTGATGTGACAAATGCTGTGTGTTCCTGTGAGTGCCAGAGCCCTCTGTATCTCTGAAAAGATGGTTCTGGAGTTGTTCTCTACAATGAAGGATAAGGAGAGTACACTACAGAAGAAAGCTTAATTCCCCTCTGGCTGGGTGATTCATTTCCCGGTGCAGGTGTAGTAGAGCAGTCTTCCCATGATAGGCACCCACACCACAGCCTCCATCTGCCTCTTGTATGTAGAAAAACTTTAGCCCTAGAATAAACCTCATTTGGGAAGTGAGAAAATGCAGAAACAAAGGAAAGCAGTCAAACAAAATCAATAATAACAGCTTAGTCATTAAGCAAACTCAAGGATTTGAGTTCCGCTTCAAGGGCTATAGATAGTAGGTGCATGCATGCTAAGTCGCTTCAGTCATGTCTGACTCTTTTTCACCCCATGGACTGAAGCCTGCCAGGCTCCTCTGTCTGTGGGATTCTCCAGGTAAGAATACTGGAGGGGGTTGCCATCCCCTCCTCCAGGGGATCTTCACCACCCAGGGATCAAACCCACATCTCTTATGTCTCCTGCATTGGCAGGCGGGTTCTTTACCACTAGCACCACCCGGGAAGTCCATTATAGACAATATTCTGAGCCTCATCCTTTGAGCTCAGACATACTGAGCACCAAAATTACTGAAGCCCCCACCAGGGGTAGGTTAACTATGTGATGACCAGACTCCCATAACAAGAATTTCAAGAAGTGGCCTCAAAGAAATGGGAACAAACCAACCCTAGAACTGAAGATTAACTGTATGGACTTAAACCAATAAAGATGACACTGCTCAGACCACCAATGGTCAATTTCAAGATGACTGTCAGAGTTGACTGTGCTGTTTCTGCATCTGGCCCCGTCCCTCCACTGATATACCCCTGAAACTCCCCTTTAAAAGTTCTTGCCCCCCTGAATGGCAGAGGGCAGATTGTTTTTTGGGACATGAGTTCACCTTCTCCCCAGAATTGCTGACTTCCTCAGTAAAGCTGCCTTTCCTTTTACCCAACACCTATCTTTTAGTATTGGTCAAAAGCTCTTGAGCAACGAGTTCTCCAACTTGAGATCTATAACAGAAGTGATACTTGAAAACAGGTGTGTCACTAAGAAGACCAGGATGCTACAGACACTGTATAACCAGGGTCCCCGATCCCTGGGCTGCAGAGCAGTATTGGTTCATGGCCCATTAGAAGCCAGGCCGCACAGCAGGAGGTGAGCGGAGGGCAACCGAGGGACACTTCATCTGCAGCTCCCCTCCACCGCCCCCCACCAACTGCTCGCATTACCGCTTGAACTAATGCCCTCCATCCTGTCTGTGGAAAAATTGTCTTCCATGGAGCTGGTCCCTGGTGTCAAAAAGCCTGGGGACCATTGATGTACAGGCTTGTTAGCACGTGGTGATTTATTAAATATTTAACACAGCAAGCTCATGTGAAGAAGCACTGAAAAATGAGCGTGGCGTTACATTTCACTGTTCTGAGCCCTGCAGGAAGGAATCATAGGTATTCTCTACCTTCTCAAGAGGGCAAGCTCTTCTTCTTTGAAAAGTAGATACTCCTTCTTCACAAGAAGATGTCAGGAAAAAAAAATTTTTTTTTAAATGCTTTTGTGTTTCATGAAGAAATTGCAAATGGAAATGGAAATCCTGGTGGTAACTCTTTCTGACTTTTGGAGCAAGGAGGCATTCCAGGAATAGAAAGTTACAGCAGCTTTGCATTCAGAGTTGAGGTGTGGATGTGGGGAAGGGCATAAAACAGGAGATACCCGTCAAGCAACAGAGCAGTTTCTGAAATTTTGGGAGCAATGCAGGGGCCTGAGAAAGCTTATTTGAAGTTTCTTTCTTAGGAAACCAGTGCTCAAAAACAAGTACATCTTCCCGGGTACCTGTGAGTACCAGGTATGTGGTGAGGAGCAGGAAACGGGGGCACCAAGTAAGCACCACAGCCTGGAAGCCAAGCAAGGGGCCCCCAGGACAAAACCCGGACTCGAGGAGAGAGCGACATGTGGAGTGGTCTAGCTGGAGGGTTCCACTGGTTTGGGCAGGAAGCTGAGGAAGACTTCAGCATCAGTGCTCACCAAGATATTCTGCTCCCATTTGGAACTGAGGTTGCTATGGAAAGTGTGGAATTTTTTTTCTAAACCAAAAAAGCACATGAGCCTGCATGTTTATATAAACTTAGGGATGGAAAAGCAGTTCCTGGAAAAAAGGCTGATAGAGGTAGTAGCTGTGGCTGCAGTGAACTCGATTCAGTAATCTAATCTACTTTCATTGTTATTAAGAGCACTTAACATGAGATATGCCTTCTTAAATTTTTTGGGTCCAATATAGTGTTAATAACCATAGACAATAAAGCAAAAGATAACAGGATCAATGTTTATGTAATAGCAAAAAGTCTCTTTAAGTACAGTATTTAAAAGGATCTTCAATGACTATATGAACTCCCTTGGTGGCTCAGACAGTAAAGCGTCTGCCTGCAATGTGGGAGACCCAGGTTCGATCCCTGGGTCAGGAAGATCCCCTGGCCCAGGAAGATCCCCTGGAGAAGGAAATGGCAACCCACTCCAGTACTCTTGCCTGGAAAATCCCATGGAAGGAGGAGCGTGGTAGGCTACAGTCCATGGGATCACAAAGAATCGCACACAACTGAGAGACTTCACTTTCACTTTTCAATGACAGTATATAATCCATGCATCGTCTATTTTGAGAGCCCTCCCCAATTTTAGCAAAGCTAATATGACTGATAACACAGACATTAAAAGCTCCTTTCTCTTTATGATACACCTGGAACTGTTAGAAGAGTAGCCTGTATGCAGAATGTTAAAAACAGGCTAGGCTTTCTTAAGCATTTTCTTTATGGTTTAGGACTTGGGATAGTATTGATTCTATTAGTAACATATAGTATGTTACATTCATATAGAATATTTTAATCTATTGATTATGTATGCATTGCCTAGTGGTATCAAATAGAGATTAAAATGTGGTAAGCAGATAGAAGGACAGCAAGCATAGTCCTCAGAGTGTCCCACCAGTGGGTAATTAATGGCTTTCTCTAATCTAGTTAATTCTTTCTGCCTTGTTTCTCCCTTGTAAAGTTGAGATAATACTACTTGTTAATGTTTATAGACTATCCTTCTGGATACTATGCTTTGGGAGAAAGGAACAGCTACCCACTCCAATATTCTGGCCTAGAGAATTCCATTAACAGAGGATCCTAGCAGGCTATAGTAGTCCATGGGGTCACAAAGAATCTGATCTGACTGAATGACTTTAACTCATTTGGGATACTCAGATGAATGATGTTATTAGATAAATATATTACATTAATTTCAGAGAAGGCAATGGCACCCCACTCCAGTACTCTTGCCTGGAAAATCCCAAGGACAGAGGACCCTGGTAGGCTGCAGTTCATGGGGTCGCTGAGGGTCAGACACGATTGAACAACTTCACTTTCACTTTTCACTTTCATGCATTGGAGAAGGAAATGGCAACCCACTCCAGTGTTCTTGCCTGGAGAATCCTAGGGACGGGGGAGCCTGGTGGGCTGCTGTCTATGGGGTCGTACAGAGTCGGACACGACTGGAGTGATTTAGCATAGCATAGCATTACACATAATTTAATTAATGACCATTTCACTTCTTGGGTTCAGTCACTCAGTCATGTCTACTCTTTGGGACCCCATGGACTTCAGCACACCAGGCTTTCCTATCCATTGACAACTTCCTGAGCTTGATCAAACTCATGTCCATTGAGTTGGTGATGCCATCCAACCATTTCATCCTGTCATCCCCTTCTCCTTCGGTCTTCAATTTTTCCCATGATCAGGGTCTTTTCCAATGAGTCAGATCTTTGCATAGGTGGCCAAAGTATTGGAGTTTAGGCTTCAGCATCAGTCCTTCCAGTGAATATTCAGAGTTGACTTCCTTGACTCTTTGCAGCATTGACTCTTTGCTGTCCAAGGGACTCTCAAGAGTTCCCCAACACTGCAGTTCAAAAGCATCAATTCTTCAGCACTCAGCTTTTTTTTTATGGTCCAACACTGACATCCTTACATGACTACTGGAAAAATCATAGCATTGACTAAATGGACCTTAGTTGTTAAAGTAATGTCTTTGCTGTTTAATATGCTATCTAGGTTGGTCATAGCTTTTCTTCCAAGGAGCAAGCGTCTTTTAAGTTCATGGGCTGCAGTCACCACCTGTAGTGACTTGGAGCCCAAGAAAATAAAGTCTGTCACTGTTTCCATTGTTTCTCCATCTATTTGCCATGAAGGGATGGGACTGGATGCCATGATCTTCATTTTTTGAATGTTGAGTTTTAAGCCTCTTTCACTTTCATCATAGGCTCATTAGTTCTTCTTCACTTTCTGCCATAAGAGTGATGTCATCTGCATATCTGAAGTTATTGATATTTCTCCCTGCAATCTTGGTTCTAGCTTGTGCTTCATCCAGCCTGGCATTTTGCATCTAATTTATATACTTTTCTTATAAATCAGATAAGCAGGGTGACAATATGCAGCCTTGATGTACTCCTTTCCTGATTTGGAACCAGTCTGTTGTTCCATGTCCATTTCTAACTGTTGCTTCTTGCCCTGCATACAGCTTTCTCAGGAAGCAAATCAGGTGGTCTGGTACTCCCATCTCTTTCAGAATTTTCCACAGTTTGCTTTGATCCACACAGTCAAAGGCTTCGGCATAATCAATAAAGCAGAAGTAGATGCTGTTCTGGAACTCTTTTGCTTTTTCTGTAATCCAAAAGATATTGGCAATTTGATCTTTGGTTCCTTTATCTCTTCTAAGTTCAGCTTGAACATCTGGAAGTTCTTGATTCATATACTGTTGAAGCCTGATTTGGAGGTTTTGAGCATTACTTTACTAGCATGTGACATGAGTACAATTGTGTCATAGTTTGCTCATTCTCTGGCATTGCCTTTCTTTGAGATTGGAATGAAAACTGACCTTTTCCAGTCCTGTGGCCACTGCTGAGTTTTCCAAATTTGCTGGCATATTGAGTGCAGCTCTTTCACAGCATCATCATTTAGGTTTTGAAATAGCTCAGCTGTAATCCATCACCTCCACTAGCTTTGTTCATGGTGATGCATCCTAAGGCCCACTTGACTTCTCACTCCAGGATGTGTGGCCCTAGGTGAGTGATCACACCATCGTGCTTATCTGGGTCATTAAGATCTTTTTTGTATAGTTCTTCTGTACATTTTTGCAACCTCTTCTTAATATCTTCTGTTTCTATCTCTATTTCTTGTGACTGTGGAACCTAAGATTGACGAGGGTAAGTGATGTGCTGAAAATAGTATTGTAAGTTGGGGATAGTGCTAGAAATATAGACTAATGATTATAAAACTAGCTAGTATAAATAATGAATAGAATCAAATTCAAATCCAGAAATTCCCAACTATTTGTTTTATGTAGAGCTTAATGACCATAGAAGGCAATGGCACCCCACTCCAGTACTCTTGCCTGGAAAATCCCATGGACGGAGGAGGCTGGTGGGCTGCAGGCCATGGGGTCGCTAAGAGTCGGACACAACTGAGCGACTTCACTTTCACTTTTCACTTTCATGCATTGGAGAAGGAAATGGCAACCCACTCCAGTGTTCCTGCCTGGAGAATCCCAGGGATGGGGGAGCCTGGTGGGCTGCCGTCTATGGGATCACACAGAGTCGGACACAACTGAAGTGATTTAGAAGCAGCAGCAGCAGCAGAGCTTAATGACAGGTTTGGTAAATTTTCAAAAGAAAGCCACTCATGTACTAAACAAGAGTATTATAAAGATTTTTTTACTCTAAAGTTCTTGCATTTGGTATACACTATCATAGGTTTGCCAAAATCTGTGAAAGTTCTATGGATAGAATGAGACAATAATTGAAGAATAAAGTTACAATGGAAATGCTATAGGTGGTAATTTGAGATGTGAGTATAATATCTAACTCTATTTCTGTTGGTGGAAGATATTATGAGTCTTACAAATCCTGAATTAAACATTTCTCTCCACTATTGTCATCTCCTGAAGTTTCTCAAAGTCCAATAATTTTTCTCAAACTTTATTCTGTACACATTTTGCAACATCTCTTTTAGGTGTTACAGTAATTTTCTATTGCTGTCTTAACAAATTACCACAAGCTCCAGGGTTTAAAACAACACAACTTAACCATTTACAGTTCTAGGGCTCAGGAATCCAAAATGGATCTCACTGGCCAAATATTAAGGTGTCTGCAAGACTTTTCTGGAGATTCTAGGGGGATAATCTTGTTTTCTTGCCTTTTCCAGCTTCTAGAAGCTTCCTCTTCATACTGTTGTTGTCTCTCTGCTTCTTCCTCTTTTCCCTCCTCCTTACATCAATCGCAACCCTTCTGATTACATCCCCTCCACACACAAAATAACACAGGATAAGATTATCAACCTTGATCCCATCTTCTACCTTAATACTTCTCTGTCATGTAAGGTAACATATTTCCAGGTTTTGGGGATTTGAGTATAGACATCTTTGGAAGGTCATTAATCTGCCTACCACAGATGTTAAGAATTAAAGATCCTCAAATGAGTAGCAAATATAGGCATAGTTGCCATAAAGAGCCATATTAATGAAAAAGCTCTCTTTTCATTATGCCTAAATGTCAAGGCTATGGTTTTTCCAGTGGCCATGTATGGATGTGAGAGTTGGACTATAAAGAAAGCTTAACACAGAAGAATTGATGCTTTTGAACTACGGTGTTGGAGAAGATTCTTGAGAGTCCCTTGGACTGCAAGGAGATCCAACCAGTCCATCCTAAAGGAATCAGTCCTGAATATTCATTGGAAGGACTGATGTTGAAGCTGAAACTCCAATACTTTCACCACCTGATGCAGAGAGCTGACTCCTTTGAAAAGACCCTGATGCTGGGAAAGATTGAGGGCAGGAGGAGAAGGGGACGACAGAGGATGAGTTGGTTGAATGGCATCACTTGACTCAATGGACGTGAATTTCGGTGGACTCCGGGAGTTGGTGACAGACAGGGATGCCTGGCATGCTGCAGTTCATGGGGTCGCAAGGAGTTGGACATGACTGAGCGACTGAACTGAACTGAACTAAATGTCATACTAATTACTTAGACAGCTTTTTTTAAACTTAAACTTTTGTATCTTATATTTTTTTCTGATCATTAATGAAGATGAAAATACCCCTGGCTGATAATTATTTGAAAACATAGAATAAATTGAATCATATATGATCAGTACCACCACCAGCCAGTCAATATAAGCACACAGAATTTGTAAATCTGCATGGTAATATGAGTAGACAGACAAGGAAAAATGTATTTGGGCATTTAAAAATAGAAAACACAGGTTTATAATGGTGGTGAATAGTTCCTTTCTCATAATTTATTTTGGAAAGTGATCACACATATTTTATGCTCCTTGAGAATTTTGTTCTTTTTGTTTTTTTCCCTTAATCAATACATATTTGCATTAAAACTGGAGAGAAACTTTGTGACAGGCAATTACAGAATCATTTTTAATTTTAAATGTAATCTGTGTTATGTGGTTATCCAAAATATGTTGATTTAAATAAATACATTTCTGAAGGAGTTTGCCAACTTCTCTTTTTGAAATATGAGTTCTTTCCTCATTATTTGTTGAGGACACTGCTCTTTCCCACTAACTCAGCATCATCATTTGCACATTAATTTCCGATCAAGATATTAAATTCTGCTATTCTTCTTTTGAAGTAATATTTGCACTGTTGCCTACTTGCAGTACTAATCAATCAGTACCAACATTACTATAAGAACATATCTTAAGGATTGTTGTTTGTAGTCAGTTAGTCTTCTCTGACTGTTTGTGACCCCATGGACTGTCGCCCACTAGATTCTTCTGTGGAAGAAGAAGAATTTTGGACTTTCCAGGCAAGAATACTGGAGTGAGTTACCATTTCCTTTTGCAGGGGATCTTCCCAACCCAGAGACTGAACCTGCATCTCCTGCATTAGCAGGTGGATTCTTTTCCACTGAGCCACCTGGGAAACCCACCTTAAGAATTAGTCCACACTATTTTTTTTTGAAAATCAAGAAAAAGAAAATCAGCTCACATTTACTTTACAAAAGCTTCAAAATGTAAAGCTTGTTTAGTTCCCACCTTAATCCTGTGAGTTGAGTTCTATCTTAATCTCATTTCCTAAGTGAGAAAACTGAGATGTGGGGAAATTAAATAATTTGCTCAAAGTTGGGTAGATGGGAGTAGTAAAGCCAAATTTCAAAATCAGATAGTCTGGGCTGGGTTTCCACGCACCTGCTCAGTGCTCTGCCTGGAGTGTTTTATGGGAAGCACATGAGTTCCCCTTGTGCCTGGGGGGCGGTGTGACCCACCATATGTAACGCTATCACTCTGACAGATTCCACTGGGGACTGGAGGGTGCATTTGATAGACAAGGAACCACTGGGTGTGAGGGCCTCCATTCCCAAAGGGGGAAGAGAAGGAACAAGTCTTACCAGCCCCAGACAGAAACTAGCAGAGTCCTGTTTTCCTAGTCCTGCCTCGTCAGCCTTGCCTCCTCCTAGCTTCACAATGCTGTTGGTGCCCTGACAACAGCCCTTACATCACCATCTCCTTCCCAAGATCCTAAAGCACCTTTGCAACACTTACAGGAACAAGCCCCAACGGCTCTGTCTGGCTCAGATCTGCTTCATCATGTCTGTCTAATCTTCTACCTCTTCCAAATGTAGATTTCCCAGTTCCAACATCTCCTACTCATCCTTTACTCCTCTTTTTCTCTAACAAGTTATAGCCAATCCCACTGACTTCAGCTTCAAAACATACTCCAAATCCAAGAATTTCTCAACCCCTTTCCGGCCACCACCCTAGACCGCATAACCCTCGTGCCTTGTTTGGACCATTGACATAGCCGCCCAACTGGTCTTACTGCTTTCACTCTTACCTTTCTACAGAATCCTCCAGACACTGCAGTCCTAACCTTTCATTGAAATTACTCCTCTGCCAAAATCCCCCAGTATCCACCTATACCACACTGGACAAAAACCACGAGGCTTTATCAGAATGTGCAGAGCTTAACATAATCGGGCCCCAGAAATCTCTGACTTAATTGCTTTCCACTCTTACATGTGAGCAATTTGTACCAACCACTTGGGACATAGTATTTTTAGTAGATGTGCCTATAGAGTAAGTTCAAAAATTTTAGTATTACTCCCTGGAACATTAAGATAAAATAAGATGGAACCCTTGGACTTTATATAAAAATATTGATTGAAATTCCTGGGGGTAACAATCATCATTCTAGTTGAAGTTGCAGTCTTTGAAGAAATGCAGCTTTTTTTATATACATCTTTATTTGGAAAAATTAAGAATTAAAGGTCATCATTAAATTCTCTTACAGCTTTTAAAAAATTCATTTTAAGTAGATACAATGCACCACTAATAACAAGTGACACCAGAGTTGCTACTAAATTGTGCAGGCACAGGAGGGCCGAGAGGAGCTACTCCACGTTCAGGGTCAAGAGGGGCAGCTGTGAGGAGATACCCCTCGTCCAAGGTAAGGAGCAGCGGCTGTGCTTTGCTGGAGCAGCCGTGAAGAGATATCCCATGTCCAAGGTAAGAGACACTCAACTAAGACAATAGGTGTTGTGAGAGGGCATCAGAGGGCATACACACTGAAACGATAATCACAGAAAACTAGCCAATCTGATCACACAGACCACAGCCTTGTCTAACTCAATGAAACTAAGCCATGTCGTGTGGGGCCACCCAGGACGAGCAGGTCATGGTGGAGAGGGCTGACAGAATGTGGTCCACTGGAGAAGGGAATGGCAAACTACTTTGGTATTCTTGCCTTGAGAACCCCATGAACAGTATGAAAAGGCAAATGATAGGATACTGAAAGAGGAACTCCCCGGGTTGGTACTTGCCCAATATGCTACTGGAGATCAGTGGAGAAATAACTCCAGAAAGAATGAAGGGATGAAGCCAAAGCAAAAATAATATCCAGTTGTGGATGTGACTGGTGATAGAAGCAAGGTCTGATGCTGTAAAGAGCAATATTGCACAGGAACCTGGAATGTCAGGTCCATGAATCAAGGCAAATTGGAAGTGGTCAAACAGGAGATGACAAGAGTGAACATTGATATTCTAGGATTCAAAGAACTAAAATGGACTGGAATGGGTGAATTTAACTCAGATGACCATTATATCAACTACTGTGGGCAGGAATCCCTTAGAAGAAATGGAGTAGCCACCATGGTCGACAAAACATTCCAAAACGCAGTACTTGGATGCAATCTCAAAAACGACAGAATAGTCTCTCTTTGTTTTCAAGGCAAACCATTCAATATCATGGTAATCCAGGCTTATGCCCCAACCAGTAACATTGAAGAAGCTGAAGTCAAACAGTTCTATGAAGACCTATAAGACCTTTTAAAACTAACACCCAAAAAAGATGTCCTTTTCTTTATAGGGGACTGGAATGCAAAAGTAGGAAGTCAAGAAACACCTGAAGTAACAGGCAAATTTGGCCTTTATGGAATGAAGCAGGGCAAAGGCTAATACAGTTTTGCCAAGAGAACGCACTGGTCACAGCAAACACCCTCTTCCAACAACACAAGAGAAGACTCTACATAAGGACATCACCAGATGGTCAACACCAAAACCAGATTGATTATATTCTTTGCAGCCAAAGATGGAGATGCTCTATACAGTCAGCAAAAACAAGACTGGGAGCTGACTGTGGCTCAGATCATGAACTCCTTATTGCCAAATTCAGACTTAAATTGAAGAAAGCAGGGAAAACCACTAGACTGTTCAGGTATGACCTAAAGAAAATCCCTTATGATTATATAGTGGAAGTGAGAAATAGATTTAAGGTACTAGATCTGATAGATGGAGTGCCTGATGAACTATGGACAGAGGTTCATGACATTGTACAGGAGACAGGGATCAAGACCATCCCCATAGAAAAGAAATGCAAAAAAGCAAATGGCTGTCTGAGAAGGCCTTATAAATAGCTGTGAAAGAAGAGAAGTGAAAAGCAGAGGAGAAAAGGAAAGATATAAGCATCTGAAAGCAGAGTTCCAAAGAATAGCAAGAAGAGATAAGAAAGCCTTCCTCAGCAATCAATGCAAAGAAATAGAGGAAAACAACAGAATGGAAAAGACTAGAGATCTCTTCAAGAAAATTGGAGATATCAGGGAACATTTCATGCAAAGATGGGCTCAATAAAGGACCAAAATGGTATGGACATAACAGAAGCAGAAGATATTAAGAAGAGGTGGCAAGAATACACAGGAGAACTGTACAAAAACGAGTTTCATGACCCAGATAATCACGATGGTATGATCACTCACCTAGAGCCAGATATCCTGGAATGTGAAGTCAAGTGTGTCTTAGGAAGCATCACTATGAACAAAGCTAGTGGAGGTGATGGAATTCCAGTTGAGCTGTTTCAAATCCCAAAAGATGATGCTGTGAAAGTGCTGCACTCAATATGCCAGCAAATTTGGAAAACTCAGCAGTGGCCACAGGACTGGAAAAGGTCAGTTTTCATTCCAATCCCAAAGAAAGGCAATGCCAAAGAATGCTCAAACTACTGCACAATCGCACTGATCTCACATGCTAGTAAAGTAATGCTCAAAATTCTCCAAGCCAGGCTTCAGCAATACGTGAACTGTGAACTTCCAGATGTTCAAGCTGGTTTTAGAAAAGGCAGAGGAACCAGAGATCAAATTGCCAACATACACCGGATCATCAAAAAGCAAGAGAGTTCCAGAAAAACATCTATTTCTGCTTTATTGACTATGCCAAAGCCTTTGACTGTGTGGATCACAATCAACTGTGGAAAATTCTTCAAGAGATGGGAATACCAGACCACCTGAGCTGCCTCTTGAGAAGCCTGTATGCAGGTCAGGAAGCAACAGTTAGAACTGGACATAGAAGAACAGACTGGTTCCAAATAGGAAAAGGAGTAAGTGAAGGCTGTATATCGTCACCCTGCTGATTTAACTTCTATGCAGAGTACATCATGAGAAACGCTGGGCTGGAGGAAGAACGAGCTGGAATCAAGATTACCGGGAGAAATATCAATAACTTCAGATATGCAGACGACACCACCCTTAGGGCAGAAAGTGAAGGGGAGCTAAAAAGCCTCTTGATGAAAGTGAAAGAGGAGAGTGAAAAAGGTGGCTTACAGCTCAACATTCAGAAAACGAAGGTCATGGCATCTGGTCCCATCACTTCATGGGAAATAGATGGGGAAACAGTGTCAGACTATTTTTTGGGGCTCCAAAATCACTGCAGATGGTGACTGCAGCCATGAAATTAAAAGATGCTTACTCCTTGGAAGAAAAGTTATGAGCAACCTAGATAGCATATTCAAAAGCAGAGATATTACTTTGCCAAAAACGGTCCGTCTAGTCAAGGCTATGGTTTTTCCAGTGGTCATGTATGGATGTGAGAGTTGGACTGTGAAGAAAGCTGAGTGCCGAAGAATTGATGCTCTTGAACTGTGGTGTTGGAGAAGACTCTTGAGAGTCCCTTGGACTGTAAGGAGATCCAACCAGTCCATTATAAAGGAGATCAGTCCTAGGTGTTCATTGGAAGGATTGATGCTAAAGCTGATACTCCAATACTTTGGCCACCTCATGCGAAGAGTTGACTCACTGGAAAAGACTCTGATGCTGGGAGGGATTAGGGGCAGAGAGAAAAGGGGACGACAGAGGATGAGATGGCTGGATGGCATCACCAACTCGATGGACATGAGTTTTGGTGAACTCTGCAAGTTGGTTATGGACAGGGAGGCCTGGAGTGCTGCAATTCAAGGGATCGCAAAGAGTCAGACATTACTGAGTGACTGAACTGAACTGAGCCCACTCCAGTATTCTTGCCTGGAGAATCCCATGGACAGAGGAGCCTGGTGAGTTACAGTCCATGCGGTCACAAAGAGTCAGACACGACTGAGCAACTGATGCTCCCTATTAGATATTGAATGCCTTCTCTGTGTGCCAAATGATACTCTTGATTTTTTTAGGTAGAATCGTGAGCACATGTGATGAAATCCTCACACTTGGAAAGACTCCACCCTAATAGAAAGAGACCACAAAAAAGGGTAAAAACAAAGATGTAATAGAGTAAGTGTTGCAGGAAGGAGTACCTCTTTCAGGGTGTGAGGGTGGCTCTTGTCTAACTCTTGGAAATGAATTTTCTGAGGAGACACATGTACCAACAAAGCAAGAGATTTATTGGGAAGGGACATCGGGTGGATAGCAGCAGGATAAGGGAACCCAGGAGGACTGGTCTTGGGTGCCCTCAGCCTGCAGCAGCTTGAAACAGGGTTTCCATCCCTGGTCAGCAATTGAGGTAGGGTTGCTGCAGTGAGAGCCAAATCCTAGCCACTCTTCCAGTGGTCAGTGACAAAGCCCTGGCTCTCCAGCTTTGCAGAAAAGTATTCCCACAAGAGAGGAGTGAAACCAGTAGTGTTTATTAGGGGAAAAGTGTACGGTACATGGGGATAGACACACAGGTGTCCTCGGAGAGTACTGCCCTTGTGGTAGTTTAAATCACTTTTATGGGGCGTTTCTTTGGGGTTTCCTTTGGCCAATCATTTTGATTTGCTGATGCTGAGTCCTTATTTGATATATGTCAGGGTCCTCCCATGTGTGTGCATGCGTCTCTCAGCCAAGGTGGATTCTAGCAAAGAAGACTATGGGTAGACTTGGCATCACTCCCCGTTTGACCACCAAGGCGCTTTCTAGTCAGGAAGGTCTTCTTGACTTCAAGAATAAGAAATATGTGGCCTTTTATCTCTTATCTGGGCAGGGCTCAGACTCCTCTCTCAATTATCCTGCTATTAATACTTTGGAGTTTCTGACTCATGGTCCTCTCTGCTAGCATGAGCATCTCTCAGCCAAGATGCATTCCAGAGTGAAGGATTCTGGGTAGTTGGCAGGACATATTATGGGCTGACACCCCCTCTCTCCTTTTGGCCATTCCTGAGTTCTCCTGGTTAGTTTTCAGTGGCAGCAACAAGTGCTTTATTGGTAACATGACCATGGGCATGGCTCCTGAGGTAGATTGTGGGTTTAAGAAGATTGGAGGAAAAATTAACAACAACAACAAACACTGATGACCAGAGCAGGTAGGAGAAATAACCTGTGATACCATACTCACTGGGAATCCGAGAAAGAACCAGATGCTAGAGTTGTCCAGGAATCAGAGAGGGTGTCTAAGAAGTCTGTAGATGACACCAAGAAGGAGAGACACCAGGTGGCCAGACTACCCACGTGCTCCTTCAACTGGCTGCCTTACCTGCCCGAGTGCCCTGGAACCTTGGGATAATCCTCTGGTGTTTAATAACATGGACATATTTTACTCTTTTTTATTAAGTGCTGACAATATAAGAAGCACTGAAGAAGGAAGGAGAATAAGGACGGCACAGTCTCTGGTATTAAGAGAATCCATATAACAGGGAAGCGGGGCAGGAAAGCAAATGGTAATGCAGTAAAAATGCATTCCAGCAATGTATGGAATATCAGCAACAGGAAATTATGCTAGTGGCAAGTTTTTTAAATGAAATCATTCTGAATCACACACAAGTCATCCCTTGCTGCAGTTCAAAACTGGATCCACCTTCCCACTGATTTTCTCAAAAATACTTAGTGAGTACAACACAGAAGTGTACACAGTATGGTAGAAGATACAAAGACATATTAGACTGAAGCTCCCTCTTTATATTGAGCCATATTATGGTAAGTCATGCTATAGGTAAGATTTCCTATGACTCATTACCTTTTTATTTAGGTAGCTATGAAGGTTCTATGTAGCTAGGGGCAAAGGTTTTCTTTCATGTTACGTCAAATTGTCTGTGGCATGTAAGCGTTTGTTTAAAATTTATAACCAGAGTATCAACTAAGAAAAATATCAGGGGAAAGCAAAACCAGATCCCGAAGACACAGTATACCAAGTGTTATCTCTCTGAACATAATCACAAGATTTTCTCTGAGAACTTAAAATAGGGTCAGTATCTGTGGGGTATCATTATTTTTGTCTGTGGGGAATATTTGGATCAAATAATCATATCTGTCAAAATGACTCATAACGCCACCTGATGGTTGGTATTTACTTCTTAATAACAATCATACCATGCTAGTGAATAACCACTATCAAAAACAGAACTAAAAAAAAAAAAAAAAAAAAAAAAAAACCTTACCTCTCTTCTTGGAATTATTCCAACTTTTTCTGTTGGAAGTTTAATATATCACAGTTCATTTAAGGAAACCCATTATTTATTGTCTTTATAATAATTTGCCTGACATTTATAATAACTTATTTATAATCATTTATAGTAACTTGGGCTTCCCTGATAGCTCAGTTGGTAAAGAATCCACCTGCAATGCAGGACATCCCGGTTTGATTCCTGGGTTGGGAAGATCCCCTGGAGAAGGGAAAGGCTGCCCACTCCAGTATCCTTGCCTAGAGAATACATAGGTGAAAGTGAACAGAACCCAACTAGTATTTGGGCACGCACTCAATGAAGCTTAATTGAATTTACAGAGACAGAGAAATGACCTGAGGTCTGGCCTGGCGTTAAGCCTCGGAAGACAGTGGGCTTAGGACCAAATCATCAAAAGTCTCTTTCCATCTCCCTTGTTTTTCTCTGCACATCTGGACTGGCTTTTCTATTTCTGCTTCCTGGCTTCCTCTGCTTCACATCTTTGAGATGAAATAGTGTTGCCACAGCCCCTGAGTTTGCACGTTGCAGTTCCAGTCACACACCACAATGCACTAACTCATTCTCAAGACTGTATTTAATACGGAGAAAGTGTGATCGGTCCAGCTTGGCTCAGTAAGCTCTTCCTGATTTCTTGTTAGGATCCAGAAGCTGATGCAGTTTAACGGTGGCTGCCCTGTCACCCTCCTGATGCTTGAGAAGTTCCCAGGCGAAGGATGATTACTGTCAGCCTTGCAAAAGAGACATGTCCTAGTTTTGACTTCTCAGCTCATCTATGTCTTTCTTTCCACATATCCAAAGATATCCTACTCATTATTCAACTAACCAATGCATAACAACAAATGCTTAACTATTTCATGACTGGAGAAATCCTGAATTAATAATCATTACTTTGCCCAAAGGCACAGCATAGGGGATAGATCAGGACTTTTTAAGACAGAAACAACTCAAACTAACATAACTAAAAGGGAAATTTGTTAGATCATTTAATTTTTAATTTCTAGGTTCAGGTTCAAAGAGATTTCAGAGTTCAAACAGTTTTCCAGTATGTACATCTTTACTTCCACTACTTCCCTCTGTATATAGCCTTAACATTCCCAGCTACAGAGGGATGTTCTCCATGAGTCTAGGGAAGATATGTCACTATTAGATTCCTGGTGTGATATCCCAGTTTCTGCTCCACTATCTAATTATATAATCCAGTAGAAGACTCATGATTGATCTGTCTTGGTCATACACCCACCCAGGACCAGTTGGTCTATTTAAGAAAAATGGAGTTCAATCTATTTGTATCGTGTTATTTTTGCCTGCAGAATTTCTTTTTAAGAAACCAATTTATGTATGAGGACTCTTTGGGTTGCAAGGGACAAAACCCAACTCAAATTATATTTAAAACATGAACAATGATTTTATACTTAGCTATTTCTAGGACACAATCATCTTATTAAGTGTCCTCTCCCCTACCTCCCAATTACTTAGAGTTTATTTTTCTTCATAAGTTGGCTTTATTGCCTTTCTCTTTATCATTCCTCCATAAAGCTAGGAAAGGCAAAGGCTATAGTTCCCCATTTCAGCAGAAAGACAGCTTCTAATTTCTCTAACTGTATCATGATATATGGATGTCATCTTAAACTTTAGAAAATAATCCTATATTTCATTTAGCGATGCATTCATAAGTGAATAACCAAGTATCAGAACAGACATGGGAATGAAAATTGGGGAGAATGCTTACCTTTCCAAGATTACAGAATGATCTGTGATATGGTTCAGAGGGGCTGTATTAGCTACATGGATCCTCATATGATTCTGTATATATTTTAGTCTGGTTAAGATATTTTAGGCTTCCCTGGTGGCTCAGAGGGTAAAGTGTCTGCCTGCAATGCAGGAGACTTGGGTTTGATCCCTGAGTTGGGAATATCCCCTGGAGGAGGAAATGGCAATCCACTCCATTATTCTTGCCTGGAAAATCCCATGGAGAGAAAAGCCTGGTGAGCTACAGTCCATGGGGTCGCAAAGAGTTGGACACAACTGAGCGACTTCACTTTCACTTAAGATATTTTATGATTAAAAATTTAAATACTACCAATGTTGAAATTTTGATTCTAGAGACAACTGCTAGATGGACCTATGTAGATGATTTGAGCAGTCTAGTCTTTTTTTTTTTTTTTTTCATGTAAACATGGAAGGCCAGATCATTCACTTACCACTGTGGCCGCTAAGAGAGTGAGAAGGTACTGGAGTCCTCAGCCCCATTAGATCCAAAAGGAATAGGGAAAATATAGTTGTCCCAAAATGAGGATGTTGGTTGGACAAAAATATCTAAGGACTGTGTTAGTCACTCAGTTGTGTCCGACTCTTTGCGACCCCACAGACTGTAACCCGCCAGGCTTCTCTGTCCGTCGAATTCTCCAGGCAAGCAGAATACTGGAGTGGATTGCCATTCCTTTCTCCAGAGGAACTTCCCAACCCAGGGATTGAACCCTGGTCTCCTGCCTCACAGGCAGATTCTTTACCATTTGAGCTACAAGGATGTCTATCTAAGGAGCATTACAATTAGTTAATTTTCTCTAGGTGAAACTCATTCTTTCTTGAGTTCATTTTCAATCTGTTCTTATACACAGCTACCAAAAATTATAGCCTTAAACATAGCCAACACACATGAGAAACAATGGTGGGAGGAAGACAGAATGATTGAAACATGTAAAAAAAAAAAAAAGAATACTGTAGTGGGTTGCCATTTCCTTCTCCATGATACTGACATCACTTCAGAATTGCATATTTTATTGCTCTGTGACTATTTCAATAATTTGAATAAAGTTTGTGAAATATTAAAAAAAAAATGAATCTTTAATGAAATAAATCTTGATCTTTTCCTTGTACGGTGCCCTTCAAGGTCTCCCTGGGAGGAGCATGAGGAAGGTTCCTCTGTGTGGGTGTGTGTCTGCATATTCACAGAGGTATGTGGTCATCACTTGCTTCCTAGTGCTGTTTAAGCTTAGATCTGAGAGGAACCCAAGGGGATAGTACTTCCTCCTCTGTTTGTTATCATGGGTCACTGTTCCTCAGAATTTCACACTGTTTCTGCCCTGAAACTTCCTAAGTTGTCTTTTAAATTCATTTGAGGGGACTTAAATTGCTTACAATTTTTTTTTTTTTTTTCGCAAGACACTGCTTATTAGGACACACTCCAAACCTTATTTCACCATGAAAGCTCCCTGCCTATGATAATGAGTTATGACCAGTGCTTATCATCCTCTGCTCATTGACCTCGGCCACAGACCATAGACGGGTAACAATGGGATGAGGAAGAAGCCTTTCTTAAGCATGACCCTGTCCTGCTCCTTCCTCCTGACAATGTAGTGATGGAATGAGCCTTACAATGGAACACAAAGATGACTACTTCTGGGGATGAAATGCTAGAAGACACAGCAAAAGAGACACAGAGGTATAGAACAGTCTTTTGGACTCTGTGGGAGAGGGAGAGGGTGGGATGATTTGGGAGAATGGCATTGAAACATGTATAATATCATATATGAAACGAATCACCAGTCCAGGTTTGATGCATGATACTGGATGCTTGGGGCTGGTGCACTGAGACGACCCAGAGGGATGGTACAGGGAGGGAGGAGGGAGGGGGGTTCAGGATGGGGAACACGTGTATACCTGTGGTGGATACATGTTGATGTATGGCAGAGCCAATACAATATTGTAAAGTAATTAGCCTCCAATTAAAATAAATAAATTTATATTTAAAAAATAAAATAAAATGCAAGTTTACAGGGGCCTACAAGGATCCCTTCCAACCAAAAAAAAGAAAAAATAAAAGCTACAAGACAGCTTTGAAGACATGGGGAGGGAGGTGGGTGGTAAGGTTTAATACACATATACTCAGTATTTTGATTTTGTACTTTTAAGATAATTGCATCAATCTTATCCATAGTACCTGGTGTATCCATCTATTGCATGTGATTTATGATTTTTTTTTTTTGTTTGGATCTCAAATATGGTAGAAAGTGAAGAGGAACTAAGTAGCCTCTTGATGCGTATGAAACAAGAGAGTGAAAAACCTGGCTTGAAACTCAACATTCAAAAACTAAGATCATGGCCTCCGGTCCCATCACTTCATGTCAAATAGAATTGGAAAAAGTGGAAGTAGTGACAGATTTTGGAGAAGGCAATGGCACCCCACTCCAGTACTCTTGCCTGGGAAATCTTATGAACGAAGGAGCCTGGTAGGCTGCAGTCCATGATGTTGCTAAGAGTTGGATATGACTGAGCGACTTCCCTTTCACTTTTCACTTTCACGCATTGGAGAAGGAAATGGCAACCGACTCCAGTGTTCTTGCCTGGAGAATCCCAGAGACGGGGGAGCCTGGTGGGCTGCCGTCTATGGGGTCGCACAGAGTCAGACACGACTGAAGCGACTTAGTGGTAGCAGTAGTAGTGACAGGTTTTGTTTTCTTGGGCTCCAAAATCATTGCAGATGGTGACTGCAGCCGTGAAACTAAAAGGCACTTACTCCTTGGAAGGAAAGCTATGACAAACCTAGACTGCATACTAAAAAGCAGAGACATCACTTTGCCAACAAAGGTCTGTATAATCAAAGCTATGGTTTTTCCAGTAGTCAAGTATGGATGTGAGAGTTGGACCTTAAAGGACACTGAGTGCCATAGGATTGATGCTTTTGAACTGTGGTGTTGGAGAAGACTCTTGAGAGTCCCTTGGACTGCAAGGAGGTCAAACCAGTCAATCTTAAAGGAAACACAACCAGAATATTCTTTAGAAGGACTGTTGCTGAAACTGAAGGTCCAATACTTTGGCCACCTGACGCAAAGAGTGAACTCATTGGAAAAGTCTCTGATGTTGGGCAAGACTGAAGGCAAAAGGAAAAATGGGTGGCAGAGGATGAGATAGTTAGATAGCATCACTGACTCAAAAGACATGGATTTGAGTAAACTCAAGGAGAAAGTGGAGGACCAAGGAGCCTGGCGTGCTGTAGTCCATGGGGGCACCAAGAGTCAGAAACAACTTAGCGACTGAACAACAGCAACAATTTTGACCCAGATATTCTTTATCTGCTTATAGACAAATGCAGGACTAGAACATATCCTGGGCTAAAACAAAACATTTCAGGTTGCACACAGCACACTTCCACACATATCCTGTTTCCACCAATGTTTCTTTTTTGGTAAGCACAGAGCCTACGTGTTGAGAGCCAACAAATGATAGTTTAGTCAAACACTTCACACTGTGGCATGGTACCGACTATCAGTTTCTCCTTCTGGAATGAGGAAATCCACCCTGGATCTGACTCTCTTGACAGCCAGTTCTACATTCTCTGCAGGTCTGTTATGCTTTCTCAGCTCTTTATCTGATACTAAATAGGTCATTAGGTAGAATTTTTAGATCTCAAGTAACAGAAGCCAGATTGTATTTGCAAATGTAGGAGTGAGAGATGCTTTAAGAGGATGAATGTATCTCTCCAAGCCTAAGGATGGGATTGTACTGAGGCCCACAGTAGAATCTGGACCTGGAAGGTGGAAAGCAACTAATGCTCAGTTTTAACTTTTGTCTCTACTCTGCTCTGGGCTTTTGTGAATTTATCCTCTTTGCAGATATGTTCTTTTGCTTTCTAATGTAAGTCCCCTACACATGAACCTTCACGTTGCAAACTTTCCAAGATGCAGACATGCATTTGCACGTCCAGTCATGTGAGTTAGTTCGCGTGTCTGGTGTGCAGTGTCACCTGTGTGCATCCTCTACAAGCGGTTGTGCTTTGTGTATTTTTCCATTTAGCACTGTATAGAGCACAGTAGTAGCGTATCTTTATTTCAAGCCCAGAACATCTGGAACCAAGCATAAAAGCAGCAGTATATAGCTGATTGTTGGGTACCTAGGCTTACGCTTGGACTTTCAAACAAATTGGACTTAAAAACATTCTAGAGGGATGGTACAGGCAGGGAGGAGGGAGGGGGGTTCAGGATGGGGAACACGTGTATACCTGTGGTGGGTACATGTTGATGTATGGCAAAACCAATACAATATTGTAAAGTAATTAACCTCCAATTAAAATAAATAAATGTATATTTAAAAAATGAAATAAAATTACAGTTTAGCTTGATAAGAAAAAAAAAACATTCTTGAAAAGGAACTTGTTTGAATATAGGGGACTTACTGCACATGACTGAGTATGGCTTCTTGCAGGCTGGTTTTATATTAATAGCTCTAGATAGATGCTGAGGTTGTCTCTAGATTCCAGAAAATCTCTGGCTTCCCCCAATCCACAGGTTGTGCAGGCTGAAAACCTAATGAGGTGGAGCAGTTATTTTGAAACATCATCTCCTCTTTTTAGGACATGATCATACAAGGTGAGCCATCAGAATAGAGTTTTGTAATGTAGAGAATGAGGCTGCTTCTGCCTAATTCATCTCAGAGCTTGTCTCCGCTTTGATGTTTGAAATAGGTGTGGCATGACTGCAGTAACGATAACCATAGTCATATTGGACTTTTGTATGTAATTGCAGGTTTTCTAAGCTACCTAGCATCTCTTTGAGGTTGGTCAGTATTATTATAATTATACCAGATTTAGGGGTATGGATTTGTAGACACAGGCATTTAAGATGCCATGCTAAGGGTCATGACAAATCCAGGATTTGAAGGTAAGTCATATGGCTGTAAAACTTGGGCTCGTAAACTTTGGTCATATTGTTGGATTTAAATCTTTTTTCCATCTGGACTTCTATTTTCTTCTCACCATTTCTCACTCCAGATGCTCTGATGTCCCAGCTGAATTTTATAATAGATTTTTAATTGAAAATATGTTCTTTATATAATAACAAATCGATTCATGGGGTCGCAAAGAGTTGGACACGATTGAGAGACTGAACTGAACTGAACTGATAGCAAAAGTATCTCTTAGATTTGTCATTTTGTTCTTTGTTAAACATTCTCCCTTAACTTGTTTTCTGTAACTAATAATCATGATGATGGTGAGTTTTATTTTCCTTGTAAGCAGAATTAGAGCCTTAAGAAATATCTGCTTAAATGAAGTCTAGTGTATTTAAAATAATCCCCTCTGGGGAAATAAACTTTTGGTTGGAATATGGTTGGTAGTGAAGGCAGAACATGGTGCTGTTCAAAAGCGAGTCTGTTTGTGTTTAAATATGAGTGACTTCATTCTCGTGATTAGAGAGAGATTAAAAGATACATTCTGATATTTGAAGTTTGAGCAATTTAGAAGTGTGATTTTTGAAACTCACAGTCCCTTCTAATACCACATCAACTCAGTTTTCAGAAGGGAAAGAGGAAATGGAAGCTCCAATACTTTGGCCACTTGATGTGAAGAGCCGACTGATTGGAAAAAATCTTGATGCTGGGAAAAGTTAAGGTCAAGAGAAGAAGGGGGTGACAGAGGATGAGGTGGTTGAAAGGCATCACAGACTCAATGGACATGAAAGTGAAAGTCTATCAGTCGTGTCCAACTCTTTGCGACCCCATGGATTATACAGTCTATGGAATTCTCTAAGCCAGAATACTGGAGTGGGTAGCCTTTCCCTTCTCCCGGGGATCTTCCCAACCCAGGGGTTGAACCCAGGTCCCCCGCATTGCAGGCAGATTCTTTACCAGCTGAGCCACCAAGGAAGCTGGAAGCAACTCAGAGACAGTGAAGGTCAGGGAAGCCTGGCATGCTGCAGTTCACGGGGTTGCAAAGAGTCGGACCTGACTGAGGAACTGCACAACGCTACAGGAAATAATAAGAGACAAAACATGAGAACGCAGGCACCACTTGGAAAAGTTAAAGAGAAAGTGCTCTTGAATTTAATATGTCATTCACCTCCTTATTCATTATTCACGTATATTTCAACTAGGATTTCTTTTTTATGGGTTTATTTTTTAATCAGGAGCCAATTAAGGTTATGACACTATAGGTGACGTGATCATGACTAGATATTTGATCTTAAGGAGTTACTGTTAAACATTTTAAGTGTCGTATTTTCTTTTTTTAAATGTTATTTATTTTTAATTGAAGATAATTGCTTTATAATACTGTGTTGGTTTCTGCCGTATATCAGCATGAAACAGCCATAGGTGCCCTCTCTCTTGAATCTCCCTCTAACCTCCCACCCCATCAGACACCTCTGAATTATGACAGAGCACCGGATTTGAACTCCCTGTATCATATAGTAAATGTCCACCGGCTATCTAATTTCACCTATGGTGATGTATGTTTCAATACTACTCTCTCAATTTGTTCCATTTCCCCCTATTTGTCTACAAGTCTGTCCTCTATGTCTGCATCTCTATTGCAGCCCTGCAGATAGGTAGTTCAGTACCCTCTTTTTAGATTTCATATGTATGTGTTAAAATATACCTGTCTTTCTCTTTCTGACACACTTCACTCTGTAAAATAAATCCTAGGGTTCTCCACCTTATTAGAACTGAGTCAGATGTGTTCCTTTTGAGGCTGAGTAATATTCCATTGTGTATACACACCATGACTTCTTTATCCATCCATCTGCCAGTGGACATCTAGGTTGATCCATGTCGTCACTGCTGTAAATAGTGCTGTGATGAACAATGGGGTGCATGTGTCCTTTTCAATTATGGTTTCCTCAGGGTATATGCCCAGTAGTGGAACTGTTGGGTCATGAAGTTGTTATTTTCCTAGTTTTTTAAGGACTCTCCATACTGTTCTCCATAGTGGCTGTATCAATTTGCATTCCCACCAACAGTGCAAGAGGGTTCCCTTTTCTCCACACCTTCTTTAGCATTTATTATTTGTAGATTTTTTTGATGATGGCCATTCAGATCAGTGTGGGTGATACCTCATTGCAGTTTTGATTTGCATTTCTCTAATAATAAGCAATGTTGTACATTTTTTCATGTGTTTATTGGACATCCGTACGTCTCCTTGGAAAAATGTCTGTTTAGGTCTGCCCACTATTTGGTTGGATTGCTTGTTTTTCTGGTATGGAGCTGAATGAGCTATTTGCACATTTTAGAGATTAATCCTTTGTCAGTTGTTTTGCTTGCTATTATTTTCTCCCTTTGGAGAAGGAAATGGCAACCCACTCCAGTGTTCTTGCCTGGAGAATCCCATGGAGAGAGGGGCCTGGTGGGCTACAGTCTATGGGGTTGCAAAGAGTCAGACACAACTAAGCAACTAACACACATTTTCTCCCATTCTGAGGGTTTTACCTTGTTTATAGTTTCCTTCACTGTGCAAAAGCTTTTAAGTTTAATTAGGCCCCATTTGTTCATTTTTGTTTTTATTTCCTTTACTCTAGGAGGCAGGTCATAGAGATCTCATTGTGACTTATATCAAAGAGTGTTCTGCCTATGTTTTCCTCTAAGAGTTTTATAATTTCTGGTCCTACATTTAGGTCTTTAGTCCATTTTGAGTTTATTAGGCTGGTAGGGTGTGTTCTAATTTTATTCTTTTACACATAGTGGTCCAGTTTTCCTAGCACCACTTACTGAAGAGACTATCTTTTCTCCATTGTGTATTCTTGCATCTTTTGTCAAAGATAAGGTACCCATCGGTGCATGGGTTTCTTTCTGCACTTTCTATCTTGCTCCATTGGCCTATTATTTCTGTTTTTGTGCTCGTGCCGTGCTCTCTTGGTGACTGTAAGTTTGCAGTATAGTCTGAAGTCAAGGAGGTTGATTCCTCCAGCTCCATTCTTCTTTCTCAAGATTGCTTTGTCTATTTGGCGTTTTTTGGGTTTCCATACAAATTGTGAATTTTTTTGTTCCAGTTCTGTGAAAATTACCATTGGTAGTTTGACAGGGATTGCATTGAATCTGTTGATTGCTTTGGGTAATATATTCATTTTTACAATATTGATTCTTCCAGCCCAGGAACATGGGCTATCTCTCCATCTGTTTGCATAATCTTTGATTTCTTTTATCAGTGTCTTATAGTTTTCTGTATACAGGTCTTTCATTGCTTTAGGTAGGTTTATTCCTTGATATTTTATTATTTTTGTTGCAGTGGTGAATGGGATTGTTTCCTTAATTTCTCTTTCTGATTTTTTCATTGTTAGTGTATAAGAATGCAAGGAATTTTTGTGTATTAATTTTATATTCTACAACATTGCTATATTCATTGATTAGCTCTAGTAATTTTCTAGTGGCATCTTTAGGGTTTTCTATGTATAGTATCATGTTATTTGCAAACAGTGAGACTTTTACTTATTTTCCAATCTGGATTCCTTTTATTTCTTTTCTCTTTTTTGATTGCTTTAGCTAGGACTTCCAAAACTATTTTGAATAATCATGGCAAGAGTGGGCATCGTTGTCTTGTTCCTGATCTTAGAGGAAATGCTTTCAGTTTTTCACTGTTAAGAATAATGTTTGCTGTGGGTTTGTAATATATGTCCTTTATTATGTTAAGGTATGTTCTTTCTATGCCTATTTTCTGGAGAGTTTTTTTTTCTTATCATAAATAGGTGTTGAATTTTGTCAGAAGCTTTCTTTGCATCTATTGAGATAATTATATGATGTTTATCTTTCAATTTGTTAATATGGTATATCACATTGATTGATTTATGTATACTAAAGAATTCTTGCATCCCTGGGATAAGAATCCACTTGATCACAATGTATGATCCTTTTAATGCATTTTTTGATTCTGTTTGTTAAAATTTGGGTGAGGATTTTTGCATCTATGTTCATCAATGATATGGGCCCATAGTTTATTTTTTTGTGGTATTCTATCTGGTTTTGGTATCAGGGCGATGGTGGCTCATGGAAAGGTTTTCAATCCTCTTCCTTAGCCACTCTGCCTCTGGGACTCAGTTGTGGTTTTATCACCACCTCTGCATGTGGGTCATCCACAAGAGTCTGCCCTGAGACTGACTCAGCTGAGTTAGTGGCACAGCTGCTTGGATCTTGGGGATTCTGGAAGCACCAGGTATGCAAGGGTGCAGGCGGTCATGGGCACAGGTGAGATGGCACTGTTAGGGCTTTTTCCCAGCTTCTGTCCGCTTTGCCCCAGTGAGGACCAGACATGGAGGTGGTGCAGCTGCTTGGGTCGTGGGAAACCTGGCAGCACCAGGTGTGCAGGGGAACTGGCAGCCACAGGCCCAGCAGATTCGGTGCCCATAGAGTCCTCTTCCACTTTCTGGCAGCTGGCGTTCAAGGGCTTGTCTGGCTGGTCCTTCTTTATTGCTTGGCACAGCAGGTGCTCAAAGGGCGCCCCTGGCTGATGTCCTTATCTGTTGATCAGCTTATCAGGCTCTATCTAGAAGGCCACCCTCGCTGGGATTTTCCTCTGTTGGGCAGCTGCTGGCCCCTGCAGGTGGGGAGAAGGAGAGGCTATAGTGATGGCTCCACCGCCTTCATCTTCGGTGACTGCAGTGTTGCCTTGCTTCCTTGGCTGCCCAGCTCTCCTCCAAGGGCCTTCCCTGCTGTGATCTCCCCCCTCACATCCCCTGGGGCCATCTCTCCACAGCCAACAGCAGTCCACACCCTGATTGCCCTCCAATCCTCATGCTCCAGCTCCCAGCCATAGCAAGTACCAGAGGACCTGCATCCCTGTCCAGGGTGTGAAAGCTGCTGCTTGGATTGTCTGTGCAAATCTCACCCTATTCAGACCATCACGGATCAGCTGCTTCCCTCTCCAACGGCCTCAGATGCCTCTGCTCTGTCCCAAACTACTGCTCCTACGTGGGGATCTCACCCCTGCTTTCAGTTCCTCCACCTTTTGGGAGCAGGTCCAGTCTCACTCTCCCCCTCTTTTTCCCTTCCTCCCTTCACCCTCCCAAGTTTTGTGTGGACCTATATATTCCTTTCCGGTGGTCAGGGATACTGCCAGCTCTCAGTTGGCACTCTGTGAGATCCTCTGCATCTGAAGATGTATTCTTGATGCACCCCTGGATAGAGAAGTATTCCACATCCACCGACTCCTCTGCCATCTTGTCATCTCCCCACTCAGTTCAGTTCAGTTCAGTTCAGTCGCTCAGTCGTGTCCGACTCTTTGCGACCCCATGAATCGCAGCACGCCAGGCCTCCCTGTCCATCACCAACTCCCGGAGTTCACTCAGACTCACGTCCATCCAGTCAGTGATGCTACCCAGCCATCTCATCTGTCATCCCCTTCTCCTGCCCCCAATCCCTCCCAGCATCAAAGTCTTTTCCAATGAGTCAACTCTTTGCATGAGGTAGCCAAAATACTGGAGTTTCAGCTTTAGCATCATTCCTTCCAAAGAAACCCCAGGGCTGATCTCCTTCAGAATGGACTGGTTGGATCTCCTTGCAGTCCAAGGGACTCTCAAGAGTCTTCTCCAACATCACAGTTCAAAAGCATCAATTCTTTGGCACTCAGCCAACTCTCATATCCGTACAGGACCACAGGAAAAACCATAGCCTTGACTAGACCGACCTTAGTCGGCAAAGTAATGTCTCTGCTTTTCAATATGCTCTCTAGGTTGGTCATAACTTTTCTTCCAAGGAGTAAGCGTCTTTTAATTTCATGGCTGCAGTCACCATCGGCAGTGATTTTGGAGCCCCCCAAAATAGTCTGACGCTGTTTCCACTGTTTCCCCATCTATTTGCCATGAAGTGATGGGACCGGATTCCATGATCTTCGTTTTCTGAATGTTGAGCTTTAAGCCAACTTTTTCACTGTCCTCTTTCACTTTCATCAAGAGGCTTTTTATTTCCTCTTCACTTTCTGCCATCTGCATATCTGAGGTTATTGATATTTCTCCCGGCAATCTTGATTCCAGCTTGTGTTTCTTCCAGTCTAGCATTTCTCATGATGTACTCTGCATATAAGTTAGTCATATATTTTTGAACCCCCTATTATGTACCAGGGATCCCGTAGTGGACAGGAACAGATAGATGCTTATTCCCTGGGAACTAAAGGAGTGAAACAATTGCATAAATAAACTTAAAATTATAATTACTACTGGGACTTCCTTGGTGATCCAGTGGTTAAGAATCCACCTTCTAATGCAGGCAATCCCTAGTAAGGGAACTAAGATCCCATAAACTGATAGGGAGCTAAGGCTGCCCTCCTCAATCAGTGAGCCCAGGTTCCACAGTTAAGACCTGACACAGCCAGAAATAAAATAATTTAATAAATGATTTAAAAAATATAATTAGTTTTCAGGAAGGAAACCATGTGGAAATATATAATCTTAGAGCTGACCCAGTCTAAAAAGCCAGGAAGTCTTTTCAGTGGAAGAAAGGGTAACATTTAACTCAAAGGAGAAGCTCATAGTAGACCTTCCTTAAATGCACAAAGATGTTTATTGCAACCTGTGAATAGTAGAAAAATAAAAGAATATTATAGAAAGTCCCCTACATAAGAACCAGTTCCATCCTGAGACTGCATTTGTAAGTCCAATTTGTTCATTAAGTCCAACAAAGTTAGCCAGGTACCCAATGAACACAGTTGGCTATATAGTACTGTACTGTAATAAATTTGTAATACTTTTCACATAAGTAATACATAAAAACTAACACAAAAGTGAAGAAAACATTTTTAATCTTATAGTACAAAGTACGGTAGCACAACAGCTGGCATACAAGGGCTGGCGTTGAGTGAACAGGCAGGAAGAGTTACTGGAGGAGGGAGAGGAGGTGGGAGATCTTGGAGCTGAAGGATCATCGGCAATTGGAGGCAGAGGGCACGCTGCTTTCCACTCAATCTTACAGCATTTTTGAAAATTCACAGCTTTAAGGTTCATATGTAGGAGACTTACTATATAAGGTTGCACACTTTTGGCAGAGAAGTAATAAAGAGATGAAGGCTTTTGAATTTTAAGAAGCCCACACTTGTCAAAGCTAGAATTAGACATTGTAAGAATAGGGATGAGTGGTGAGCAATAGCAACCCTGCAGAGGGGCAGAAGGGAACACAGGAAATGGGGCAGGCGTCACAGGATAGAGATCCACAGAGCAGATGTGGGCAAAGGGATGAAGGGCAAATAAACGTGATATGTCTGGGAGACGGATACAGGATCACAGATAGTCCCAAATTAGACCTTCCAGAAAAGGCAGTTTGCTCCTGTTTTCACATTCCCTGCCCCTTCATTGCTTGAATTGCAAAAGTACAAGCTACGCCTCAGACCTCAACTGCCCTCTGTGAAATCCACTCCAGGTAGGAATGACCTTGAGAACACCTAGAACGATCACTATTGATGTATCTCTAAATAATTCACACAACATAGGAGAGTGATGAATGTTAGTGATTATGTTAACAACACTGGTGATTGTGGCTGCTGCATATTGCCACTCTAAACTGCCTTAGGAGACTCACATTCATCCATAAGAATGATAAAATAGCTAACAACATTTCAGAAGTGAAGCCTTTATAAAGATATTTAAACTGGACAATTTTCATACATCTTAGCAAATAGTGTTTCCCACTAATGAAAATTAAAAAAAAAAGTAGGTACAATATCAGTACGTTTCATTAAATATCTTCTGTTAGCATCACTACATGTTCTGTCCCTCTATTTCATTGCATGGTTATCTATTATACTAGTAAATACTGGAAAGATTTTTAAAGTTATGTGTGGAGGTCATAAAAAATGTAAGCAAGCTATTTGTTCTGCCCAAATTGAAGAGAAAATGCATTTGTGAGAAGGTAGGACCTAATGGGCTATTTAAAAATATAAGAAGATGGTTTTCTGCATTTTAATTACCATTTTGTTTCTCTTGACCTAGAGAGATGGTATGGGGAGGGAAGGGGGAGGAGGGTTTTCAGGATCGGGAACACGTGTACACCCGTGGCAGATTCATGTTGATGTATGGCAAAACCAATACAGTATTGTAAAGTAAAATAAAGTAAAATTTAAATAAATAAATAAATAAAAACAATGATTAATCCACACATGTGCTTACTTATATATAACTGCATTTTTTTCCATATCTCTTTTCACAAAGACTCACAGCATTGTTTTGGACTTTAAATTGTATTTAAAATTCTTCCATCTTTACACACACATGAACATACACAGACACACACACACACACATACACACACGCACATCAAAGATTCAGATAAACAGCTGATTTCTAGGCATACCTACTATGCCTAAATAACTTTCCACCCTCTGCCCTAACTAGCGTCTGGTATGATGCCTTTCCTACAGAAAGTTCTCAATAAGTATGTGTTAACGACACTTACCTTATGAAACAAATTAAATGTGGAACATAGATAAAATGTTCATTTCAATGATTTCCACAGTCATCATACATGAAATGTCATAAGACAATTAAACTCATGTGATTATTCATCCAACAGTACTTTTCGCCCAACACTGATAGGAATTTTCCTTCTTAATTTCCCCAAAGTACTGGGGGAAAATGTTATTGATAAGAACAACTAGTTTTTTATTGTCAGATGTGACATTCTTTCTGTATCAATGGCTTTATCTGCCTGGAAGGCATTGCCTTGAAGTGCACTAAAATGTTTATTTTAAAGCTCTTGAAAGGACCAGAAGCTTAGTGCTCCTTTGTTCTATAAATAAGGGCTGAAATATATTAATTCATTGAAATTGCTTCTTATCACTTTTCTAAGACATTTTGAAGAGACACAGGTTTGTTAAAAGCAAAATAAACAGAAAAAATAGTCACTGAGGATATAAATTTTCTTATTTTTCCAATAAACTGTAGTTGTTTTTTCTCTTCTATGATTTCTTTCTCTTATTTTTCTGCGTACTACTGTGCATCTATATATTACTCATATTCTATTTCATTATAGTTTGTCTTCTCAATTAAATTATAGGTACTTTGAGGGTCAGAAAAAATACCTTATACTGTTTTGAAATGCCCTGTGTATGTGAATTCAGTCTGGGCTATAGATCAAGCTCCGTTGAATGAAATTTGACAGTGCCACTATTTTGTTCTTGGACCTCAGCCTAAATTTTGTGGAATGGGGTAAAGATGGACTCGCTGTTTGATCAATAAATATTGTCTTTGGAGCCTCTTAGTCATAAATACCATCGTCTCACTCATCTTGTTTGTTATTTTTTAAGTATAAAATTATTTGTAAAATCCTACTTTTAGTTCCTGGTTTCAATCTATGCTAACTGTTTAAAAAAATAAAGGTTAAAACGTACTAAGCAGAGTTTTCACAGGAAAGACTGAGGTTTGTGTGTTTTTCCCACACTGTCTGGATCTTGTTCCTTACCACTGTTCTTTCTATCCTCTGCTATTTCCTTTTCACAATGTTTATAGATTTAGAGAGGTCCCCATTATCTCAGAAGTAAATTTCACATGACCCTGTTCCTGCAAAGTAGGGACTACTTTTCACATACATGGCTAGTTTATTTCTTTTATTTTCCCCACTGACAACTTTTAGCTGCTCTGGTTACTTCTTATTTCATTCCTTTAAACTTCCACACCCACTCTGACCCCACATGATACTGATTTTCAGTCTCAGTGATTGTCAAACTGGTCTCCTTTCTGTTGTCATTGCTGCCACCCTTTTTAGACCACAGCTGGCCCAACTGCTCTTTCTTACACTCTAGAATTTATCTAGATGGGAAACAACTATGAGATCAGTCATTATTTCACCATCAATAGACACTAGGTCTGTGCTTTGCAGCTTTACAATCAGGAATCTTTACAATCCGAGCCCAAGTGTAACAATAGTGGCCGCTTATTACCACACATCAGTGCCCGGATAAGGGTTTTACAAGTACTATTCCTAATTCATAATTCTTACGACAATTCTAGGCAGTACATAACTATGATCGCATTCTGCAGGTGAGGAAATATCTGTAAACTTTATTCCTAAATTTACCTTCCAACGCATTCCTGCCACAAGCATGGCCATGTGTGGCCACTTCTGTGCAGGGCCCCAGAACTCACTTTTACTTTCTTGCCTCTAACCTTTCCTCTGTGATCTCAGCATCTAGTTGTATGTCCGTTTCCATCTTCTGTCAAGTTTGCTTATCATTCAGGACTCAGTTCAAATTCCAACATTTCTGTGAAATTCTGCTTGCATTCCCCAATGATCTAAGCAGTTAATCATTTCTTCCTCTTGCCCGAAAAGCACCCGGAGCTTTCCATTTAAAGTTCCTCTCACTGGCTCATGCTAGTTCTGTTTGCTGTACTTATGTCCTGTCTCCTCATCTAGCTTGCAGGCTCCTTAAGGTGTCGTGTTAATCTGATACATTCTCTCAACCCATTAAAGATGGAAAGCCCTTAGTATAGGGCCTTTAAGAGATTCTTCCTCTCTACTTATAGTTCCCTCTCTTTTATTGTTTTGAATAATTAACATCTTAGTTGATATCTTTCTTTGCGATTTCACTTGCTTTATGTATGAATGCATATATTAATAAAATTCAACTTCCCATGGGCCCTTTTAATTTGTTTAGTCTAAATACTTTTGTTTCTAAAATAAGATAAGCATATATTTATTAACATAGTTTCAGGTGCTTATATTTGAGAAGGAAACGGCACCCCACTCCAGTATTCTTGTCTGGAGAATCCCATAGACAGAGGAGTCTGGCAGGCTACAGTCCATGGGGTCGCAAGAGTCAGACACGACTTAGGGACTAAACCAGCTGCTCACAGTAAATGAAAATCCACACAGAACATGGATTGAGTGAGTCAGAAGATTGCATGTGAAAAATGAAGAGCAGAATTGCAAAAATATTAAAAGGTAAAACATGGGAATTGGCAGAAAGAGAAGAAAGAAGTTTTAAATGTGTAAAACAAGAATATTCTCCACTTGCTGTTAAAGAAAAGAGACTACAGATCACAGATAGCACAATCTGGAAGCTTAGCTTTGCGATGTGGTGGCACTTACTGTTCGTTTCCACCTTTGTCCTTTGTTTCAACATCTAGAAAATGTGAATTTCATTAGCCTGCATCTACTCATCATTCAGGAGCATCTAACTCAAATCTCAACAGTTTAGCATTTTCCCCAAGTTATTTATTCCAGGCAAAATAACCATGGTGGTGGTTTAGTCACTAAGTCATGTCTGACTCATGTGACCCCATGGACTAGTAGTCTGCCAGGCTCCTCTGTCCATGGGATTTTCCAGGCAAGAATAGTGGAATGAATTGCCATTTCCTTCTCCAGGGGAATCTTCCCGACCTAGGAATCGAACCCAGGTCTCCTGCATTGCAGGCAGATTCTTTACGGACTGAGCTATGAGGGAAGCCCCATAAGTATAACCATAAAAGTCACTTAAAAAGTCAATGCCAGCTTATGCTAATTGACACATCACGCCAGAAGTTCAAAATATGCCTATTGTTTTCCTAAAGATTCATCTTTCTCCCTACTAGGATGCATTTTTAACATTTATGGCAAATGGCTAGATCTTGAAGACAACGCGATGATACGCTTATTAGAAACACTCGAAACAGATTTACTGAGATGTAGACGAGAAAATATAAAATTCGTTTTATTAATTGTTGCAGTTATATTCAAACCAAACGAGAGTGTCTCTCGGGCCACAACAGTGCTCCGTGGTACCCGACTGTGTGACCCGCTTTTCGCTCAGGTCTTTCTTTCATTCCAAGTCAGTAGCCAGGACAGTTCAAAGACAGTCCCACATCTCTGAAATACTTAAAATTCTTCTCTCTTCCAAAAAGGTGACTTCATAAGCACTTTGTCTGACACCTTTCTACTGCCTGCTCTCCTCCAAGTCTGGACACACTCGGGCGGGCGGCGGGGTAGGGTCTGCAAGGTCGGCTCCTGATAGGAATTTATCTCGGGGGAGCCGAGTCCCCCGGGTCCCCGGGGGTCTTCCCAGCCCGGCTCCCACCGCGCCGCCCCCGCCGCATTCCTGAGCGGGGAGCGCACCGGGGAGGGGGGTGGCTGCCGCCGCGCGCGTCCACCCCCGGCCAGGTGAGCGCCGCCGGCCTCCGGGGGGTCTGCTCACCCGGGCCCGGATGCCGGGACCTCTAGAGGCTGGGTAGCCCCGAGGGCGGACAGAAAAAGAAGGGTTTTCTACTTTGCCGGCCGAGGGCTGGATGTCTGAGTTCGGACAGGTTCCGGGACGCTGGCCAGCTGCGCGCGCTGCGGTGCGACCCGGCGCGGGACCTGTTGCAACCCGTCCCCACCCCGCCCTCGCCGGCTCGGCACCTGGGCCCGGGAGGCGCGGCCCGGGCGGGCCCGCGCTGCCCTCCGCCGCCCGACGCGCAGGTGACTCCCCGCCTCCTGCGCCCTCGGCCTCCTGGGACGCGAACCTTCGGCGCGGGTGCGGCTGTGCGCGGCGCGGGGCGCTCCCGGCGGTGAGTGGGGTCCTTGCTCCCGACCCTCCCTGGAGGGTGCGGGGCGACGACGGGGGCGGGGACCGCCGACACCCCGGGGCGGCCGGGAGGGGAGGCCCGCGCCGGATCGGACGGTCGCGGGCGTGCAGATTCGGGTCCTCGCCTTTCTCTGCTTTTCTTTCCTGGGCGCGCGGCTTAGGAAGTTTGCAAAGTTCCGTCTCTGGCGGGCCGCGTTCGGCCGCCCCAGGGACCCGTGCCGCCCGCAGTGGGCTTTGGATCCCGTTTCCTCGTTGCTCCGGGGTCCACGGCGCGGGGGGTCCCAGAGGGGCGCGTGTGCGGGATCCGCGGCTGGACCGCCCGAGGGTGAGCTTCAGATCCCGCGTGGGAAACCGAGCTCAAAAAGGAAAATCCAAGTTTGCCTGAACGTCCTCTCCCGTTTCTGTGGGTCCCGCTTCTGCTCTCAGAAGGGGTCCAGACTTTAGAAACTTTGAGTTTCCCGGCCCCTGGTACTGTGACCTTGGCAAGCTTGCGGAGTCGTTTTGCTTTCTATCAGATTATGAGAACAGCTGCTGCGGGTGCTGGTGGCCTTCAGGGGAGAGGCGATTACTGCTGGCGAGTCGCATGGAGACGTTGGGCCTGTTCTTTGTGTCCTGTTGGGAGAATTATTACCTCCATGAGGGGTGGAGGTGGTGAGGAGGCAGGTAACTTGTGTGTCAGTCGTTGGAATTACGGGTGAGTGAAGAGACAATAGTGCTTTATAGGGAAGAGGCTGGCGGTCTGGGAGCACAGGTCTGCCTGGGGACTGTGCCCAGAGGGATGCGGCTATAAAGTGGAGTTAAGGACTTCCCTGGTGGCTCAGCTGGTTCGATCCCTGGCTCAGGAAGATCCTCTGGAGAAGGGAAAGGCTACCCACTCCAGTATTCTGGCCTGGAGAATTCCATGGACTGTATAGCCCACGGGGTTGCAAAGAGTCGGACACGACTGAGCAACTTTCACTTCACTACACTTCACGTCAAGAGCCAAGGAGGCGAGAACAGTAGAAAAGAGCCGTGTTGGGGGCCAGTAGTCCAGACGAGGCTGGATGTCCCAGGGCTCCTTTCCAGATTCCCCTGGAGATTCTTCTGCCAGGTTACTGCCAGGCACCTCCCCTCTCCCCTGTCTCATCCCCAACACAGGCAGAGCCCCAGGGAAGTCCATGATTGATGCTGAATCAGACTTGACGAGAATTAGGATAGGAAACAGTGAGGAAAGAGAAAGCTGGTCTTTTTGGTCTTCCAGAATAACCAAAGAAGGTGGAGTGGTGTGAAACCAGACTGGGTAGGGGTGGGCTGGGTCCTTGGTTTTGATTTCTCCCTGTCTCCCTACTGTTCCCGGAGTGATAGATGCACCCCCACACACACCTTTCAGTCAAAATCGCGTCCCTTGGTTTTGAGTTTACAGCGCACGTGGTATACACACCTGTGAAGGATGCTGGCTGCACCCAGCAGAGCCTGCCTGAGGGGCTGGGTGGATCCTGCCTTTCGAGTTGGTGCATTCTAGACCCCAGATGCTCAGAATGTACTGTGGGAAGCATCACCCATTGAACAACTGCTGAAAGGGATTGCACACAGGAAGACAAGCCACACCTCTTGCTGCTGACTCAGTGATCTTTTTTGTGATCACTCTTTGGAGGTTGTTGCTTTAACCATAACTGACTAAACTCTTTGGGATGGGTTAGTTAATTTATTATTCTTTCTATTATATCCCCTCCTGCTACCGTACTCCTTACAGTTTGTGGTGGAGCTTTTCTTGATCGTGACTTAGTCACCTTGTAACAACTCACCTCCTGCTTCCTGTCCACTTGCGTCACACAACTGTGAGTTTCCAGGCTGGGGAAGGAAGGATCCTTCGAGTCTGGAGAACCTTGTGGTGAAAATGTGATTCCAGTAAATCAGGCCTCTTCTATAATGTAAATCTGGTGGGAGGAGACCTTTTGAAAAGGCCCCACACTTAGCTTAATTTAACTAATTATTTGTAAACTTACAAGTTGTCCTTGTGTAGCTAGTTAGGTAAGTTCATGTCTCTCCTCTGTAACTTGCCAAATGTAAGTGTTCCAGGGATGTTTCACAGTTTCACAGAGTCTGCGAAATACAGCATTTTAAATATACTTTTGATTGTTTAATTATTTCTAACTTGGAAGTGAGAGGTATTTTAGGACTTTGTTGGTGAATTTTTTGAATATCAGAATGTCCCCCTCTCCGCCCCCACCCCCACNCCTGCCACTGCCATCACCATGGAAACGCAATTCTAAATGATGGATTTTAAGGATACCATGGGTTAAATTTTGTACAGATATCACCTGTGCTCCATCAAGAATTAAATCCACCAACGTTTCTCTGAGCAAACATGCCGGAGCCTTCAGGTGACTCTTCCTTCCTACCAGCCTGCAAAGTAGAGCCAGGCTCCAAAGGGGATCGGCGTCCGCCAGTTGGGAGATGAGTACTCTGGGTGGCTGACCCTGAAGGTGGGGAATGGTGGAAAGGGGATGAATGGAGGTGAATTTGAATGGGAACCAGTTAACTTCCATTAGGAAAGGAGGGTTTTTCAGGAGTGGAGAGGCTAGCCTATGTGAGGTTAGGGACAGGGGTTGAGGGAGGCAAAAGATGTTTTGAGCAGCTGGATGCTGTGAGGAAGATGCATCGGGCTGGAGAGATGATTCAAAGATAAGGGATATTCACCCGCTGGACATATCTACCTGGGACTTGCTTGAGTCACGTGATTGTGGCTAATACAAGGAACCTTTTCCTCGGGGGACATCTAATTATTACCCAGTTTGTGTTTTATTTTTCACACTGTCCTTAAGAGTGAAGCCAGATGTCCCCTAGAGGCACAGGCCATTCGTCTTCTGAGCTATGTGTCAAATAATTTGTAGGCTGAGCCCATCCTTGGTGTAGGTACGGTGGTAGTGGGCAGTCTCTCAAGGACTGGCATAGGGTCTGGTGTAACCTCCATGTTTCTGGCAGCAGCCTATATTTAAATTTTTTTCAATAGCGTTCTTTCTTTGGCTGCTGTGGGACTCAGTTGTAGTACGCAGGATCTTTGTTGCATCATGTGGGACCCTTCCTTGACGCGTACAGACTCTCTAGTTGGGGGGCTCACTAACTGCGACGCGAGGGCTTAGTTACTCCGTGACATGTGCGATCTTAGTCCTCTGACCTGGGATCAGACTCGTGTCCCTACATAATAAGGTGGATTCTTAACCACCGGGCCACCAGGGAAGTCCAAGCAGCATGTTTTAAAGAATCTAATACAAAAGTTATGCACTCATGATGTGTAAAGGTTATAATTTTGTGCTTCTGTGCCCCTGTTCATTTTCTAAGTCGTGTTCAATTCTTTATGACCCTGTAGACCGCGTAGCACACCTGTCCTCCACTATCTCCTAGAGTTTGCTCAAATTCATGTCCATTGAGTCAGTGATGGCATTCAACCATCTCATCCTTTGCCACCCCCTTCTCCTTTTGCCTTCAAACTTTCCAAGCATCAGGGTCTTTTCCAGTGAGTCAGCTCTTGGCATAAAGTGGCCAAAGTATTGGAGCTTCAGCTTTAGCATCCTTCCTGCCAATGGATCTTCAGGGTTGAGTTCCTTTAGAATTGACTGGTTTGATCCCCTTGCAGTTCAAGGGACTCTCAAGAGTCTTCTTCAACATCACAGTTCAAAAGTATCAATTCTTTGGTGCTCAGCCTTCTTTATGGTCCAACTCTCATATCCATACATGACTACTGGAAAGACCATAGCTTTGACTACACGGACCTTTGAAGGCAAAGTGACGTTTCTGCTTTTTAATATGCTGTCTAGGTTGGTCAGAGCTTTTCTTCCAGGAAGCAAGCGACTTTTAATTTCATGGCTGCAGTCACCATCTGTAGTGATTTTGGAGTCCAAGAAAAGAAAATCTGCCACTGTTTCCATACTTCCCATTCTCTTTGCCATAAAGTGATGGGACTGGATGCCATGATCTTAGTTTCCTGAATGTTGAGTTTCAAGCCATCTTTTTCATGCTCCTCTTTCACCCTCATCAGGAGGCTCTTTAGTTCCTGTTCAGGCTTGTGCCCTATCCATTCATTAAACATACATATATTGGCTATGATGCCCTCACCAATGTGTTCTGCTCTGGGAATATGGAGTTAACATTGTTCTTGGCTCTCAGGAAGTTCATTGTTATGAACCTAATAATAAGTACAAACAGATATTAATGGATCAGGTTCCTTTACTTAGTATTCCCTTCATGCTCTCTGAAGATTCCAGCAGATACTGTATATGTTCTCTAATAATTTGTGAACTTGGACATTATCAGACCTGAGTTAGTGGTGATTTTGGCCAGAGTATTTAAATTCTCTTGACTTCTCAAGCTTTTCAGTGATGCCATGAGGGCTTGAATACTTGATCACTGGTATGTGTCATTCTGCTCTGAAATCCTCTGTGATCTCTATTTGAGAGTTCAATAAAATAACGTTAGCTAAGGTCTCCCCAGAGTGCCACTGGAACCTCATTATTTCCACTTCTGTTATCCAGCTTTCATTTCGGAGGATTTTAGATCTCTATTTATTATTGCATTGCTTCTCAGATGGTATAAGCGTTACTCACTTGGGGAAGAAAAGGCAGTTTTCAGAGCACTAAGATGTGGCATCTTCCACCTCAGTGACTATGATAGAGGTGCTCACTGTAGGGCGTCTGACTGTCATCTGCATACATGCACGGCGATGATGGCTTCACTATAAACAGCTAGTTCCTCTAAATGCTCAGTCTCATCTGACTCATTCAACAGCTGTTTCCTGATTTTTATTTTAATCTACATTTTTCTCAAATAAATGTAAGTCCTGAAGTGTTTGAGAAAAGTAAAATAAAGTAAAGGTGTTTATAAAGTAAGGAACTGTTGACAGCGTTCCCCAGTGATTTCCTTTTTAATTTTTTCTTTCAATCTCAGCCCTTCCTCGGAGAAGGCAATGGCACCCCACTCCAGTACTCTTGCCTGGAAAATCCCGTGGACGGAGGAGCCTGGTGGGCTGCAGTCCATGGGGTCGCTAAGAGTCAGACACGACTGAGTGACTTCACTTTCACTTTGCACTTTCTTTTTTTTTTTTTTTAAAGCCTATATGCTTCTTTATATTTGAAAACACTTTGCACTTTCATGCACTGGAGAAGGAAATGGCAACCCACTCCAGTGTTCTTGCCTGGAGAATCCCAGGGACAGGGGAGCCTGGTGGGCTGCCGTCTATGGGGTTGCACAGAGTCGGACACGACTGAAGCGACTTAGCAGCAGCAGCAACAGCCCTTCCTTTGCTTTCTAGTCTCTTACTGTCCTTTAACGCTTTTGTCCTGTCTTAGCATTTCTGACCCCTCTTTGCCCCTTACTGTTCCTTCTTGCCTCCTTCTTGCTTTGCCTCGGTCTTCTCTTTCTTTTCGTGCGCCTCTCTCTTTCCGGCCTCTCCTCTTCTTCTGTCGCCTCACCTCTCACGTTTCCTCTGCCCTGCATGCCCAACCCCTGCTTCCGTTTGTCTGTTAGCATTCCCTTCATGCTCTCTGAAGATTCCAGCAGATACTGTACATGTTCACTAACAATTTGTGAACTTGGACCTGAGTTAGTGGTGATTTTGGCCAGAGTATTTAAATTCTCTTGGCCTCTCAAGTTTTTCAGTGATGCCATGAAGGGCTTGAATAGTCGATCACTGATGTTGTTCATTCTGCTCTGAAATTCCCTGTGATTGCTTTTATGTGAGGGTTCAATAAAATAATGACTTTTGTTCATCTGTTTAAAATCTTTCTTCATTTCCATCTGTCATCTTTCTCCATCATTTCAAGCCTCTACCCTTCCACGTTATATGTTTCTAAAACTCTGTAAAATAAAATTATATTAAAAATATAAATTACAAGGGAAATTTTATTCTCTAACAGCCAAAATGTGTTATAAATAAAATTTCCATTTATGCTTTAATATTAAATACAGCGTTTAACAATACATTTATAGCATTTTTATGCATTTAAAAATTTTGTTCTTTTCCTTCCCAGTGCAATAATCATCTTAAAACTAAAGATTTGCTTCATTTGGCATACCTAATAATTCCACGTTTGCCTTGATTGTATTCCACTTATTAGATAAGCATTTTGTCACTACCTGGAGACTTTCATTTTTCTGTTTTTCATAAACTTATGAAATGAGTTCAAGTTGGAATAAAATATTCAAATAGAGTGCAAATAAGACAGTAAAAAGAGGGTAATGATGTTATTGAAACTACATATTGGCGTGCTGGCAGCCTTACTGGGCAGGAAATTGAAATATTTGTTAATGGATGGATTAAAGACTGGATTTGTCACAGAAGAGTTACTTTGAGTGTTAGTGTCTAATGCAGAAAAGTTCACAGGGCAAAAGAACTAAGGAGGGAAACACTTATACATATAACTGAATCTTTCTTTTAAAAAAATCTCATCAGGAAAATGATACAAAAGAAAATTAAAGGTGTACCCTCTGTCTACAATTTCCATGTCTGTTAATGCCAGGCAAAAAGCATCAGCCTCTAGACATTGAAAGTGACACGAACATTGCTTGGTTAAAAAAGCATTTGTTTGTGTAGTTGGCCACTTCTTGTACACTCATATCTAAAGGTATGCCTGAAAATTCAGTCGCATCTGGTCCATCCTCAAAGGCCTAATTCAGAGCCCTATTATTAAGACAGTGTCTTCACACTATTTTACATTCTGTGTTGTGTTTATAGAATAGATTTACTCCCATCTAGCAGGTTACATCTTGTGCATAGTAGAGTTAGGACAAGAAACCTAAATGGAAAAAAGCATAAAGTCTCTTCAAAACCATTGGATCCTGAATACTATTCCTCAGAAATTGGGCACAAGAACCCTTGACCATCCTGAGTAAGGTATCACATGTGGAATATGTGACTTGATAAAATCATTAATGATTCAAGTTAAAGAAACAAATTGTTATCTTTGATTTTAATATCATTGCAGAATAATAACATTATTTGAGGGAGACCCAAACAGTTTATTTTGTTTACATTTCATATGAATGACTTTAATGTTTTTAATTATGGTAAAAGTCACATAATATAAAGCATACTGTTTTAACCATATTTAGCTGTACAGTTCAGTGGCACTAAGTATACTCATATTGTTGTCTGCAGCTCTCTCCATCATCCATGTCATGAATTTTTTACCTTTCTAAACTGAGACTCTATCCCTACTAAACACTAACTGCCCATTCCCCATCCCCCTTCCTCCCCCCATTCCTCATCTCCTGACATCTACCGGTGTACTTTCTGACTCTATGAATTTGACTGTTATAGTTATCTGGTTTGTAACTGGAGTCAAACGGTGTTTGTCAGCATCTGATGTATATTGGAATGCATTTTTCAGGTTAACATATGTCCTGCAAATATATTGTACCTTCTTTTTTCCCCATCTCTGTGCTATACATGGTACTCATTAGTTATCTATTTTATTTATAGTAGTGTGTTTATGTCAATTTCCAATCTCCTGATTTATCCCACCCCTCCTTTTCCCCCACTTTGTGTCATCCTATACCTGGATAAAACCATAATCCCAAAAGACACATGCACCTCAGTGTTTTCCTTGCAGCACTATTTATAATAGCCAGGACATGGAAACAGTGTAGATGTCCATAGACAGAGGAATGGATAAGGAAGATGTGGTACATATATACAATGGAATATTACTCAGCCAAAAAAGGAACAAAATCATGCCCTTTGCAGAGACATGAATTACTTTCTTGGTTTGTATAAAGGATGGTTACAACTGAGGCTTGCCTGGTGGCTCAGATAGCAAAGAATCTGCCTGTAATGCAGGAGACCTGGGTCTGATCCCTGGGTCAGGAAGATCCCCTGGAGAAGAGAATGGCTACCCACTCCAGGATTCTTGCTTGGAGAATCCATGGGCAGAGGAGCCTGGCCGGCTACAGTCCATGGCGTTGCAGAGTCGGACACAGCTGAGCGACTAACACACACACACACACACAGCCCTGAAGCAAACAGAAGATAGGTTTTGATAATGTAACCGATGATAACACATCTTCAGAACAGTGCTAAGTTCCTTCCACTTAGAAGTGTACATTGTTGTGGGTATTGCCTTTTGTTACACCCTCCTACAGTTATGGAGGTTACCGAGGTTACTGTTCCTGTGGAATCCTTAAGACCTAGGGCCCATTATACATTCCAGCAGCATTTTACACATTTACGAAATGTGTTTATTTAGACCTCATTGATTGATTTCTTTGTGTGCATGTGTTTTATAGACAAGCGAAAGGAGCCAGTGAAGAAACTTCTTGAGAAAATAATGAAAGGGCTGACTTAGCATGAGCGCTTTTTCCAGTCACATTTTAGGGGAGGGAATTTCTGGGAGGAAATAAAAGAGGAATACTCTACTTCAACGGTGATATCTAGGAAGGCTTGATTAAAAGTGACTCCCGAGGGAAAAGACAAATAAAAGACTGGTAGATGTTGGTATTGTTTTAGATGTTCTGATTTTTTTTACGGCTCTTTACACAAATTGAGACTAATATTTTTCTGAGCTAGATATATTATTACTGTTTTTTAGCATTTTAATGAAATAAGTGTGTGTCAGTTTGTACAGTATCCACATCTTCACGTGGTTTTGAATGTTTACTTTCTAACAGTCCAAGATTATTTTTTTGCTGCTAAATATTTATAACACCTTGAATTTCAATGGCTGTTCCCTACCTACCTTCACAAAATACGTTTTCTCAAGGCATCGTATTTAGAAGCTTCCATTTGTTAAGTACACTGTTTTTGCTGATGTATTTGGAAAGCCTCTTATAGTTCACGTTGGGGCACAAGATTATTATGTTTTCCTACAGCACCTGTTCTTCTGCAAATGTCAATGTGAACCACGATTGACCTTTCATTCTTAAATAGACTCAAAAGGTGGGCCAGGAATGCATTTAACACTTGTTCAACCTTCCTCTCCAGGTGGCCCTTGTTGCTTGCAGTGCCCTGGGCTAAATATATCAATTCTTTGTTATGAATTCTGCTAAAGTTCAGAAACTGAGGTTGAAAGATCCTGAACCCCACTTCCTGTGGCATCAGGGAACAGTAGATGGGTGTTATGAAGTGAGAGGAAAAGCAAGGCAAAGAGGTGAGCAGATGGATGGGTGGATAGATGGATGGATGGGTGGATGGATGGATGGGTGGATGGATGGATGGGTGCATGGATGGATGGATGGGTGGGTGGATGGATGGATGGATGGATGGAGGCATAGAGATGGATCCTTAGATATTTCTCCTTTGTGATTACACAGAGAGAATAAAACACGAGAGGAGAACATGAGACGTGAGGCCTATCGAAAACAGTGGGGATATGTACTAACCAGTATTGTATGGGCACTGGTAAATTAGAATACTGTTTGGTTGCCTTGGAGGGGTTTCCATTTTAGTGAGGGGGATACAGGCCATGACATGTAAATAAATACCTTTGCTGTTTTACAGCATGGTAAGTGATATAGGTTAAATAAAACCAGGTAAGAGAATTAAGCATGGCAGACAGGGACAGGGTGTTTTTTTTTGTTTTTTTGTTTTTTTTGTTTTGTTTTGTTTTTTATCAGCAGTCTGGAAGACTTCTGTAAGGTGGTGACATATAAGAAAGGAGTGAAAAGAAGGGGTGTTCCAGGTAGATGAGCAACTAGTGTGAAGATCCTAAGATGGGAATGAACTCGTAATGTTAAAGGTAAAGAAAGAAAGGTACCCAGGGAAGATGTTGGAACCGATTGACTATATGGATCTGGAGCCTAAGGGAGCAGTCAGGTTTGGGATTTGCCTGTCACCTGTGGACACAGGGTGTGTCCACCTGTAAGGTTCCTGGGAGAGTGTTGACAGAGACGGTTGAGGACAGAGATGAGTGTAGCTCTCAAGTTCAAGCCAAGAAATGGGAAAATGGGCCTTGATGACATTGGAAGGTAATTCTCAGCTGCTGTCCTGGAACCCAGCACGGAGGATATGTTAGCTGTGTTTTTTCCATATTGTTGGCTCTAACAACTGTCACTGTAAAAATCACTTCCCCTAACACTCTAGCAGTTCTCAAGATAAAAGGAGATCCTGGTCCTATTGCAAGTTTTGCCTGCCTTTAGAACAGAGAAATTTACATACTTCTTGAAACCATAATCTGGGTTTGTATCAGGGTAACTTGTGGGATAAACTGAAGCTTCACTGTGCGGTGTTTTATCAAGTTGTCAAAAGAAATATAGACTTTGAAGCTTCTCACGCTGCTCAGGAATATATAGTTTGCTCCAGTTTCATGTTAATGATATACCAAACATCCATAATCATAATTCATTTAAACACCCAATGAGTCCTTTCTTCCTGCTGAAATAAATCTGTTTAATAATAGAACTGACATTAATGACACAGGGAAATGAGTCATGCTTTACAGCTAATTTGTATCACTATTTCTGTTGAAAAATGCAAGACTTAGAACTTTATTTTGTTAAGATGAAGTGCAGAGAAGTCATTTTTCAGAATGACTAACAATTAAACGTTTTAAAATACAAATTTTAGGGAGAATCTCCAAGTGACACAATAACATCTCCATACTTCTGATAAAGTGCTCATTTGAAATTAATTTTTTTTTGATAGAGAGCATGGATTTATCTAAGAAGTTTTACAGTACTCATTGGATTTCTGATTATTCTCTTAAAGTGCTTTACAAAAGGGCAATAATTTGTATTACCGAAAAACTAAGCTCCACTTAGCAGAAACAAATAGGTGCTTACACCTTTCAAGTTCTGCACATGCGTGAGTGAGTGCTTAGTCACTTCAGTCGTGTTCGATTCTTTGCAACTCCGAGGACTGGAGCCTGCCAGGCTCCTCTGTCTATGGGATTATCCCAGCAAGGGTACTGGAGTTGTTTCCACACCCTCCTACAGAGGATCTTCCTAATCCAGGGATCAAACTCACATTTCCTGCATCCCCTGCATCAGAGACAGATTCTTTACCACTAGGCACCTGGGAAGCCCCACTCCAGTATTCTTGGGCCTCCCTTGTGGCTCAGCTGGTAAAAAACCCACCTGCAGTGAGGGAGACCTGGGTTTGATCTCTGGGATGGGAAGATCCCCTGGAGAAGGGGAAGGCTATCCACCCCAGTATTCTGGCCTGGAGAATTCCATGGACTGTATAGGCTATGGGGTCGCAAACAGTTGGACACACCTGAGTGACTTTCACACTTCATGCACACACCTGAGAAGCCCAAACGTTGTGCAGAGGTTTTAGCATTTTTAAAAAATTATACTTCAGTATTTTGGGGCCTATCATATTTCACATGTGTGCTAAGTCACTTCAGTCCTGTCTGACTCTTTTTGATCCCATGGACGGTAGCCCACCAGGCTCCTCTGTCCATGGGATTCTCCAGGAAAGAATACTGGAGTGGGTTACAATTTTCTTCTCCAGGGGATCTTCCTGACCCAGGAATCAAACCCTTGTCTCTTTACATCTCCTGCATTGGCACTAACACCACTTTAATCCACGCTAATTCTGTTACTTTGAGTGTTTAAGGTAGTATGTGATTAACTGGTTATTTAACAGTTATGTCCATCCTGATCACTGATGAGTGTGCTAAACAGACACAGTCTCCTCCTTCACAGGCTCCTAGCCTTAGGAAAGAGGTAGAGAACAAGGCCTTTGCTTGATGCACCACATAAGATGCTCGGTGCCGGAAGTGCTGTGTTGCCCCTTGCCCTGGCCTTGGTCCTGACCCCCTGAGAGTCGGGGATGACACTGCCTCTGTCTCCCTGAGCTACTTACTTAAGACGTCATTAACCACGTGTAGTTATTTTCATTTTGTTTTCTTTATGGCCCCTGTAACAATGTAGCTTTATTTTTTGCATGTTTTGTACCTGTTCATGTGTTGCTTTGTAATAGTTATTAGACTGTATTATATGCAGTGTTTTGAATTACCTAGTATAGTCAACTTAGCACATGAATGAAAAAAGAAGAGGATTTTCTAAAGTTAAAATTAACTGCGGGAATAATTGTTTTATCAACTTTCTTTTTCCCCAGTGGGAACATCCTCTTCCCTAGTGTGAACAATATATATTCATTGATAAAAGTGTGTTAGTTGCTCAGTTGTGTCCAACTTTTTGCGACCCAGTGGATTGTAGCCCACCAGGCTCCTTTGTCCATGGGATTTTCCAGCAAGAATACTGGAGTGGATAGCCATGTCCTTCTCCAGGAGATCTTCCTGACCCAGGGATCAAACCCAGGTCTCCTGCATTGCAGGCAGATTCTTTACCATCTGGGCCACCAGAGAATCCCATATATTCATTGTTAAAAAAGTGAAAGTCACTCAGTCGTGTCCGATTCTGTGACCCACAGACTATACAGTCCATGGACTTCTCCAGGCCAGAACACTGAAGTGGGTAGCCTTTCCCTTCTCCAGGGGATCTTCTCAACCCAGGGATCAAACCCAGGTCTCCCGCATTGCAGGTGGATTCTTTACCAACTGAGCCACAAGGGAAGCCCAATTCATTACTAAATATTTGGCAGATATAGAAAGGTGTAAAGAGTTTTAAAGAAATCACCCATAGCACCAGCACTCAAAGACAAGCACTCTAATTTTTTTTTTTAAATGGGTTTTACATTCTTTTTTTTTTTTACTTTACTTTACAATATTGTATTGGTTTTGCCAGCACTCTAATTTTTATGTGTGTGTTTCCTTTTGATTTTGGATGAATTTTCTTAAGTTATAATTTTGCTCTTGAGTAGTTCACTAGCCTGCTTGTTGTCCATATGGCATCCTGGGAGAAGCGAGAGACACCTGACTGTCTTGGCTTTTTTGTTCTTTTGTTTTACATTTGAAAATGTTGTTTATTTAGCTTCAATAAAATGAAGCTGAATGGTGGAGGCTGACCCAGGAGAATCCAGGACTGGACTTAGTAGGCAGGTCTTTGTCACACCCAAGTGAAACATGCTTTCTTAACCACCTCCATGCTTCCAAGTAAAGTTTGTGAGTTTGTGGGTATCTATTCCAGATTTTTTCAGCAGCAAATATAAATGTCATCTTAGAGTTTTAAAGCTAAAGTTGTGCCCCCAGAACCCAACTTGTGACATGTTATAAGACTCTGTCCAAAAACGTGTCCTTTGCCTGAATACATACAGAAAGAGAGTACACAGGTAGAAAATAAGAAAAAAAATGGAGACTTATTACAAAGTAAAATCCATCCTATATGACTGCCTCCCCATTTGTAGCAGATAGATAGTAAGGCTTTTATAGAAACCCTTTGCCATCAGTACAGGAACATAAGGTTTGGAGTCATGAAATGGCAGTGACCAAAAACAAGTTTGTGGCAGAGCAGAAGTCGAATCCTAGGCTGTTTTTCCCACTCTGGGTCACTGAACAACCTCTGATTTGTCGTTTGCCTTTAAAATCATTCTCCTTCCCTATTTCATGCAATTACCCTAATATGTCTCTCTTTGTGTTTTCTTTGGATGAACAATTCCATTTTTCAAATATTCTTCATGACATAATCTTCCCCTACCCTCCTCCGCCCTGTACTTATAGAACTAGTTTCTAATGTAAACTTAAACTTTAAAATTTTTTGTATTGGGTTTTATCCTATCCCGTTGATTTATTATCTTACTATGTAAGATCATTTTGAATATTGAGTCTGTCATCTAACATATATGTTGTTCAGTTCTGTAAACTGTATCAATGTTTTTCTATTTATTGGTACAAATAATTGTCACACACATTGATCAGGACCAGGCTGAGTTGGAGCGTTTTTGCCACAAGATGCAACTAATTAGGGTTACCTTGTTCCATTCTTTGGACCTTTTGGTGTACTAATATCATAATAAAACACTATTTAGGAATAGGTCAGATATTGGTCCAAGAGTAATTTGCTTTAATTTCTCTTTCATTTTAAGCTATGCATAGAGTAATTCTCTGCAGTTTGACTATTAAGTACATGTTTTCTCAGTAAAGTGTTTATTCTTTCTCCTGCACATTTCTCTACAGGAATTACTCAATAAATCCTCCCAAATATAATAAATGACTATGTTTTATTGTCATGAACATAAATTCATGGTCTTTATGTTCTTACATTTGAACTATAGTTTAGACTGGGGATGCCAGTATATAGAAGAGCAGCCAATAAGAAACAAACCCTGGAATTATTTTGGTGTGAAAGTGATCGCCATGCTATTCCCCAATTAAAAGAGATTAAGGAAACTGAGAAATGATTAGATAGTGAGCAAACGATCTTTTCCTCAGGATTTATAGAACGGGTTGCAGCTGCTTAGTTGTGTCCTTTTCATGAGTTTGATAAGATGGAGGATTCTCTTGATGACCACGTATGGAGGCATTTGCACCCACACTAACTGCGTGTGCCACATGGGCATATCCGCTTGTGGGCAAGTCTGCACCCACACAGCGTGTGCCGCAGGAGCCTGAATTCCTTGGCTTGCTCTGTGGAAGCCTGGGAACTGCACTATTGGCCATTTTGTCCTAAGTGTTATTATGAAGTCAGCTTAGAATCTTAGTATGTTTGGTTGCCACAATTAGGTATTTGATTGCCCTTGGCAGATTATTATAGTGAATTTTAAATTTAGTAGTAGCTTCTTTAATGTTTTCATGGTCATCTTAAATTTCTTAAAATCAAAGTCAAGCATAATCTTGGCAGAGTTGGTGATGGACAGGGAAGCCTGGTGTGCTGCAGTCCACGGGGTTGCAAAGAGTCGGACATGACTGAGCGACTGAACTGAACTGAAAAATTTGAAGAAACGAGAGTTAAGTTATTTTCAACTGTTGTCCACTGTAGATTATGATTTTATCAGTCAAGGATGTTCTGAAGCAAGCCTTTATAAAACATTTTCTCATCTTCTGTAAGAAAACATTTTGATGCACATCATAGAGTCAGTGCCCACTCTAAAAGAGTGATTTGAGGTATCTTTTCCCTCAATATTTGAAAGACTATCAAATGTCCCTTAAAGAAATTTGCCTAACGTTGAAGTTATGTCAGAAAACTTGTTTTATAATAACACACTAAAAAAACAATTGAAATCATTTGTGAAGGGTAAATTTATTTTTCAAGTTCCTTTATTTGACATTTTTAAGATTTACAAATAAAAATAATCCTATGTGTGTTTATGTTAGCTTTCTAGGGCTGCTGTAACAAAACGCCACAAATTTTGGCCTATAACAATAGAGTTTATTCTCTCATAGTTCTAGAGGCTAATAGTCTGGTGTCCTTGGGACCCTGTTTTCTTGGAAGCTCTAGGGGATAATCTGTTCATGACTTTCTCTTAGGTCTGGTGTTGGCAGTAATCTCTAGGACTCCGATCTCTGCCTCTTCAGTCACTTGGAGTTATCCCGTGTATTTGTCTATGTCTTGTGTCTTGCAGAGAATACGCTGTTCCCAAATGAGATCACATTTACTGGTACTGAGGGTTAGGTCTTGAACATATTTTCTTGGAGGACTCAGTTGAATCCACGACAGCACTGTTGTTGTTCAGTTGCTGAGTCATGTCTGAATCTCTGCTATCCCATGGACTGCAGCACACCAGGCTTCCTGTCCTTCACCATCTCCCGGAGCTTGCTCAAACTCATGTCCATTGAGTCACTGATGCCATCCAACTATTTCATCCTCTGTTGTCCCCTTCTCCTCCCGCCTTCAATCTTTCCCAGCATCTGAATCTTTTCTAATGAGGCAGCTCTTCGCATCAGGTGGCCGAAGTATTGGAGTTTCAGCTTCAGCATCAGTCCTTCCAATGAATATTCAAGATTGATTTCCTTTAGGATTGACTGGTTTGATCTCTTTGCAGTCCAAGGGACTCTCAAGAGTCTTCTCCAACACCACAGCTCAAAAGCATCAATTCTTCATTGCTCAGCTTTCTTTATGGTCCAGCTCTCACATCCATACATGACTACTAGAAAAACCATAGATTTGGCTATGTGGACCTCTGTTGGCAAAGTAATTTCTCTGCTTTTTAATACACTGTCTAGGTTTAACATGACTTTTCTTCCAAGGAGCAAATGTCTCTTAATTTCATGGCTGCAGTCACCATCTGCAGTGATTTTGGAGCCCCCCAAAATAAAGTCTGTCACTGTTTCCATTGTTTCCCCATCTATTTGTCATGAAGTGATGGGACCAGGTGCCATGATCTTCATTTTTTGAATGTTGAGCTTTTGGCCAGCTCTTTCACACTTCTCTTTCACCTTCATCAAGAGGCTCTTTAGTTCCTCTTTGCTTTCTGCCATAAGGGTGGTGTCATCTGCATTGGTTGAATAGAAACAGCCTATGACTGAAGTTGGTAACAGGACATTGGGGACATTGGCAATGCTTAATCTCTCTGGGATTTCTTTCAGCCAAAATCCTGATTTGGGGCCAGCTGCTTGCCCATGAGCTAATCATAACCTCAGCTGCTGCTGCTGCTGCTGCTAAGTCGCTTCAGTTGTGTCCAACTCTGTGCGACCCCATAGACAGCAGCCCACCAGGCTCCCCCGTCCTTGGAATTCTCCAGGCAAGAACACTGGAGTGGGTTGCCATTTCCTTCTCCAATGCATGAAAGTGAAAAGTGAAAGTGAAGTTTCTCAGTCGTGTCCAACTCTTCACGACCCCGTGGGCGGCAGCCTAACAGGGTCCTCCACCCATGGGATTTTCCAGGCAAGAGTACTGGAGTGGGGTGCCATTGCCTTCTCCAATCATAACCTCAGACTATCTGTTATTTAAGAAGCTTATAATTTCTCCTTGGAGCATTTTTCCACCAACCTCTTATTTCAGAAGTCTTTCCAATGATCGTTCTGTGATCAGAAACTGTAAACAATGGAGACTAGGTTTAGCTGTTGGCTTAATACTACAGTTGACAAAACAGTGTTAACACTGCTGATGGGATGACAGAGACTCTGCCTTTTTTTGAATCCTAAAAGACTTTTGTGACCAAATGTTTTATATCTTTAGAGTAACTATACTGTAACATCATGTTAAAATATAAAATAGGGATACTAGTATAATACTTCACAGGCATTTGCCTCATTTATTTCTTAGAATGACTTAATGTCATGAACATAAAACTGAGCAGGACCTATGGGGCCTTCCTGGGACAGACCCCTCGCCATATCTTCTGCTTGAGCACCTCTCTGAAGTACCCCCACCATAACAGCATCTTGTATTTTCCCAAGACTTTCAGATGCTAAAGGCCACCACCAAGTGAAAGAAATTGATGACCAGGAGTATATAGCCCCAGACCTATTGGAGCCTGAGGACTGATAATGTTAACCTCTGTGACACCATGCTGGTACCTCACCATTAATCAGAGATTTGTGCATCAGGTGATACATTCCTTGAGATGCTTCTGCCTCACCTGCCTTTAAAAATGCTCTGCTGAAGCATTTCAGGGAGTTCAGGGTTTTTGAGCAGGAGCCACGCATTGTCTGCCCTGCAATATACCTTCCTCCAAACTCCGATGTTTCAGTTTGTCTGACCTCACTGTGAATCAGGAACACAAACTTGCATTTGGTAACAGGCACAGACTGAGGCTTGCGTGCGCAGGTCACTTGTCCATGAACTTCACAACACGGTAAGTCCTCTACATCCAAATGAGTTCCATTCCAAGAGTGCCGTTTGCAAGTCCAATTTGTTCATAAGTCAAACAAAGTTACCCTAGGTACCCAGCTAACACAATCAGAGAGCAAGCTTCAGTTTCACCCACCCTGATGTTGCTGGAACACACGTTCGCATCTTTGAAAGCTCACAACTTAAAAGTTCATATGTAGGAACTGACTGCGATTTGGGAAGCAGGCTTTAAACCTAGTGGTGTGACCCTGAACACAAGCTCTCACCCTCCCACTTATATGTTATTTTTATTTTGTTTTCTATTCAAGGCAGGTGAAATTGCTAGTGAGCACAATTTGTTTTAAGATAGTTGTAGATTCACATGAAGTTGAGGGAAATAATACAGAGAAATTGGTTGCTATCTTTTATGCAGTTTCCCTCCTTTTAGGCAGTGGTTATATCTTGCAGAACTGTACGTCTGTATCGTAGTCTTTGGGGTTTGGGCTTCTTCACCCAGCATACTTCTTGTGAGGTTCATAGAGGTTGATCAGTCATCAGAAGTTAGTTCACTGTATAACTGATGAATACTCCAAGATATGGGGGTACCACAGTTTGTATGATACTCAACTGCAAAAGACGTTTGAGTTGTTGCCAGCTTGGGGCTGTTGCAAATAAGACTGCTGTAATCATTCGTGTACAAATCTTTGTGTGAAGATAAGTTTCCATTTCTCAGGATCAACCCTAGGAGTGCAGCTGTTGCCTTCCGTTCGTCGTATATTTAGTTTTATAATTGAAATGTCCAAACTGTATTTTAGGATGGCCCACACATTGAAATCTATTATTTATACCTTGTTTATATATTTTGTATTTACAGATTTCATTTTTAGAATTTATGCTTCCCACAATGACCCTAAAGTTTGATAGCAAATGCAGTATGTGGTGGTTTGGGGGTCTGGATTTGAATCATGTGCTTTGCAAGTCTCTTTTTCTGGAGCGAGTCAAATAATAGATGAGCCAAACAGTCTCCTCAGCTTTTGCATCATGGAGAGATTTTATTTTTCTTTTCTCATTAACTCTATCCTGTGAAAAGAATATACATGAAATAATATGTGAAAAAAATATACTTTCTAAGAGTTTTTAATGGTTATTAATTAAATGATGCTAAATTTTTCTGTGTTTAAAGGCATACCCAATTCATTTTGTCCTCAAATATAACCCTTCGAATATTTAACAACTGAACTCTTAAAGTGCTGTATTGAGTCTATAACTAACTACAGGTGCTATTTTATTGCAGTAGCTCTTTATGTAGGAGCCATTGCTTTGCTCTCTCCCATTAACATTTATGTAGATGGCTCATATTTTATAAGTACCCCCCTGTAAACAGCTCTTGCAATAAATGAGTAGCTCTCTCGACAATGGTTGAAGGATAGCTTCTCTCGAGCAGGACAAATCAAGTGTATTTATTTCTTATCTAAACTCTTATACATCATATCTCAACTCCAGTACTTGCGGCTGTTGCATTTTTCCTGTGGTGTGTTTTTTCTGCATCGTATCTGGTTTTGCTCTTGATTAGTCCTATAGGGTTTCACTTTTATTCTCACTTCCTATTGTTTTTTTTCTTCATAATTAATTTTTCATATGTGTCCTCCTAGTTTTATTTTACCTTCGTAATCCCTCTGATCTCTGTGATTTCTCAGCTTACACATAGTTCAAGAATGAAGTTTTTACAAATTTTTGCAGTGTATATATTTGCATAGGTAAAGCTCAGAAATGAATTCAGTATTTTTTTAATATAAATTTATTTATTTTAATTGGAGGTTAATTACTTTACAATATTGTATTGGCTTTGCCATACATCTACATGAATCTGCCACAGGTATACACGTGTTCCCCATTCTGAACCCCCCTCCTTCCTCCCTCCCCATACCATCCCTCTGGGTCGTCTCAGTGCACCAGCCCCAAGCATCCAGTTTTTTTTAAAGCAGTTTATGCATTTTGATTTCCAGATGGAATAGGCAGGTAGCATCACATGTTTTAGGAATTCAAAAGTTAAATTTTAAAAGTTTAAAAATGAGTTCTTAGGAGACCTGGGACTGTTATGAACAGTCATCAGTTGCCTACTGTTTTTAATCATTATAGATGATCTGTGTGACTACCTGTGATCACTGGATGTTTGTCCCTTCATGGACTGGAATTATCAAATGAAAACTACACTTCACTAAACCTTAGGAAACTAAACTTTGATCAGATTAATTCATTCTGTCAAACAAATAAAAACCTTATTTCTTTGTTAATAAATGAGTGTTAATGTGCAAAAGAGAACTTTAACGAACACTGCAAAGGTCACTATTTAGTAGTTTAAAACTATGCACAGGAAGTGAGCAACTTGATGAGGATTTCTCAACCTTGGCACCATTTGCATTTTAGACCAGATGACTCCTTACTGTGGGCAGCTGTCCTGTGCCTTGATGTGGACTTCACAGCATCCCTGGTTGCTACACACCACATGGCAGTAACATACCTCCCCACACGTCCTTATCATTAAGAACGTCTCCATACTCGTGCTTAGAGTAGGGGTGGTGTCAAATCTCTCCTATTGAGAACCCCTAGGCACCTATATAAGATTGAGGCATTTATGAAAGTTTCCTTCTTAACATCCTGGTACATGTCAATAGATTAAGTTGGATGTAATGAGGTGATAAAATAATCAAATTTTACTTCTTCATAGCTTATCTATCAGACTAGCAGACAGCTTAGTCCTTATTCCTCCAGCCCATGGAGGAGTGAGAGCATGTTACCCCCAAACTGCACCATAATTCCACAGGAGGCAGGAAGACTGTGTTGTCCAGAACTCCGATGCCATGTTGCATAGCTGATGATGGTCCCGGGACCCAGGGACAGTTCCAGTTGCCTTGGCTTTGGTCAAGTTATGGCTTAAGCTGAGGATCCTCCAGGAGACTGAAAGCAACCTGTCCTCTCCTTTTCTGATGTCAGATTTAATCTTTAGGTTTCATTACTGCTAGATTTTCTCTGTAAAACCTCCAAGCCTAGGGATGGAGGCAGGCTTGTCTCCATCTATGTACATAACATAGTAAAGTAAGGTACCCCGAACCCCACTCACTTCTCAGTCTGGCTTTTACTGCACACTGGATCTTTTCTGACCTTTTCTCCCCCAGCAGAACTATGGCCCTGTTTATTGTCCCTTCCTCCATGACTTCTGTCTATGGTTAGTGACTCTTGTTACGGATTTTCAGGTGAGGAGTTAATAAATGGTAATGACTTCCAGATTAGCCTTTCGGTAAGGCGGCGAGAAGTAGAAAACTGACAACTACTGCCGGGCCACTGACGAAGACGTTTTTAGTCAGAAAAGCCCTGGAGTGCTTGCAGCACATCGTAGAGCTGCACTTTGTCTGCATCCACACAGTGGAGCTTGACTTCAAAAGCCTGCAAAGTCCCCGATTTGACGGACATCAGGTCCAGTCCAGTATCTGACACAGGGGTCAGGGAATGAATAGCACTTTGTGGGCATTGTGAGGGATGGTGCGTGGGCTTGGGTAGGCAGATTTTCCTTCCTAAGAGAAATCTGAATTGTCTTCGATGCCCTGAATTTCTTTATCACCTGTATGCCGGCAAGCCATCAGATTTCGCGTTTGTGCTTTGCACCGTGGCTTGAATATTCTTGTCACATCTTCACTGGGAGTTTGGAAAGAGAAGGGCTCTCTCAGCTCCTTATCCCTCCTCTACTCCCCTGATAAGGTAAGGTAAGGTAAAGTTGCTCAGTCGTGTCCGACTCTTTGCAACCCCATGGGCTGTAGCCTACCAGGCTCCTCTGTCCATGGGATTTTCCAGGCAATAGTACTGGAGTAGATTGCCATTTCCTTCTCCAGGGGATCTTCCTGACCCAGGGATCGAACCCGGGTCTCCCACATTGTAGACAGACGCTTAACCGTCTGAGCCACCAGGGAAGTCCTACTCCCCTGATACTGCTAGACTAATTGTCTTGGGCACAAGTTTTGCTGAATCACAACAATCTCCCGTGGGCCTCCACACCTGACTCCATTTGGTCTATCCCCCTCTATCTCCTGCCACTAATACAAGGATCTTGATTTCCAGCAGACCAAGTTGTCTTTTTTTTTCTGTTTAAACCAACTCTGAATGTACCAAGCTCATACCTGTTCTGTGCTTCTGCTTATGTTTTACATTTTTGTGTGGGATGAAAATATTCCTTCTTGACATCTGATCATATTTTTACTCATCGTCCCAGGTTCAGCTGAAGCTCTAGGCTATCCATAATGCATCTCTTCTATTCCATGTTGATCTCAACTTGCTTTTATTCTGAAAGCATTGACTACACACACTACTCATTTTGGCCCTTAGCAGTGTATGTCTGTTCAAAGTGGTAACAAACAGTTTTGTGTGTATAGTTCCCTCTTCATCTTATTAATACATCCCTGGAAGGCAAGTGTTTTGAGCTTTTTATATTTCATCAGGATATATGCTTAACAGGTACTTGGTAAAGATTTATATAAATGGCTGACCAGGTGTTGGTTTTATTCTGATTCTAAGCATACCGTCTATAATCCCAGATTAAATTTAAGAAGGATGGGCTTTCAGAATGTCAGAGGAGGAAGGTATATTTCCTTAGATGAGAAATTAAAGTTAGAGGTATCTTGGGAAGGGATTTATCAACTAGGAATCTATAAAAGGAAATCTGCTTAACTTATTTGGATTATGGTATTATGTGAATAATACCATAATAATTATTGGGATTATGTGAATTGTGGTATTATTAATGCCACTTTGAATAGAAAATGTATGTCATATTGAGCTGGTAGTAAAAATAAGTAAATGTAGAAATAACAGTTTTACAAGGATTTTAAGACATTTGTTTTCTAAATTCTGATTTTGATTTTCTTCTTTTTAGACATCCAGATACCTCTCATTTCTTCACGAATGGACATTTGAAAGTGCCCTTGTCAAAGATTTGCAAGCATGGAGTCTTCATCAATGCTTTCCTCCTTGAATGACGAGTGTAAATCAGACAATTACATTGAACCTCACTATAAGGAATGGTACCGAGTGGCCGTGGACACGCTGATTGAACATGGGTTAGATGCATACAAAGAATTTCTTGCCAAGGAACGAGTGTCAGACTTTCTAGCTGAGGAAGAAATTAATTACATTTTGAACAATGTTCAAAAAGTTGCACAAAGCACGGCACATGGTCCTGATAATTCCTGCGATGATACGTCGTCTTCGGGGACTTACTGGCCTGTGGAGTCTGATGTGGAAGCCCCAAATCTTGACTTGGGCTGGCCATGTGCAATGCCTGGACTCTTAGGGGGGACGCACATTGAGCTCCTCTTTCATCCACCAAGAGCACAACTGCTCACGATTAAGGAAACCATTCGGAAGATGATCAAAGAAGCAAGAAAGGTAATATTTCTATCTCTAGATGAAAGATTTGAAACGTGGGAAATCACCAGAGTAGTATCAATACAGCAGTCTCCAACCATTTTGGCATCAGGAACCAGTTTCGTGCAAGACAGTTCTTCCATGGACCAGGGTAGAGGGGGCGGGAGGAATGGTTTGGGGATGATTTCAGTGCATTACATTTATTGTGCACTTTTTTTCTGTTATTCTTACATTGTCATATATAGTGAAATAATCGTGCCGCTCATCATAATGCAGAATCAGGAGGAGCCCTGAGCTTGTCTTCCTGCTACTGGCCGGTCCCATCTGGGGGTGACGGGAGACAGTAGCAGCTGCTCTCCAGTGCTGGCATCACTGCCTCAGATCAGCAGGCATTAGATTCTCATAAGGAACGAGCCATCTAGGTCCCAGCAGTTCACAGCAGGGTTCATGCTCGTCTGAGAACTAATGCCCCCCCCCGATCTGAGAAGAGGCAGAGCTCAGACTGTAAAGTGAGCGATGGGCAACTGGAGATATAGACAAAGCCTCGTGTGTTCACCCTCCACTCACCCCCTGCTGTGCAGCCTAATTCCTAACAGACCTCAGACTGGTAGCAGCCCATGACCCAGGGGTTGGGGACACATGGTATAACAGATACATACATTAATAAGAATCTCTATGTGTACAGACCATGCTTGTTACTTTCAGGAAATATACATACGAATATATAGGCAGGCTGTACTTCTCACATGCTGCAAGTTTCTGAGATCAGGTGTTGCGTCCCTGCTGCAGGTGGAGATTTCCTTCTCTTCAACATGTTCATACATGTGAGAGAACTTCATGCATGATATCTAAGCTGTATGGACTGGAAATGGGATGATTTGATGCATTAATAATCTAAATCATTTAACTTTTCCTTAATCTCTGAAAAGAAATATGTGGTTAGTAAATCTTGGAAAATTTTCCTTATTCATAAGTGCACAGAGCCCTGATTCTTGCTCTGGATATAGTTTATTTTGGTAAATAAAACATTTTGTTGTTGTTCAGTTGTTCAATGCTGTCTTACTCTTTGCAACTGCATGAACTGCAGCACACCAGGCTTCCCTGTCCTTCACTATCTCTTGGAGCTTGCTCAAACTCATGTCCATTGAGTCAATGATGCCATCCGACCATCTCATCCTCTGTTGCCCACTTCTCCTGCCCTCAGTCTTTCCCAGCTTCATGGTCTTTTCCAGTGAGCTGGCTCTTTGCTTTAGGTGGCAAAATATTGGAGCTTCGGCTGCCGTCTTTCTAATGAATATTCAGGGTTCATTTCCTTTAGGATTGACAGGTTTGGTCTCCTTGCAATCCAAAGGACTCTCAAGAGTCTTCTCTGGCACTGCAGTTTGAAAGCATCATTTTTTGGTGCTCAGGCTTCTTCATGGTCCAGCTCTCACATCATTCATGACTACTGGAAAAACCATAGCTTTGACTAGACGGACCTTTATTGACAAAGTGATGTCTCTGCTTTTTAATACACTGTCTAGGTTTGTCATAGCTTTTCTTCTGAGGAATAAGTGACTTAATTTCATGGCTGCAGTCACTGTCCACAGTGATTTTGGAGCCCAAGAAAATAAAATCTGTCACTGTTTCCATTATTTCCCCATCTATTTGTCATGAAGTAATGGGACCAGATGCCATGATCTTCGTTTTTTTGAATGTTGAGTTTTAAGCCAGCTTTGCAATTTCCTCTTTTCACAACCTCATCAAGAGGCTCTTTTCTTTTCACTTTCTGCCATTAGAGTGGTATGATCTGCATGTCTGAGGTTGTTGATATTTCTCCTGGCAATCTTGATTCCAGCTTGAGCTTCATCCAGCCCAGCATTTCACATGATGTACTCTGCATATAAGTTAAATAAGCAGAGTGACAATATACAGCCTTGACGTATTCCTTTCCTAATTTTGAACCAGTTCATTGTTCCATGTCTGGTTCTAACTGTTGCTTCTTGACCTGCATACAGGTTTCTCAGAAGGCATGTGAGAAAGTATTCCTTTCTCAGAAGATAGTCTTGTTTTCCCTTCTCTAAGAATTTTCTGCAGTTTGTTGTGATCCACACAGTCAAAGGCTTTTGTGTAGTCAATGAAGCAGAAGTAGATGTTTTTCTGGAATTCTCTTGCTTTTTCTCTGTTCCAATGGCTGTTGGCAATTTGATCCAGAGATCCTCTGCATTTTCTAAACCCAGCTTGAACATCTGGAAATTCTCAGTCACATACTGTTGAAGCCTGGCTTGGAGAATTTTGAGCATTACTTTGCTAGCATGTGAAATGAGTGCAATTGTGTGATAATTTGAACATTCTTTGGTATTGCCTTTCTTTGGGATTGGAGTGAAAACTGACCTTTTCCAGTCCTGTGGCCACTGCTGAATTTTCCAAATTTGCTGGCATATTGAGTGCAACACTCTCACAGCATCATCTTTTTAGGATTTGAAAGAGCTCAACTAGAATTCCATCACCTCCACTAGCTTTGTTTGTAGTAATGCTTCCTGAGGCCCACTTGATTTCAGACTCTGGGATGTCTGACTCTAGATCAGTGACCATACCATTATGGTTGTCTGGGTCATTAAGACCTTTTTGTATAGTTCTTCTGTGTATTCTTGCCACCTCTTCTTAATCTCTTCTGATTCTGTTAGATTCATACTGTTTCTGTCCGTTATTGTGCCCATCTTTGCATGAAACAGTCTCTTGGTATCTCTCATTTTCTTGATGAGATTGCTAGTCTTTCCCATTCTGTTGTTTCTGTCTATTTATTTGCATTGTTCACTTAAGAAGGCTTTCTTATCTCTCCTTGCTATTCTTTGGAACTCTGCTTTCATATGGGTATTATCTTTCTTTTTCTCTTTTGCCTTTTCCGTCTCTTCTTTTCTCAGCTATTTGTAAGGCCTCCTCAGACAACCATTTTGCCTTTATTTATTTATTTTTTTTTTGCGGGGGTTGGAGGGTGGATGGTTTTGACACTGCCTCCTATACAATGTTATAAACCTTCGTCCATAGTTCTTCAGGCACTCTATCAGATCTAATCTCTTGAATCTATGTATCCCTTGAAGAAAGCATAGATTTTTTTATTTATTTCCTGAGTTTTGTGAAAACAGTATTTAGTCAGGCTTGATAATGTACAATCCTGAAGTAAGTTTCTGAGGTGTTTAGCATGTTAGGGTGTCTGTTTTCTTTAAGAAATATTTACATTGGCTTATCAATCTCAGAAATTCTATCATAGAACTCAGACAAAACTGTAGAAATATTTTTTAATTAACATCATAAAGCTTATTGAGAGCCTTCTATGTACTCAGCACCATGATAGGTGTTTTGGACATTACAACATGATTTCCGAAGTTGTTTCTTGAGTTTTAAAATATATAAACAGAAGATTATGATCGTTAACTATGAAGTGTCTGTTTCTTCGTTATGGATACTGTGTTGTTGCTAAGGAGTATCTGACTCTTTGCGACCCCATGGGCTGCATAGCAGCCTCCTCTGTCCTCTGCTATCTCCTCGAGTTTGCTCAAATTCATGTCCATTGAGTCAGTGATGCTATTTAACCATCTCACCTCTGCCACCCCCTTCTCCTTTTGCCTTCAATCTTTCCCAGCATCAGGTTCTTTTCTAATAAGTCAGCTCTTCGAATCAGGTGCTTCAGCTTTAGCATTAGTCCTTCCAATGAATGTTCAGGGTTGATTTCCTTTAGGATTGACTGGTTTGATCTCCTTACTGTCCAGAGGACTCTCAAGAGTCTTCTCCAGCACCACAATTCAAAAGCATCAATTATTCAGCATTCAGTCTTCTTTATGGTCAAATTCTTACATTCTTACATAACTACTGGAAAAAAACACATAGCTTTGACTATTCAGACTTTTGTTGGCAAAGTGATCTCTGTTTTTTAATATGCTGTCTAGGTTGGTCATAGCTTTCCTTTCAATGAGCAAATGTCTTTACTTCATGGCTGCAGTCACTGTCTGCAGTGATTTTGGAGCCCAAGAAAATGAAGTCATTTATTGTTTCCATTGTTTCCTCATCTGTTTGCCATGAAGTGTTGTGACTGGATGCCATGATCTTAATGTTTCGCATGTTGAGTTTTTGGCCAGCTTTTTCACTCTCCTCTTTCACCTTCATCAGGAGGCTTTTTAGTTCCTCTTCACTTTCTGCCATTAGAGTGGTATTATCTGCATATCTGAGGTTGTTGATATTTCTCCCAGCCTTCTTGATTCCAGCTTGAGATTTATCCATCCTAGCGTTTCACATGATGTACTCTGCATGTATGTTAAATAAGCAAGGTGACAATATACAGACTTGACATACTCCTTTCCAAGTTTTGAACCAATTTTTTTCTCCTATGTCTGGTTCTAACTATTGCTTCTTAACATGCATACAGGTTTCACGGAGACAGGTAAGGTAGTCTGGTGTTCCCATCTCTTTAAGTATTTTCCACAGTTTATTGTGATCTAGACAGTGGACCTATACATGCTATGTACATCTATGGATACTTCTTTACGTATACTATACAGTGTAGAAATTTAGAACTAAAAGGGGTTTGGGATGCAGACATACCTAGCATTGCTTTCTTTCATGTCTACAAGACACAGAGATGCTTGGGAAAGTGTGCTTTTATGAAGTACAGATATATTAGATTCCTTGAAACCCACAGGGACATGATAGTTTGCAAGACAGGAAACTAAGAATCTCTAGTTCTCATTAAGGAGACACAATGTTCCAAGACCAATGTCACATGCAGGCTTTTCAAAGTAAGGTGATTTTTTTCCCCCTTAGATCCTCAAAGCTCAAATAAGCTGACTGTATATTCATATTAACCCATTTAGCAGGATTATATTAAGAAAGCACTCATCTATTCTAGTTGTTAAAAATTAGCTGTAGAATCAGGCACATGGTAGGTATCTAGACTTTCACTGAATAAGTTGAACTATGAGAATTGTTAAAACTGGACTAGTCTATGCTCTGTAAACAAATTCTACAGTTGTATTTTATGAAACAGCACAACTTGAGAATATATATATATATACTCATATATAAACTCATATGTATTCTCGAGTTGTGCTGTGTTATAAAATACAACTGTAGAATTTGTTTACAGAGCATAGAATAGTGTAGTTTTAAAAATTCTCATAGTTCAATTTATATATGCTGCTGCTGCTGCTACTGCTAAGTCACTTCAGTCATGTCCGACTCTGTGTGACCCCATAGACAACAGCCCACCAGGCTCCGCTGTTCCTGGGATTCTCCAGGCAAGAACACTGGAGTGGGTTGCCGTTTCCTTCTCCGATGCATGAAAATGAAAAGTGAAAGTGAGGTCGCTGAGTCGTGTCCGTCTCTTGGCGACCCCATGGACTCTAGCCTGCCAGGCTTTTCTGTCCATGAGATTTTACAGGAAGAGTACTGGAGTGGGATGCCGTTGCCTTCTCCGCAATTTATATATAAATTCAATATATTAGTTCAGTATATATGAGTCCTTATATAGGTAATATAGAGCTTCCCTTGTGGCTCAGCTGCTGAAGAATCTGCCTGCAATGCAGGAGACCTGGGTTCAATCCCTGGATTGGAAAGATCCACTGGAGAAGGGAAAGGCTACCCATTCCAGTATTCTGGCCTGGAGAATTCCATGGACTGCATAGTCCATGGGGTCGCAAAGAGTTGGACACAGCTGAGCGACTTTCATTTCACTTTCACTTCATAGGTAATATAACAAATACCAAGTAGTAATATTTGTGAATTTCTGTTTGGGGAGACAGTATGTTTTCGAACTACAGTATTAACTGAAAAATGCATCAGTGAAGCTTCATATTTTTATTATGTTAATCTTTGCAGTTATCAGTTCATCAGCCTGAACCCCAGGCAGTCTCCTTTGGAGCATTGTACATCTGTGATACAAAGTGAAATTCAGGAGCTAGCTTGAGTTCTCAGATGAGCACTCACTGGACACTGAACATTAGTCATGAGCTTCTGATGTATTTTTGTTCTAATGTGACAGCTGTTTATTTAGTAAACTTTTAAATGTAATATCCTCTGCCTGGTCATTGTCTGCTGGGAATTCCCACTTGAATTAGCAAACAAGGAACTCAAAGTCCAAACTGTAAAACAATAATATGATGCTCTGCTTCTCTTTCACCAATTCCAAGTGGCATAAAATAAGGAAGAATTTTACCCTTACACTTATCCAAGGTATGTTNCACTTATCCAAGGTATGTTTTTTGCCTTGCATACATATATCCATTCTGAATTCAAGAAAGAGAATTGTTTGAACTTTATAAGTTGAGTAAAATGAAATTGACTATAAATCACGATAGATAATAGTGGTTTTCTGTTATTTTTCCACAAGCATTGGAACATGTGTTTGTTTTTTACCAGATTTAATACATATTTTGGCCAAATGGGCTATATGTATAGGGGATGTATGTTGTGCGAGTATTTTGGAAGTTTCTTGCTATGTCACAATGTTAATTTAAAGATTTTTGAAGGATCCAATACTCCAGAGAAGACAGAGTTATTGACCACATTTTTAAACAATTTTGCACTGCTCGCCCATAGGTCCTATGAAAAATGTTAAAATAAGAAAATAAATATTATTATGAAATCGTAGCTTGTTAAAACATGTTGTCTTTGAAATATTCTGCCTGCTTTTCATGACTCAGCAGCTGAGTTAGGCTCTTGTAAATCTTCAGATTCTAGCCTATTAGTTATCATAATAAACTTCTTGTTTCTGAACTATTTTCAGGGGATGAATTCTCTTTACTGGTAACTGTCAATGAATTGTCATGAGAGGATGAAATGTACAAAGAGGGATTGTCTTTTTTTTTTTCTGATAAACTACTTGAATAATGTTTATTTTAGAGGATGGAATAAAGTTTCTTGCTTCCACATTTCTTGGGGAAGCTGCTTTGGTTTTAATTTTAGTTTTGGCGGTGCTGTGTCCCCCTTGCTGCTGGCCGGCTTCCTCTAGCTGCGGTGAGCAGGGTTCCTCTCTGTTTGCCTTGCATGGGCTTCTCACTGCAGCTTCTATTGCTTCAGAGCACAGGCTCTGGGGTGCACGGAGCTCAGTAGTGTGGGGCACAGATTTAATTGCCCTGTGGGGTGTGGAAGCTTCCCAAACCAAAGGTCGAACCCATGTCTCCTGGATTGGCAGGTGAATTCTTAACCACTTCTTCACCACCAGGGAAGTCTATGGAAATTCTTTTCTTAATCGTTATGAGACTATGGAGCTACAAGGTAATAACAAGTAATGCAAGGAACCAACATAGCTGAACCCAGCAATGATCTCAGAGAAGAATTTAAATTTGTTTTCACTGTTCTGTTTGCAAATGAGATGAACTGCTTATGAAATAAATGTCATTTAATAGAAAAAAATCAAAATAATAAAAAGAATTCAAAAGCAGTTTTATTAGAGGTCCAAATATTTGAAGTCCGATCATAACCACCAAACTAACCTTCCAATCCCTTGAGAAAGGAAATAAAAATGATGCTATATCTCATCTCTCTTGTCTGGGCATATTTTGTTTACTAATTTATTGCATTTGCTTTATCTCTGAATCATTTTGCTTTTATAAGCAGAATATAACCTTTATAGCATTTCAAGGATTCATAGATTTATATTTATTCATTTTATTTTTGCCAGTTGTCACTTACAAGTTGTTCAGAAAGATGTTTTCTTTTCTTTTTCTTTTGCAAATTTGATTATTTGAGAAGTTTCCTATGAGAAAATCCAGTTGTAGGTAGCACCTTGTGCCCTAAGAAGATCTTTTTATTGACTGGCTCTTTGTTAACCTCTTTCTATTTATGTCACTGTATGGTTGACATAATTATATTTGGTTCAACTTTATAAAGTCTGATAGCGTCTAGCAAGACTTTTCCCAGGTAATTATTTGTCTCTCAAGAAGTGTTCCCAAGATGATATATGCATTTATTCCTAATTACCATGAATACCTCTTATGAAAATGTCTCCTCTAATTACTTTGAAAAGTCATCTTTCATTAAAGTCACTTTTCTTCTAGCTACTCAGTGGTAGATATCTATAAAGTCATCATTTCTTTTTTTTTTAATTATTATTTTTACTTTATTTTGCTTTACAGTACTGTATTGGTTTTGCCATACATTGACATGAATCAGCCACGGGTGTACATGATCATCTTGAATATGTAAATGTTTAAGCAGATACTGCTGGTTTTTCTGTTTCTTAATTCTAGCCTAGTGTCTTCTGTGAGATGTGACTCTTACTCTTGTGAAATATGGAGAAGTCACATAAGCAAAAATCTAGTGAGAATTAGGGCAGCGTGATTCCCAAGGTGCTCAGACCTGCATCTCCTGAGTTAGATCTTGGTTGCTCCCTGAGTCACCGTTCCTGGGTGTGTCTGTTATGGCCTCAGGGTCCTTAATACTAAGAGAAACTTAAGTACTGGGTGGCCCCATTGCCGCAAAGTGAAGGTGGCTGATAATGGGGACTTTTCCTGGGACTTGATGGGTGCAATCAAAGTGCTGGCGGCTTGATAGCTAACTAGTTATGGATTGAACAAGTCATGGTGCCTCTCCAGGTATCTCCACTTATTTAATGAAACACACAAAGCAAAACCTTTTAGGATTTTTTAAATCGAATGTTCCTATCGAAATCTCTAATAGCAGTTACGGAGTCACGATTATTTTAGTATATTATATTCCTTCATTACACGAGTAGAATTTACTGTGTCACCGTGTGTCATTTTCATTGCCATTTCTTTGCAGTCATATCCTGCCCAGCTAAGGGATATTTATGTGTTTATCACTGCCTTTATTATCTCTCTCCTGATGTTTCCAATGCTTATTAAGAATTTCCTCTCTGCACCCTTCCTATGTCAACACTCACCATGAATATTTCATTCTTTAAATTTGAGTCAAAATTAGTTTCTTCCAGGAAATAGCTTTTGCTTAGTCAGATTTAATGGCAGTAGTATCCTGTGACATTAATTTAATAGCTTTTCTTTGAGTAAATGCATTATATGTGTGTGTAAATGTGTGTGTGTATCTGTGTCTGTGTGTCTGTGCGTGTGTGTTGAGAAAGAGATAGAAATCTTAAGAATCTTTTTTATAAAATTTTTATTGTAGTCATAGTTGCTTTACAATGTTACATTAATTTCTACTGTACAGAAAAGTGAATCAGCTATATGTATCCATATATCTCCTGTTCTTTGAATTTCCTTCCCATTTTAGGTCATCACAGAGCCTTCAGTAGAGTTCCCTGTGCTATACAGTAGGTGCTCATTAGTTATTTATTTTATACATAGTATCAATAGTATATATATATATATATATATATATATATAAATCCCAGTCTCCCAACTCATCCCATCCCACCTTCCCCTTTGGTATCTGTACGTTCTCTATATCTGTGTCTCTATTTTTGCTTCATCAATAAGATCATCTATACCAGTTCTTTTTCCAGATTCCACATATATGCATTAATATTTGTTCCTGTTTTTCTGACTTAGCTCACTCTGTATGACAGTCTCTGGGTCCATCCACGTCTCTACAGATGACTCAGTTTTGTCCCTTTTTGTGAATGAGTAGTATTCCATTGTATATATACACTACATCTTCATTATTTTATTTGTCATTGGACATTTAGGTTATTTTGATGTCCTGGCTATTGTAAACAGTGCTGCAATGAACACTCACTGGGCTACATGTGTCTCTCTGAATTATGATTTTCTCTGGGTATATGCCCAGTGGTGGGATTGCTGGGTCATGTGATAGTTCTACTTTTAGTTTTTTAAAGAACCTTTATCTTATTCTCCATAGTGGCTATCTCAAGTTATATTTCCACCAACAATACAGAAAGGTTCTCCTTTCTCCGCATTCTCTCCAGCATTTCTTGTTTTTAGATTTTGTGGAAAAGTCTTTTTTAAATTACACTGACTTTAGCATGTAAACTGTCATTGTGATTGCATGGGAATACTCTTTCTATGCCTACCCTGGTGTTGTTCTCCTATCTTCCATTACTACCAATAACCCTGATATTAAGTATATAATTTTAACACAGTTACTTAAGGGAGAGGAAAGAGGAAAAAAATGCTCTTTCAGTTCAGTTCAGTTCAGTCGCTCAGTCATGTCCAACTCTTTGTGACCCTATGACTGCAGCATGCCAGGCCTCCCTGTCCATCACCAACTCCTGGAGTTTACTCAAACTCATGCCCATTGAGTAGGTGATGCCATCCAACCATATCATCCTCTGTCATCCCCTTTTCCTCCTGCCTTCAATCTTTCCTAGCATCAGGGTCTTTTCAAATCAGTCAGCTCTTTGAATCAGGTGGCTAATGCATTGGAGTTTCAGCTTCAGCATTAGTCCTTCCAATGAATATTCAGGACTGATTTTCTTTAGGATGGACTGGTTGGATCTCCTTGCAGTCCAAGGGACTCTCAAGAGTCTTCTCCAACACCACAGTTCAAAAGCATCAATTCTTTGGCACTCAGCTTTCGTTATAGTCCAACTCTCACATCCATATATGACTACTGGAAAAATAATAGCCTTGACTAGATGGACCGTTGTTGGCAAAGTAATGTCTCTGCTTTTTAATAAGCTGTCTAGGTTGGTCATATCTTTCCTTCCAAAGAGCAAGCATCTTTTAATTTCATGACTGCAGTCACCATCTGCAGTGATTTGGGAGCCCCCCAAAATAGTCTGTCACTGTTTCCACCATTTCCCCATCTATTTGCCATAAAATGATGGGACCGGATGCCATGATCTTAGTTTTCTGAATGTTGAGCTTTAAGCCAACTTTTTCACTCTCCTCTTTCACTTTTCATCATGAGGCTCTTTAGTTCTTCTTCACTCTCTACCATAAGGGTGGTGTCATCTGCATATCTGAGGTTATTGATATTTCTCCTGACAGTCTTGACTCCAGCTTGTGCTTCTTCCAGCCCAGCGTTTCTCATGATGTACTCTGCATATAAGTTAAATAAGCAAAGTGACAATATACAGCCTTGACGTACTCCTTTTCCTATTTGGCTGTTGTTCCATGTCCAGTTTTAACTGTTCCTTCCTGACCTGCATACAGATTTCTCAGAAGGCAGGTCAGGTGGTCTCGTATTCCCATCTCTTTCAGAATTTCCCACAGTTGATTGTGATCCATATAGTCAAAGGCTTTGTCATAGTCAGTAAAGCAGAAATAGAACTCTCTTGCTTTTTCAATGATCCAGTGGATGTTGGCAAGTTTATCTCTGGTTCCTCTGCCTTTTTGAAGTTCACCTTGAACATCTGGAAGTTTACAGTTCACATACCGTTGAAGCCTGGCTTGGAGAATTTTGAGCATTACTTTACTAGCATGTGAGATGAGTGCAATTGTGCGGTAGTTTGAGCATTCTTTGGCATTGTCTTTTTTGGGGACTAGAATGAAAACAGACCTTTTCTAGTCCTGTGGCCACTGGTGAGTTTTCCAAATTTGAGTGCATATTGAGTGCAGCACTTTCACAGCATCATCTTTCAGGATTTGAAATAGCTCAACTGGAATTCTATCACCTCCACTAGCTTTGTTCATAGTGATGCTTCCTAAGTCCCACTGACTTTGCATTCCGGGAGGTCTGGCTCTAGGTGAGTGATCACACCATCATGATTATCTGCATCATGAAGATCTTTTTTGTATAGTTCTTCTGTGTATTCTTGCCATCTCTTCTTAATATCTTCTGCTTCTGTTAGGTCCATACCATTTCTGTCCTTTATTGAGCCCATCTTTGCATGAAATATTCCCTTTGTATCTCTAATTTTCTGGAAGAGTTCTCTAGTCTTTCCCATTCTATTGTTTTCCTCTATTTCTTTGCACTGATCACTGAGGAAGGCTTTCTTATCTCTCCTTGCTATTACTTAGAACTTTGCATTCAGATGGGTGTATTTGCTTTTCTCCTTTGCTTTTTGCTTCTCTTCTTTTCACAGCTATTTATAAGGTCTCATCAGACAGCCATTTTGCTTTTTCGCCTTTCTTTTTCTTGGGGATGGTCTTGATCACTGCCTCTTGTACAATGTCATGAACCTCTGTCCATAGTTCATCAGGCATTCTATCAGACCTAGTCTCTTAAATCTATTTCTCACTTCCACTGTATAATCATAAATAATTTGATTTAGGTCATACCTGAATGGTCTAGTGGTTTTCCCTACTTTCTTCAATTTCAGTCTGAATTTGGCAATAAGGAGTTCATGATCTGAGCCACAGTCAGCTCCTGGTCTTGTTTTTGCTGACTATAAAGAGCTTCTCCATCTTTGACTGCAAAGGAGTGTTTTAGGTTTCTTGATTGACTTGATAACTTTTATGGGCAAAATATTGAATCCTCCTTTAAAATTGCACAGTTTCAAATGATGCTTTTTTTCAAAGAGACGTCATGGAATCTCATGAAGGCTCTGAATCGCAGAATCAGGGCCAGGTTGAATCCCAACTCAAACAACTGTTTGCATTAGGCTTTGTACTACAACTGCTCTGAGCTTGAGTTTTCCCATGTGTGAAATGGATATGCTAATACTCCACTGGGTCCTGGTGAGAGTGGGAAGAATGGACTGACATGTTTACCATGTTACCCCCATATGTTTGGTGCATGTGGTGTTGAGATGATGACAACCACTACTTCTCTTCCTCCTCCTTCTACTTGTCTTCCTCTTACTATATTTTTCCAGACCTTTATGTTGTCAAAATTTCATCAGCCTTTATTTTTGCATCACTGTGATTTGGCCTTTCTTTTTTAAAAGTGAGAGCAAATGAACGACCAAGTCCAGCATCTAAGACGATAGCATCTTACCAGAAATGGCAGCCAAGGTTATTAGCTGTTGGTGAAATGACTCAAATCCATTTCTGAAGTATTGTGGTGATTATGTAACAGTGCATTAGCAAAGTGCATAGCATTTTCCAAGGGTTATTGCTTAGAAGGTTCAAAATGGGAAAATATTGATTCAACATAAGTATGCATTCTCAAAAATACTACCTACCGTGAAGACAGCTCACATGTTACAAATTTTATACTTAGGATGTGCAGAAAAGGCATCCTCTTAATGGACAGTTGTTCAGAATTGAAGAAAAAATTCTAAACCATGCTAAGATCTGAAAAGATACAGAGTTTTGGTGAAAAGCTAAGGGGGAGGACAGGGAACATTGTTGTAGACCAAGAGGAAAATAGAGTCATTCCATTTCATCTCTAATTTGAAACGTGATAATTTTTTGGATTTTTATACAAAGATTCTATATTTATAAAAAAAGAAGAGCAATTTTTCATAAGTTTTATTTTAGACCTGATATTTAGTGTCCAAAGTTCAAGTAACCCTGAATTTATGAACTGTTATTACTTACTAAATAGTTCTGATATAATTAAACAAGTAATATAGGACATATTATTTAAGAGTTAGCCTAATCAGTCATCTCAGCTTAAAACTCTTACTTTCCAGACTGAGAGGTTATTTCCTTTTTTGCTTAATGGAAGCAATTAATCTGTATGAAAAAATACAAATAAAATTGCTATATAAGATCTCCAGCTTGCTTTTTATTCTAAAGTCATGTGTGATTTATGAGTTTCCGGTGTTTTGCCAGGCTATGTCTTATCAGATAAAATCTAAAAATCACTCTTGATTTTCATTTTTAACCCATTTTTACTTGACAGTGGCAATTTGGGAAGGAGTTTAACTTTTAAAAGAATACTTACAATCATTTATAGGAGACAGTAAATTTATAAGAAACTTTGCCTTGGTGATATTAAACTATACCTCTATTACTAGTTGGGAAAAAAAGGTTTTAAAATTTGAATTGTTCAGAGTGCACATGATTTATTTGATCAAGGGAAATGTTTTTAGACCGTTTTCTGCCCTCAGGTACTATCTTTTGGTGTCCTTTAATCCTTTTCTGTTTACAATATGAGCTGTGAGAAGTGGTTCTCCTAGGACTGCATGTGGTGTGTCCATTCTTTCTACTGAACTGTGAGGGAGGCTGCTATCGACCTTGGCACAGAACTTAGTTCAATGTATTCTGGGATCTCTGAAGTAGACAGTCTACTTTTTAATGATAATTTCAGTTTCCTCATTTTCCTTCCTGTCATAGGATTAAAATAAAAAATAAACAGGTACTTTTTGAAGTGGGTAGCATTTTTCTGATACCACGCCTTTAGTAGTTTTTGGAATGGCAGATCTAATTGCTATCATAAAACATTATGATCATAAAACATTCGGTTTTCCTCATGTCTCAGCGATACCGAAAGTTCATAGGGATAGAATTTAGCAGTTGTGCAAACTCAGATGCGTTTTTTGGGGAAAGCCAGAAAAGTAATTCTGCACAGGAGAAAGGGGCAAGTGATATCCCAGTGGGAAGTCAGAAGAACATGGATGAAGAGAACTTAACCTCAACTCTGTGGGCGTCCCTGTTTAAAGTGATACAAATAGAGGCTTTCCTGGTGGTCAGTGGTGGAGAATCCGCCTGCCAGTGCAGAAGATCCAGTTCAGTCGCTGGTGGTCTGGGCACACCCCACATGCGTGGGGTAACTAAGCCTGTGCGCCACAGCTGTTGGCGCTGTGATCAGAAGCTGCGACTACTGACGCCCATGCTCCACGCGAAGAGAAGCCACCGCAGTGAGAAGCTTGTGCTCTGAAACTAGAGAATAGCCCCCTGCCTGCAGCTTAGGAAAAAGTGCGTGCAGCAACCAAGACCCAGCACAGCCAAAATACATAAACAAGCGAAGTTATTTTAAAATGATATAAATAAATTGAGGCTTGCAGCTGATGGTGGTGATAAACAGGAAATCAGGTCAGATCGAAGTATCTTATCAAATGTTAACTCCCATGAGAATAAAGGGACGCAACTGTCCTTTGCTTATCTGTCCTCTTAATGAGATGTGAAATGTAATGGGGTGGGGGGGTTGCTTCAAGATGTCTTTTTGAGGTGAGGGAGGTTCTCACATCAGATTGACATTTTGTGGTTCAAGGATTTTTGCCTATTCTCCTGTAGTTGCCATAGATTCATCATGAGACATATACTTTATATCAATTTTTCATGTCATTTAACTAGTCACTCTTCAAATTTCTTGAAAAACATTGCGTAGCTTTTATTATCAGGACTGGAACTAGCAACTGATTTTGAGGGAAGGGTTTGTGTTGTATAATCCAGTAACAGTAACATGTAGTATTTGTGGAACCCTTATGTGTCATGCAGCAGCTTACATGCACTGCTTTAAATTGACTTTCACACCGCCCACCTCATGAAATAGGTACTTTTATGATCCGTATTTTAATGATGAATAATCTGCTTTCTGGTAATAGGCATGATGAAGTCAGTGGTGATGATCCAAAAGGATCATAATCAGAAAGTATGAATGGTGGCCTAGTCCCAAATGGAGGTTGTAGAAGACCTGGTGAGAGGGTCTGGCCCGGAGTGCAGTTGGTGGCCGTATGGGAGTGCTGGTTTCTAAATGGACCAGGCACAAGGCCACTGTGGGGTTTGCTGCTGGAAGTCAGAAGTGACCAACTGGAACCGACAGAAGACTGTGATACGTGGATGGGGTGTTGCACCTAGGATAGAGACTGTGTTAGGACACACAGGAAAGAAACAAATTCTCTGGGTTTCACATAAAGGAGACTTTAGAAGAAGTACTCAATGAGATTGTCCTTTGGCCTCTGTTGCGTTCAGCTATGACTGGATCAGCCAGCCTTCAGCGAGCCTTAACAGGTGATCAGTTTAGCAGGCGGCTCACTCATTCTGCAAATATTTATTTAATGTAAACTGCTTGTCAAACACAGTTCTAAATTCAGAGGATACATAAGGGAATAAAACCCCAAAGAAACACTGTCTTTGAATGGAGCTTATGGACAAATAGGGAGATTTAGATAAAGCACAATCAATGAGGAGTGCTATGGAGAAAAGCAGAACACAAACTTGGAGGGGACGGAGCATTGAGTGGTGGCAGGGGGCAGTGTGAGATTTTAAACTGGATTCTCAGAAGAGGCTTCATCAACAAGGTGATGATGGAGTCAAGATTTGAGGAAAGAAGGAATGAGCCCCGCATCTACTTGTGGGCAGAGCAGACTGGACATGGGGTAAGCTTCAGGGCAAGGACATGCCTTCTTGTGTATTCAAGGAATAGTGTGGATGCCAGTTACTGGACCCAAGAAAACAAAGGGAGATGAGCAGGTGAGTTCAGAGAGGTACCATGAGGTCCTCATGGACCATTACAAGGACCTTGGTTTATGCTCCATGTAAAATGGGGAGCCACTGGAGAATTTTGGGCAAAAGAGAGACATGATCCATTTGAAATATGCTGTATTTTAAAAGGATACATCTGGCTACAGTATTGAAAATTAACTATAAGCACTCAAGAATAAGCTTGCTAACTTGCTCCAGTCATGTCTGACTCATCCCACACACTAGCAAAGTAATGCTCAAAAGTCCCCAAGCCAGGCTTCAACAGTTCGTGAATCATGAACTTCCAGATGTTCAAGCTGGATTTAGAAAAGGCAGAGAAACCAGAGATCAAATTGCCAACATCTGTTGGATTATCGAAAAAGCAAGAGTTCCAGAAAAAGCATCTACTTCTGCTTTATTGACTATGCCAAAGCCTTTGACTGTATGGATCACAACAAACTGTGGAAAATTCTTAAAGAGATGGGAATACCAGACCGCCTGACCTGCCTCCTGAGAAATCTGTATACAGATCAGGAAGGAACAGTTAGAACTTGGAACAGACTGATTCCAAATCAGGAAAGGAGTATGTCAAGGCTGTATACTGTCACACTGCTTATTTAACTTATATGCAGAGTACATCATGAGAAACACTGGGCTGGAGGAAGCACAAGCTGGAATCAAGATTGCCGGGAGAAATATCAATAACCTCAGATATGCAGATGACATCACCCTTACGGCAGAAAGTGAAGAAGAACTAAAGAACTTCTTGATGAAAGTGAAAGAAGAGAGTGAAAAAATTGGTTTAAAACTCAACATTCAGAAAATGAAGATCATGGCATCCGGTCCTATCACTTCATGGCAAATAGATGGGGAAACAATGGAAACAGTGGCTGACTTTATTATTTTGAGCTCCCAAATCACTGCAGATGGTGACTGCAGTCATGAAATTAAAAGACACTTTCTCCTTGGAAGGAAAGTTATGACCAATCTAGACAGCATATTAAAAAGCAGAGACATTGCCAACAAAGGTCCATCTAATCAGGTCCAGCTATGGATTTTCCAGTAGTCAGGTATGGATGTGAGAGTTGGACTACAAAGAAAGCTGAGCACCAAAGAATCGATGCTTTTGAACTGTGGTATTGGAGAAGACTCTTGAGAGTCCCTTGGACAGCAAGGAAATCCAACCAGTCCATCCTAAAGGAAATAAGTCCTGAATATTCATTCGAAGGACTGGTGATGAAGCTGAAACTCCAATACTTTTGCCACCTGATGCAAAGAACTGACTCATTGGGAAAGACCCTGATGTTGGGAAAGACTGAAGGCAGAAGGAGAAGGGGATGACAGAGGAGATGGTTGGATGGCATCACTGACTCAATGGACATGAGTTTGAGTAAACTCTGGGAGTTGGTTATGGACAGGGCAGCCTGGCCTGCTGCAGTCCAAGGGGTCACAAAGAGTTGGACACGCCTGAGCGACTGAACTGAACTGAACTCTCTGACTTTTTGCAACCCCACGGAGTATAGCTCTCCAGACTCCTCTGTCCATGGGATTCTCCAGGCAAGAATACTGGAGTGGATTGCGGTGTTGTCCTCCAGGGGATCTTCCCAACCCACAGATTGAACCCACACCTCTTATGTCTCTTACATTGGCAGATGGGTTCTTTACCATTGGCGCCATCTAGGAAGGAACCCAAGAATAAACTTAGCAGAGGCTATGACAGTAGTTCAAGTGTGAGATTATCTTGTCTTAGATTGCCATGATGGTAGCAGTGCTGGTCAGATTCTGGATATATTTTAAAGGCAGTAAGATATAAGGTATGAAACAAATTGAAAATATAAGATTACTCCAACATTTTTGATGTGAGCATTTGGGGTGATGACATTGTCCTTGAAGTTGGCTTCAGAGTCATCAGCTTGTTTGCATCAAGATGCAGGCAGAGACCAAGTCACAGAGACCTTTAAGTTATCATTTTTACCACTGCCCTGAGATAGCTCACTGGTGACTATAGCTACCACTGTCTAAATAGTGACTAGGGTGCAGATTAGGTCCAGACTGACTGGACTTGGAGACAGTCCTGGTCCTGAGGTCATTGGTAAGGAATGGACTGGGACAGAGCTGGATAAGCCAGAGATACAAATAAGTAGGTAAATAGAGCGTGTGAGATAAGAAGCCTGGCTGGCTGATGGCCCAAGGCCTGATAAGGCAGGAGGTTACAAAACCTGCAGAGAAGCAGCACCTCCCAAAGGCAAGTGTTAAGCAACCACATATGCTCATCTGGTGAAGTAAGACACCAACTGGGAAGGTGTTTGTTGGGACCTCACTTTCTTGAGAGGTCACTGTGGATCATATGTGTGGAGGACTAGGAGATGTACCCTGGAGAGCTTGGCATTTTCCACAACAGGGAATGTGGAGGGAGCAAAGTGGGGCTGAAAAAAAGGAAGGCAGAGGGTGTTGAGCTCAAACTGTGAAGGTCCTTCAGTCCGGCTTTAGGGATAGTGGGAGGCCATGAAATGTTTCTGGGTGATACCATCACATCTGGTCTTGCACATAGTAACATTTTGTTGGTTAGTTAAAATGTAGAGGGAAATATAAGTAGGTTGTAGCAAATGTTGATATAAAGCTCACTGAGAGGGTGATACAGGCCCAGAGCTGAAGATCTCTTCTTGAAATGAGAATATATTGTACCTTCATTTTCTTGCAGAGGTAGAATACTATAACTACTTAATTCAGTATCTTAAGGAAGGTGATTTGGGGGAGTTATTTTTAAATGTCTTAACTATTTGATTTTAAGTCAATAAAATTTATTTCTGAATAAAAACTTATAACTATATACTATACTATAATAGTTTATATGTATCTATTAAATCTGGTAAGTTCAAGACACTCTACTAGGTCATACAAGTGTAAAAAGAAATGCTTCAAGTGGTTTAGAGTCTAGTATTTGGGAGATGTGGTAAAAGATTAAGGAGATTTATAGATAAGAGCTTGAGGGTATTGGCCATTATGTGAGTGACCTATGTGTTACAAAGGGTCTGGGTTCTTTTCCACCTTTTTTATTTTATGTATCAGAGTGATATAGAGATACTTTTTAGTTTCAAAGTAGAAAAATATTTTGCCAAAATACTTATTGGCAAACAGGGGTTACTAGTTCAACGAATACACAGAATAAAGGTTTACTTTTTCTTATTACCAGAGTATACACATTCCTTATAGAAAATATGGGGAAAATACAAGAAAGAGTTAAGAAAATAAAATTTAGGTATTTTCTTCCCTCTAAGATATAAATAGATGGACAGGAAAGTACATGTGCACCCAAGTGTGTATTTTATATGTGTGTGTAAATCTCTGAACACCCAATATTACATCTCTAACATAGAATGTTCATATGTAATATACTTGAGATCATACTTGAAATTATGTATAACAATTTGCCTCCGAACTTTTCCACTTAGGACTTTTCCCATAATAAAATACTTGGTTTCCTGTGCCGATAAGCAGTGGCATAGAATGGGGGCAGTGAAAGGTGCCTGGGTGCAGGTAATAAGGAAGTTCATTGCCTCTTGGGAATTTGAAAACAGTAATAAGACTGAGTAAAAGGCCGTCTGCTTTTTTATGACACTGCACTGGCAGTTGTAAATAATATCAGTGATAATGTCCTGTTTCTCAGCAGGGCAGCCTCTGCTGAGGCAGAGCAGGTCCTTCTGTCTAGATCCGTCCCCACCCTCCTCCCACTCCTCTGTACATCAGTGCTGATATGATGAGAATCCCAGTAACATTCCTTTAGAAATGAAGAAAGCCTGATAACTGTCTTTGTGTAATTATTAGCTACTCAATAAGCACTCTCGAAGCCTTAAAAGCAGAGAAATCAGTAAGTGTATATTTTCTTTCTAAACACTGTTTCAGGCTGTATTAAGGTCTTATTAATCATCACCTATCAATTTCCCCCTAATAAGTCAAGTGAATATTTTAAGCAAGTAAATAAATGTGAACATGCAAAAACATTGCCATTTGGCTAAATATCAATCCAATATGTGCTACTGGAAAATCCATAATCATGGAAAACAATCAGTGTCTGTGTCACCGTACGCAGTCATAATCAAGCCTCCTGAAATTCAAGAATGGTTACTTAAAAAAAACAAAAGAATCTGAACCCAGTGACCATGTAGCCTTTTTACCCAAAAGTTCAAAGTCACCCAGTAACCCTCAGGATAGATTGTCTTCAGGTGTCTTGATTCCATTCCCAAACTCTTACATCCCGGGTTGCTTCTCTACTGGGAAGGAGCACAACATTTGTTCCTGACATTGATATGATCTAGCATTTATTGACCGGTATGTGCCAGGTGGTATGGTAAGCTCTTTATAGGTATTGACATTTATATTCACAGCAGCTCTCTCAGATAGGTACCTCTGTTGCTTCCTTTCATGGGTGAACAACAAAGAGATTAATAACTTTTTACTAGAATTTGAAGTAGGAAAGGCGATTGATTTTTGTTTATTTTTATTTAAATATAACCTGCATATATTTTATATTCATTTTTGTGTTTTCCATCATTTTCTCTCTCTGTATTTCATCCTGGATGTTTTCTACGTCGGTATCTTTAAGTCAGTAATCCTTTCTTTGAGGATTATTTATTGTTAAACTCAACTGTTGAATTGTAAATTTTGTATTGGTATTTTTCACCCATATAATTGTTGTTTAGTTGCTCAGTCATGTCTGACTCTTTGTGACCCCATGACTGTAGCCCACCAGGCTTCTCTGTCCTTGGGATTTCCCAGGCAAGAATACTGGAGTGCGTTGCCATTTCCTTCTCCAGAGGATCTTCCTGACCCAGCGGTTGAACCCACATCTCCCATATAATTCTTGAATGCCTCAATAAGTTATTCCAAAGTCTGTTTCTGATAACACCAGCAGTCTGGATCACCTATAAATCTATTGCTGTTATCTGTGTTTTGCTTTTTCCTCTTGGTGTTTTTGGTCCTTTGTTTGTGTCCTTTCGCCTCCTTGGAATTTCTCTGATTGAATGCTGACTATTGAGTATGAAAAGATGCAGAAGTAATCTCCATTAACGCAGATTTAGTTTTCTTTGAGCTGACAGTTGAAATAAGAGTGAAGTGAAGTGAAGTCACTCAGTCGTGTCTGACTCTTTGCGACCCCATGGACTGTAGCCTATCAGGCTCCTCCGTCCGTGGGATTCTCCAGGCAAGAGTACCGGAGTGCGTTGCCATTTCCTTCTCCAATAAGAGTAAATCAACCTATTCCATAGAGACTGTTCCCAGCTTTCATTTATTTCTAGGGTAACTCTTCTGGGATTTCACAGTTTCTTGGAAGAATCTCAACTCCAATTTTTATCTTCGTAATCTGATTGTCAAAAGCTTTCTTAAACTCTTTACCCTCTTATCAACTTTATTCTCTCTGTTTTCTCTTCCCTTTACTCAGTGAGCCATTTAAGATTTCGGGAGTGTCTTTAGGGCAATTACTGCGTGGAATCCTGAGTTCACTTTGCTGTGATTCTCTTTTCTCTGCTATCTAGTGTCTTAACGTCCTTTTTGGTGGTGTTAGAATCTAGTTTTTGCTTTCTTCATCGCTTGAAATTAGAAAAGCTCTTCACCATGGCTTACTACCTTTAGTGCCCTTCTCTGTGAATTGGCAAATACAAAAAAATGCTAGGTGAAAAGTGGCAGGAAACATTCCATTTCCTCTTGTTTCTCCTTTATCTCTGATTTTGGGTCCACAAATCCTGGCTACCTTTATTTTTGTTTTTCAGCCCTTATTGTCTCCAGTAAGAAATTTAGTCTAGAACAAGCTATCATAGTCTTGTATCAGAGGACTGCCTTTCACTTAATTTAGAATGAATTGGTATGATTAAATATCACAGAATCTATCTGCATGTGAATTTAAGAAAAACATTTATGCATATCTTAGATGTATATTTATAGAGTTAAAAATAATACTAAAGGGTAAAGTTATCACTATTTTAAAGTTTCGAGAAGTTGTTTAAAGTTTGCCTACTGCTTAAATATACGTATTACTCATTCAGTGAATCAGTTAAAGACTTTTTATTTTACTCTTAAGAATTTCTAATATGTTTATGGACAGAAACCACCCTGTATTTTATTTTTCCTCTGCATGCCTTACTTTCCAACATTTTTCAACACATCATCAAGCTCATCAAGTTCATAATTTCAACCATTATCTTTGTAGTTTCATCTATAAGCTACAAATGATGCAGTCTTGTGTTTAAAATACTACTTAAAATAGTACACAAGTGAAAATAAGTTTATGTATTGTTTTCTCTGTGCAAGGATAGATGTTCATGTTCACGTATGTTTTATATGTGCATACTTTTCTTCATGTTTAAAATCTTAAAGTATATTGCTTAAGCTGCTTAACTCTATGGGAAATTTAATAAAATGTAAGCACTCTTAGGTTTAAAGCCTTAAAAGAAACCTCTGTGTGTATCTTTTTAAAATGGCTTTATAAACGTTATAAATATCATGTATAGCAATATATTATTTAATAGTGATGCTTACATATATACTTTATGCATATAACTTTTATATTTTAACCATTTCTGTTAAACTTAATTTTTAAAAAAAATACTCTTTTTTTTTTTCTGTTTCTGATTTTAGCTGTGCTGCACAACTTGTGGGATCTTAGTTCCCTGACTGGGGATTGAAGTTGGGGCCACAACAGTGAAAGGGCAGAGTCCTTTTTTTTTTTTTTTAATAACTTTATTTTAATTGGAGGTTAATTACTTTACAATATTGTATTAGTTTTGCCATACATCAACATGTATCCGCCACAGGTATACACATGTTCCCCATCCTGAACTCCCCTCCCTTCTCCCTCCCCGTACCATCCCTAGTCCTAACTACTGATCCACCAGGGAACTACCTAAACTTTTTTAAACAAAAATATATAATGCCAGAATCTATTCAAAGTATCAAAAGGAAAGAACTGCCCCAAATGAAAACAAATGCAATGACTTTATAGCATTATATTCATCAAAAGTTATAGTATAGAAAGCATAAGGTTTGAGAAAATATAGTGTTAATTTTTTCAAATGTATGTTCGTTTCATCTTTTTTCGGAAAACATCTGCCACATTCAAACGGTAAATGTACTTACTGAGCCAAGCACGCCAGGCCTTTTTCTCTTTCTATGTTAAATTTCAAATAGTTTATTACTGTTAATAATCCAATTTGGAAAACCATGCAACTTGCTTCTATAATAAAAGGTTGTCACGTCAGCTGCCTTTTAACGTGCTTGTAAAAGTAGACCCGTTCTGATGCAGTCATCAGAGCTTTCAGGATTTATTTCCATAGTTTCACAGCAGCAGAATCCCTGGAGCTCAGAGTCATGGGTTTCCCAGAGCTTAGTTTCACATTAACGTGTATGTCCACGCTGTTTTATTTTTAATGGTAAGACCAAATACATTGAGAGCCCAAACAATCATTTGAAAATATGGAAATGTGACACTTCAGGAAATGTGACCCAAGGAATGCACTCACTGATTACACAGGTGAAATTCTCCCCTCAACCCCAAAAGTAGAAAAAGGCTCTGTTTTTGGTTTCCTAGTTAACTGCCAAAGAAATTGCTCACAGATTCCTGCAACCTATGTCACCGTATATTTAACTCATGCAATCACCATAATAAAGAAGTCACAAGATAATTTTTTAATTAATTTTATTAGAGTATAGTTGCTTTATAGTATTGTATTAGTTTCTGTTGTACAGCAAAGTGAATCAGCCATACATATACATATATTCCCTCCTTTTTGAATTTCCCTCGTTCAGATCACCCCAGAGCACTGAGTTCCCTGTGCTATACAGTAGCTTCTAATTACCTGTTACCTGTGCTGTATATAGTACCAATAATGTGTATGTGTCAATCCCAGTCTCTCAGCTCCTCCCACTCCCCCTTCCCCTTGAGTATCCATATGTTTGTTCTCTGCATGTGTCTCTATTTCTGCTTTGCAAATAAGGTCACCTGTACCATTTTTCTAGATTACACATATACCCTTTAATATATGATATTTGGTCTTCTCTTTATGACTTACTTCACTCTATATGGTGCTCTCTCAGTCCATCCATGTCTCTGCAAATGACCCAATATCTTTGTCTGTGGGCTGATACCCAATATCCATTGGATATATGTACCACATTGTTATCCATTCCTCTGGTGATGGATGCTGAAGTTGCTCCCTTGTCCTGGCTGTTGTAAATAGTGCTGCAGTGAACACTGTGGCGTGTGTATTTTTTGAATTATGGCATTTTCTGGATATGTGCCCAAAAGTGGGATTACTGGATAATATGGTAGTTATGTATTTAGTTTTTTAAGGAACCTCCATACTCCTCTCCATGGTGGCTGTATCAGTCTACACTCCCACCAACGGTGCATGAGGGTTCCCTTTTCTCCACACTTACTCCAGCATTCAGTTTGTAGAATTTTTTGAATGGGGCTTAGTGTTTGAAACTGTACTGAATGTCTTTTCTCCTTAATCTCTAAGAACTGCTTCCCTGGATAAATCCTTGATGTGAGGACTTTCCAAGTGACTCCCTTTCAACTGCTAGCTTTTTCCTGGCAAAAGTCTAATGTAGGCTGTCATCTCTTTTAATCTGTTTTCTTCACAGAGAAGAGAAAAAGGAAAAAAAAGAATCTATGATCTTAACTGCCCCCTGCAGTGCTATTACTCTGATTTGTATATCTTTGTTTCATATCTGTGGTCATTTCTCTCTGCTTTCCAGTATGACACTCTGAGTGAGTTGCTTGCCTCTATCCTGTTTCTGTTCTTTCTCTCATTTTTTAATCACTATACTTCCTTCGGGAGTAGGTCATCAAGTGTCTCTGCGTCTTTCTTTCTCCTTCCTCCCACCTCTGCAGTCCGGGTCTCTGTTCCATTCCTTTCTAACCCGGTGCCTCAGAGTCCACTGTTTTGCACGTGGTTAAGACACACCAGCCACTTTTTTTAGCAAACTAAACTCAGCCTCCTCAACTTCTCTGTAAGCACTGGTCACCTCTCATCTCTTGCCGTTGTTCACGATGACGTTCCTCTCTCTTCTTCCTGCCCATTTGTGGCTCTTCCCTTTCCTGAAAGTGAATGTTTCAAAGCTTTTATCCTCGGGTCCTGTTCTCTCTGCATGATATCCCTCAGTGCACCTTTCCACGTGCACACCTCCTCCTCTTTACAGCTCTGGTGTAGGCTGTCTGCTGATGTCGCCCTTTAATTTTTTCTGACTGTCCCATGTCTTTACCTACAGGGCTCACTAGGCTTTCAAATGCAGTTGTGATCAAAAGAGTTTATGAAGTTCACTGAACGTTTTCTCCCGTCTTCTCTCTGTGTGAAAGGTATCATCACTTTCTCTGATACTGAGGCCACCTTGGAATCGCATCTATGACTCAATATTCTCTCACCACACACCTCCAGTTTTGCCATCAGGCCCTGAGGTTTGGGCCTTTGCCACGTCTCCCTCCCTCTAATTCTCTCCGTTGCTACCGCCCAAGTTCTGCTCTCAACTTTCCATGGTGAATCACAATAGTCCTTCTAACTCATCTTGCTCCCTAACAATTCTGCTTTCTCCAGTATCCCTGCAGTCACTTGCTGGAAGGATCCATGTCATCCTTCTCTGATGACGAACCCCTGTACCTTCACTTTGTGCTAGCGCCGATGCATCCAGCATCTGCCCCCGTAGCTTTGACATCTGCCATTTTCTACCTTTAAATATTCGCTTCTGCCTATCCCTCTTCCAGAAATGCTCTTCTTCATCTCTCCCTACTAGTACTGTATACACTTTGGGCATGCCATCTTACTGTTGCCTGTGTCCACACTAACAGTCCTCCTTCCAAAAGTAGAGCTGAATTCCCTTCTCCTTGAGTGTGTTCTAGACTGAGTGACTCTCCTCTAATGAATAGAACATGGGGGGAGTGAGACCAGGTGATAAGTAGGATATCTTGCTCAGCCCTGTCTGTCTGGATGATTTTTGCTCTGAGAGAAGTCATCTGCTGTGTCATGAGGTCCTTCAGCAGTTTATACAGAAGCCCATAGGGCCAGGAACCAAGACCTCCTACAACCAATGTGTGAATGAACCCCCTTGGGAGCATATACTCCTCAGCCAGCCTCAGATGAATGTGACCTTGACTCTGAGTCAGAAGCCAGCTAAGCTAAGCTGCTCTCACATTCTTCACCCACGCTAACTGTGAGATAATTAATGTTTGTTGTGTGAAGCCACTGCATTTTAGAGATAATTCTCTATTCAGCGTTAGATAACTATTATAAGAAGCCTGATCTCAACTAGCAAGATGAGATTACATCTGAGGAATCTTTTGATTTATACCAATGACATGTTCCTTGACACAGACTATTCCTATTATAGTTATTTGTTAATCCATTTTATAGGTGATGTATTAAGACACGTTTCTACAAGTCTAAACTGTTTAATAATGTGCAGAATGCATATTATGTTTAATAACTATGCCAAATGCATCAGCACTTATAACATGAACCAAATTTCTGATATCAGTCAGTTCAGTAACTTAACACTTTATATCTTGGTTCTAGAGATGATCTTTGCCAAATGAGCTGCTGGTTGTTAAAAGACATTCTCAGCATTACAAGTTTCACATTTCTAGAGATGATATATGCCCAACATCTATGGACCAATTAAAATGTTACACTTCTACTAAATCAGGTTTTATACAGAGTCAATTTCTAAATTAAATTGAGGGTCAAATATCTGAACAAAATGATGCAGATGGAAAGTGACTTTTTATAAAAAGAAATCCTTCTAAAGTTTAGCACGTAGGAGTCTGCTTTGACAATATTTATGTGAAGAGAAATACAAGGAACTTTCAGAGTCCATTCTCATGCACATGTGAATATATGTGAGGCCTCAATGTTTATTCCTGTAATCATCCTGCTCCTCTCCATTCTGGAAGTGGTTTAACACTCAGATTACTTTAAGTGTTATAAGCGCTAAAAAATAATTGGTTTTGTGTCACCTTACTTGAACCTTACTCAATATGTTTTATGGTGGTTGGAAAACTGTATTGTTTAATTATTCAATGAAAGAGACTTTTTTTTTCCATTTGGACATTTACATTTGTCTGTTAGTTTGGGGGTTAATTTAAGGGTGAGAGAGAAGACTTTCTTCCTGGCTCATATTTAACAGTGTGTCTTTTGCACTTGAATCCTGTAAGTGCTATGGTGTATGCAGCCAGTGACCTTCAGTCCATTGATTTAAATGACTTTCCCAGTGTCCCATGTCTAAATTCACGAAGCAACAGATCTGTCAGAATTTATAAACTCCAAGTCCTAAAAGCAATATTTTTTTCCTGATAGATGGTATATGTAGTCTATATGGATACTAATGAGTCTCTTAATCTTGTTTAGGATGATAAGTGAAGTCACTCAGTCGTGTCCGACTCTTTGTGACCCCATGGACTGTAGCCCACCAAGCTCCTCCATTCATGGGATTCTCCAGGCAAGAATACTGGAGTGGATTGCCATTTAAATTGGGGAAATATAGTCTACCTTCTGTAACATATCATGTTTGTGATGTCTGCCAATAAAAAATTGCACATATGCCAAAAATGGTATAAATACAATATAGTTTATGCAGGTGTCTTACATTTGAGAGAACATACTTGAGGAGATTTTAATTAAAAATATGTGCCATCTTAGGGAATGTAAGAAACAGAACTCTACAGAGGTGTGCCTTAGCCTGGTGTTTGAATGAACATTTCTGTTCTTTACTGGAATACAATACAAAACCTGTATCTCCAGTTTTCAATAGATGACACATTAGAAAGAGTAGTAGACCCTTGGAAGTGGGCTGCTAATGAAGAATGGAGTAGCCATCATGGTCAACAAAAGAGTCTGAATTACAGTACTTGGATGCAGTCTCAAAAATGACAGAATGATCTTGATCTCTGTTTGTTTCCAAGGCAAACCATTCAATATCACAGTAATGCAAGTCTATGCCCCAACCAGTAACGCTGAAGAAGCTGAAGTTGAATGGTTCTATGAAGACCTACAAGACCTTTTAGAACTAACACCCCCAAAAAATGTCCTTTTCATTATAGGGGACTGGAATGCAAAGTAGGAAGTCAAGAAACACCTGGAGTAACAGGCAAATTTGGCCTTGGAATACGGAATGAAGCAGGGCAAAGACTAATAGAGTTTTGCCAAGAAAATACACTGGTCATAGCAAACACCCTCTTCCAACAACACGAGAGAAGACTCTGCACATGGACATCACCAGATGGTCAATACGGAAATCAGATTGATTATATTCTTTGCAGCCAAAGATGGAGAAGCTCTATACAGTCAACAAAAACAAGACCAGGAGCTAACTGTGGCTCATATCATGAACTCCTTATTGCCAAATACAGACTTGAAGAAAGTAAGGAAAACCACTCGACCATTCAGGTATGACCTAAATCAAATCCCTTATCATTATACAGTGGAAGTGAGAAATAGATTTAAGGGCCTAGATCTGATAGATAGAGTGCCTGATGAACTATGGAATGANTGGTTCCAAATAGGGAAAGAAGTACGTGAAGGCTGTATATTGTCACCCTGCTTATTTAACTTTTATTCAGAGTACATCATGAGAAACGCTGGGCTGGAAGAAGCACAAGCTGAAATCAAGATTGCTGGGAGAAACATCAGTAACCTCAGATATGCAGATGACACCACCCTTATGGCAGAAAGTGAAGAGGAACTAAAAAGCCTCTTGATGAAAGTGAAAAAGGAGAGTGAAAAAGTTGGCTTAAAGCTCAACATTCAGAAAACAAAGATCATGGCATCTGGTCCCATCACTTCATGGGAAATAGATGGGGAAACAGTGGAAACAATGTCAGACTTTATTTTTGGGGGCTCCAATATCACTTCAGATGGTGATTGCAGCCATGAAATTAAAAGACACTTATTCATTGGAAGAAAAGTTATGAGCAACCTAGATAGCATATTCAAAAGCAGAGACATTACTTTGCCAACAACGGTCCATCCAGTCAAGGCTATGGTTTTTCCAGTAGTCATGTATGGATGTGAGTGTTGGACTGTGAAGAAGGCTGATTGCCAAAGAATCGATGCTTTTGAACTGTGGTGTTGGAGAAGACTCTTGAGAGTCCCTTGGAATGCAAGGAGATCCAACCAGTCCATTCTGAAGGAGATCAGCCCTAGATGTTCTTTGGAAGGAATGATGCTAAAGCTGAAACTCCAGTACTTTGGCCACCTCACACGAAGAGTTGACTCATTGGAAAAGACTCTGATGCTGGGAGGGATTGGGGGCAGGAGGAGAAGGAGATGACAGAGGATGAGATGGCTAGATGGCATCACTGACTCTATGGACGTGAGTCTGTGTGAACTCTGAGAGTTGGTGATGGACAGGGAGGTCTGGCGTGCTGCAATTCATGGGGTTGCAGAGTCGGACACGACTGAGTGACTGAACTGAACTGAATGAAGAATGGCTTTGGCCAGAAAACTATTGCAAATAAGCAGGGTAAAATCTGGTATGATACCGTTCAGAAAGAAACTTAAGAATATGCAAATGTATTTGGCAGCTTAGGGCAGGGATCATGAACATGGACGTGAGCCCTGGGTCCCAACTGTCTGGCATTCAAACTCAGCTATCACCTAGCCTTTTCTATGCATTAGGTCTGAGGCTACATGCCTGAAGGTTTTTATTTCATCCTTGAAAAGACTCTGGGGTATGCTATATTTTCCCATTTTTCAAATAAAGAAACTGACATTTCAAAAAGTTAAGTAATTTGACCAAGGCTAGCAGGATAGTTCCAAGCCTGGAACCAAATTATTGCCAGAGCATTTATAGATACTTTATTGCCTTGGGCTCTGTAACTCAGAAAGGGTGTGGGAAAACAACCACGGTGACATCTAAAGTGTGGATGAGTGAGAATTTGAAGAGACGGTCAGTGCTGGGCCTGAAGAGAAGTTTTGGTTTGCCTGGGGCAGGTGTATTCTTGGGAAGGTAAAAGGACAGATTCAATACCCCATCAAGATCCCTTCTGTTTTTTTGTTTTGTTTTTTTCATTTCAGTCTTGCAGAAATTACTATTATACTGTGTTTGGGGCTTCCCAGGTGGCACTAGTGGTAATGAATCCACCTGCCAATGCAGAAGACACAAGAGACGCAGGTTTGATCCCTGGGTCAGGGAGATCCCCTGGAGACATGCACGGCTACCCACTCCAGTGCTCTTGCCTGGAGAATTCCATGGACAGAGGAGCCGGATGGGCTACAGTCCACGGGGTCACAAAGAGTCGGACACACTGAGCACACTCTCCAGTCTACACTGCGTCATCCTTCCTTGAGCCTTGTACATATCTTTTTATAATATGCATCTGGTTTTTCTGTTCTCAGGTGGATGTGCCAGCTTGTGGTTCTGGCTTCTATTGTCTCAGGGCAGTTTGTGTTCAAACATGATTGTTGCACCAGAGAATTCTGACATATACTCAAATATCAAGGCGTCATATATTCTGACAATAAACATGCCAAGTTCATGTTCATAGTTTTTGGTTGTGTGTGTTGTAAATGTTGTGTGTAATGGTTGTCTCTGTTCAGACAGGCTTCATCTAAATTAGGGAAAAATGGGCTCTTAAACCAAAGCTTGAAAACATTTGTTGTTGTTTAGTCTTTAAGTCGTGTCTGATTCTCTGTGACCCCATGGACTGCAGCATACCAGGCTTCTCTGTTCTCTACTGTCTCCCAGAGTTTACTCAAACTAAGGTCCATTGAGTTGGTGAGGCCATCCAACCATCTCATCCTCTGTCGCCTGCTTTTCCTCTTGCACTCAGTCTTACCCAGTATCAGAGTCTTTTCCAATGAATCAGCTCTTCACAGCAAGTGGCCAAAGTATTGGAGCTTCAGCTTCAGCATCACTCCTTCCAGAGAAAAGCATGGCAAAGCCTAAAAAAAAACCATTGGTTAAAATACTTTATACTTTATCAATTGCTTAAAACTAAAGTACACACCAACATGCTACCTTTGCAAATCTGGCTGCCTATTTATAGCATCATCTGGAATGATGCAGAGAATCAAGAAATAAGGAAATCAACCCTAGAACAGCCAAAGCAGACATGACAAATCTACAGCTTTTTGGTGGAACAGGCCTGTTAGTCCCTTGTGTGTGTGTGTGCACTCAGTTGCTCAGTCATATACAGCTCTTTGCGACCCCATGGACTACAGCCTGCCAGGATCCTCTATCCATGGAATTTTCCTGGCAAGAATACTAGAATCTTCTTGACCCAGGGAGTCTCTTATATTATACAAAATTCAAATTAGCTCTTAAATCTTTACAAACCCGATCAGATTACAAATATTAAATTAGAACACAAAGAGCCATGCTGTCAAGAAAGAATTAGCTTGACATCCTGAAAGCAAGAGAAACACAGTAAGAACCATATGAAAGAATAACATAGGTGAAGCCTCATAAGGCCCTAGATACAGCAACTGCCTCTGCAATCAACCTTTAATACTGTCACTGTCTTACAGTACATTTAAATACTATCAAATTTGAATCATATTCAGTCTTCTGCTATGCTTGAGAAGTCAGGGAAGATTTATTCTTTTTTTTTATTAACCATTTAAAAAATTGAAGTATAGTTTATTTACAATGTTTTGTTAGTTTCAGGAGTACAGCAAAGTGACTCAGTTGTGTGTGTGTGTATACACACACATATATAGATATATATTGTTTTCCATTATAGATGATTAGAAGATATTGTATATAGTTCCCTGTGCTATATAGTAGGTCTTTGTTGTTTATCTATTTTATATATGTTTGTGTATATATCAAGGGAAAATTATTCTGTATTTAAGAATGTTATCAATCTAAAATTGACAGAATAAAAACAACAAACATATTTTGATATTTAGTCACATTTCATTAATTATTAGGAAAATTTACCTGGTTTGAATTTTTATATATGTTACCCCAAATCCTTGGAAAGATCTTCCTTAATAAAAATCAGTTGCATCTGTTAAAAATCAAACATAATTTGATATTATAGTCAAGTCTAGATTCTAAGAAATCATATGGAAGCCGGATAGCCCAGAATAGTATAAGATTACTTTCGACACCACCCTGTTAGTATTTAGTGAGATGTTGTTTATTTCCTTCCCTTTCATCTTTGTGGTTCTTATTTCTATCGTTCTTGTTTTCTTACTTGTTACTGCTACCTTCCTTCCCAGGCCTTTTCTCTGAGACCCATCAGGTTACTTAGTCCAGTCCGCAGACCTAGGACAGCTTTAGCAGCCAGGACAGCTGCTGCACTGGGGCGAAGTAACCCACCATGTGACCCGATAATAGAAAACATCAACAACAGCATCTGGAAAGTAGGGAGGCCAGAGGTGGATGACCATTCTGGGCACCACGATCAACCTAAAATAACACTTGCAATCTTCTTGCTGAGAACAAAAGCCTTGATTGCATAGCTGTATATCCTGAGTAGTTTAAATGTTTTAAATTGGAGAGCTCTTAAGTGAGATTAAAATTTCTGACATGTGCTTATATATTATTGTGTTCTCTGCAAATTGAATATAGGGACAAAGGACTCACACATTTTTCTTACAGCTTTTGACAGAAACTCTGGTAACAAGTTTTGCGTGAAAAATTCTGTGGATGTCTGGAAAAAGACAAAAGAACATGAAAACCTAGCTGTTAAGTTAGCTGTCAAATTCAGGTCAAAGTGTTTAAGCTTTCATTTGGTGAATATCCTGGAACTTCCAGTCATTCTCTTTTTGTCTAGACCAGTAGGATAATGTGACGGTAAGAAAAAGACATGTCAGTAACACCAGTGCATCTGCCAAAAGAAGTATTAAAAGGCGTCTATCTGCCAGAAGAATTAAGCAGGGCACAGGCCAGCCGGTTCACAGCCAGCAAAGATTTTGGCAAGCAGATAGCGATTAGACATGTATGAAATAAAAATAGTACCTGTACTGTTTTCCTAATTAGCAACCTTGCAAGTTATGGAATTTCAATGTGATATTACAGCATACTGAAGGAAAACCATCGCAAAGAGTCAGACACGACTGAGCGACTGGACTGAACTGGACCCCAAACTCCTCCCTCCACCCCTTAGGAATACAAATACAGACATATTCCGACGTGCTGGGGGTTAGGACTTAAACAGAAGAACTGTGTGGGACATAATTTAGCCCATAACAAACACCAATTAAACTCCAGCATGCCATGGGTCATTTGATGTATCCTACTCCAGTGTTCTTGCCTGGAGAATCCCAGGGACAGGGGAGTCTGGTGGTTGCCGTCTATGGGGTCACAGAGAGTCGGACACGACTGAAGTGACTTAGCAGCAGCAGCATGGGGGCCCAAGAGAAGAACAGAATAAGGGAAATATCCATCCATCCTCTATTCAGGGTGGCCTTTCTTAGAGTGGCTAATGTATTTTCTTCCTCCTCCTATGGATATTTAGCTAAACTTTTTGTCTTATATAGAGTTTAATTTCTAATGATCCAGTATGGTTTTCCTGTATATCCCCTGGGAATTAAATCTGAAATGAACCAGAAGCTTCTGGCATAGCTGAACCCGCCTATTGCTTCTGTCCAATGCTCTTTCTTCCCAAGCTGTCTACAGCTCAAAGAAGAGTTTTCTGCCAACCCCACATCAGTGCAGGAAGCAAAGGAGTCCATGGGAGACTTATCACTGGCTCTGTTCAGGTGTGAAGCAGGCTCAAAGATGCTCAACATTTGACAGAAACTCAGATTACAGAGATGGCTTGTCTTTGTAGGTCATGTGATATTTGTGAAGATTTGGGACAAAGGTCAGAAAGAATGAAGTGATGTGACTAGTGGAGACCTCAGGACATCACCATCTGAGTGTCCCAAGCATTCCACATTTAGTACTTCCCCAGATAAGCGTCTTCCTCTACCCCACTTCCAAATCAGATGTTGCGTTTACATTTTTCTGACTCTACCACCATCTTATCACGTGTGTAAAAAACATACAATGTGAGAGTTTTGAGCTAAGTTTTATTGGGAGCAAAATGAGGACTGTAGCCTGGGAAACATCATTTCAGATGACGTTGAGAAACTGCTCTGAGGAGGTAAGGGAGAAACTAGGATATAAAGGAATTTTGCAACAAAGGGCAGGTAGTTGGGAACATCAAAATGTTGTTGTTCAGTCACTAAGTTGTGTCCGATTCTTTGAGACCCCATGGACTGCAGCACACCAGGCTACCTTGTCCTTCACTCTCTCCCAGAGTTTGCTCAGACTCGTGTCCATTGTGTGAATGATGCCATCCAACCATCTCATCCTCTGTTGCCCCCTTCTCCTCCTCCCCTTAATTTTTCCCAGCGTCAGAGTCTTTTCCAATGCATCAGCTCTTTGCTTCAGGTGACCAAAGTATTGGGGCTTCAGGTTCAGCATCAAAAGATTACTGTTAATGAAAACCAGATATGTCAAGTGAAGGAGTTCAGTGCTTTTCTGTGTATGGAAAGATGCAAGAGTCTGGGCTCCCTGAAATCATTCCTTTGATCCTGAGGAGCTATCTGGGGCCAGTATCCTGTATTTTCACATCCTGGGTTTCCTCAGGGCTTACCTCTTCACATTGGAGAAGCACAATTGCTGATGACTGTGAAATCCTGTTTACTGATACAGCAGGAAATATTCCATCTCTCACATGCATTCACAATAGTAACTTAACTATACTCCAGTACAAAATAAAAATTAAAACCAAAAAAACCCCTCAAAATAAAAACCTGGAAATTAATTGATTTAACTCCTTCCTTTCTCCCATACTTGTCTACACCCATACAAATTTTCATCAAGACTTGCTGGTTCTTTCACCAACAGTCTGCCCCTAGTGTGTCTGCTCAACTTCAGACCTGCATAGTCTCTTGTCTGGTCTGATTTGGAAACCTCTCCTGTGTTCCTCTATAGTCATCTTTCCTGTTGATTTCCCCATTAGCCTTATGTTTTAGTTAACACATCTCTGCTGAGCATTTCTTGAACTTTCCAGGTTTGTTCAGTGTTACCTTCCAGGTTCCTGTGAATATCTGTGTAGCCCTTAATCTCTCTGTGATTCAAATCTTTGTTTATGCCTCTGTTTCTCCAACTAGACTCTCAAGTCCTTGAGAAAGGAACTTTATCTTGCACACTTTAAAATTCCTGATCCACAGTGAATATACAGCATATTTCTTAAATAAAAATGAGAAATAGAAAGATGGGTCCTGATTTGTTATGAAACCCAAAATCAGTGGTATAAACTGATAAAGCAGAAATTAGAAAAGCTTTATTATATTTTATGTGAACTTTACATACAACATTTATGCAAATGGGAGAATTGGTTCAAGGTTTTTCCAAATATTTCTCTCAAGTGTCTTAGAAATCACATACAATTATAACTTGCACTGAGATTTTTGGATGTAATAGTAAATGCAGCAACTTGAAGCTTGATTCAAAATGCTCATTTTATCCTTAGTCATACTGAGTAATAAAGTGCGTTTTATCTTTTGTCATACCCTATAATCCAGTGCCTTCTTTACCTAGGTCTAACAGTGTTCTGTTCAAAAACTCATGAAAATTGCCAAACTGAATGCTTTCAAATGTTCATTCTCAGTTTCATGACTCAAAATAAATTGAGCTCCAAGGACCAAATGACTGACAGCACACATTTTAATGACAATGAAATGAAATGATTCAGTTTAAAACAAACAAAAGTCAAGCCTGATGTATGAAACAGGTTAAGAGTTTATCCCGTGATATATAGTTTATAGATGATTACAACATGCAGCATCACATTTAAAATCAACTAAAATTTTATGAAAATGCACCTTTGATGTGTTCAGTGCAAGCACGTACACAAGTTATTCATGCAATTAATATTGCAGCATACTTCAGGTTAAGGCACTACTTGAAAGCAGGAACGAGCAGCTTGTCTCTCTTTAGATCATGGCCTTTCAGTGGATGGAGTGATGGGAAGAGAGTGAGGTGTCCCCAGCCTTATCCCACCCCTGTGGCCCCAGAGCAGAATTATGGGGGCCCTTTTCAAGCTACTCATTCACAGCCTGGCAGGGGTGGTGGTATTCAGTCTCAGTGTGTAAAGAAAGCGTTCACTTGATGGGAGTGTGGTATTCTTGAGGAAGATTGAGGCAGAAAAAAAAATGAGAGCGCTACTGAGGAATGAAGTCAGGAGTTGGTAGGATTTCCTTCTCCTATTTCCAGAAACACCAAAAATAAAACACTTTTTTGTATTTTTACATATTCAGATGAAGCATTCATAAAAATAATAGGTTTGGTGCCACAGATTCTGTCTTTGCTGTTAATCAAGTAAATGTTGATGACTGAGGGGAGGAAAAGGCACATGTCGATGATGCTACACACCCACCCACACACATACACACACACACACACACACACATATGTGTATAACAAATATACAGAGAAAATAAAATGCTTGATGGTGGAGGCTGAATTGACTGTGCTTTCAGCTTAAATGGCAGCATGAATCAAATAAGTTCTTTTAGCAAGAGCTGAGAAATGCAAAAGCTGATGCTTGTGTTGGGCCATCCCATTGACCAACAAGAATGCCTGGGAATTGTGAGGTGCAGGGACCCCATGTGTAACCGCCCTGGCGTGTTCAACATTCAAAGCAACTCTATTTATGTATTAGGAGATTAAAGGGCAACCATAGGTCAAAATTTAAATTTTTTCAATAGATCATGACTCTTCTTTGACACTTGTCAACTTTGCTGATTTACTGAATTCTTGGCAACAAAAGCTTTTGTTGACACATATGTGGAAAGAAGTGAGAATCCGCCTATGTGTCTCACCAAATCAGTATTCTTGAATAAGCTACAAAGAAGTCTAAAGGTTAAAGATGACATGTGTCTCAGAACTCAGTTAATATCGATCCTGCTTTTTAGGTTATCCTTGAGTTCTTTGGCTCTCCTTTTCATACATTTATGTTTTCCTAGACTGGAAACACTGTGGGGACCAGGGAATTGAGAAAACATATAGTTCAGTATAGAATCCCAGTCAGTAGACTACCAGGTTGACAAAGTTGCTCAACATTTAAAAAAAGTGTATTATTATCCTCTTGAAGCAAATACGGTGAAAGCCTGTTACAATAAAGCAAGTAGATGATTGATCCTCATATCCCCTGAAACCATTATGTTAAAGAACTCCTTGTTGGGACTAAGCTGGTGGCCCAGCTGCTAAGACTCAGTTCTCCCAGTGCAGGGGGCTCAGGTTTGATCCCTGATCAGGGGGCTAGGTCCCACACGCTACATGAGACCCTACTCAGCCAAATAAATGAATGAACATTAAAAAGAATTTCCTCTTAAAGGAAAATATATATAACACGTTATATACTCAGGGGAGAAGTTGTTTTTTTTTTTTTAAATGTAATAATACAGCATTGCCATACTATCAAAAGTTTATAAAATAACTTATGTAGGTTCTTATGAAAATAGCATTGCTTTCTTTACTCAGTCTTTTAATATTGAACATAAAGGGAAGAAAGAGCAGTTGCTGACTGAAGTTAGGCTGTCGAGGCACTAGGTTCTTCCTTGCAGTGACTTTGAAGAGAAGTCAATATTTTACATTCATAACATTTTTATTAATCAGATTTGTAAAGTAATGTAAGGTAATTAAGCACTTTCACTCTGACAGGTTGACATTGTTCAGTGACAGGTATGTCATTTGCACACCAAGTAGCTAAGTTGACAGACTATTTTTTCCATCCAGGAGTCGTCCCTCCTCTGCCTCTGCTTCAAGTTGAAAGAAGTCAGCTGTCTTCCCATTCCTGGATCTTTCTTATTTAGGGAGGTCAAGACCGACTTCATTTTCACTCATGATTTGTGAATTGCCATCATTTGCTTGAATCACTTTCAACACAATTTTTTCTTTTCTTTTTTGGTACAAAATTTTCAAATAGTTTATTTCCATTATTCTTTTCTGTCTTTTGTTTTATATTGCAGTATAGTTGATTTACAATGCTGTGTTAACGTCAGGTGTACAGTAAAGTAATTCAGTTATACACATGCATGTATCCATTCTTTTTCAGATTATCTTCCCATATAGAGTGTTGTAGAGTATTGACTAGAGTTCCCTGCAATATACAGTAGGTCCTTGTTGATTACCTATTTCACACATAGTAGTGTTTATCTGTTAATCCCAGACTCCTGATTTATCCCGCCCACCATACTTCCCCAGTGGTAGCCATACATTTATTTTCATGTTTCTGATTGCATCCACCTCCCAGCTAAGGGCTGACCTTATTTCTGTTTAGTCACTAAATTGTGTCTGACTTTTTGCGATCCCATGGACTGTGGCCCACCAGCTCCTCTGTCCATGGGATTTTCCAGGTAAGAATACTGGAGTGGATTGCCATGCTGTCCTCCAGAGGATCTTCCTGGCCCAGGGTTCAAATCCACATGTGTCTTCTGTCTCCTGCATTGGCAAGCGGGTTCTATACCACTAGCACCACCTGGGAAGCCCTTCTTAGGTCAAACATTGTGTCCTGTGTGTCTGTGTCTTGTCTCTGAAGTTGACATTCAACTGCATGATGTGAGAGATAGAATAATGCTACCCCCCAATGTTGACTCCAAAAGCAAGACCAATTCCCCAAGCGCCTCCACCTTCTCTTTCAGAGCTTTGAATCTGTAAATCATGAATTCACTTTTATTTTATTAATTTTAGATCGTGTTGCCATTGTTTTGACTTTAACAACTTTGAGAAGAAGACATTTAATGAATCCAGTATCTATTATATGGAATTGTTTCTTATCTGGAAATTCACTAGTAGAAATTGTCCAAGTCTCCCATGATCTCTGTCTTCAGCTCTATTGTGATCATAGTCTGAGAATTCTGTCAATTTGCTATGATTATGGGAGAGGCTACATGCCCTTCTTAATAATTACAGTTATCTTGTTTTCAACAATTTTCCAAACTTTGGTGTAGGTTCTAAGATAAAAGAACTATTGAATTCCAGGCAGACCTCTTTTATTTTGTGAGTGAGTCAGACTATCCTTTCATTTTACTCCTAGTTCTCTCCTACGAATGGGCTTCCCTTGTAGCTCAGTCGCTAAACAATCAGCCTGCAGTGCAGGAGACCCAGGTTCGATCCTTGGGCTAGGAAGAGTTTCCTGGAGAAGGAAATGGCAACCCACTCCAGTATTCTAGCTTGGAGAATCCCTTGGACAGAGGCGCCTGGCAGGCTACCGTCCATGGGGTTGCAAGAGTCGGAAACGACTTAGTGACTAAATCACCACTACTATTGAGGTCCAAAATTTCACACATATGTAACCTATAGCTCACTTACTCAGGCAGAAATGTCTCATTAAGACAGAATTTTTTAAGGGGTGCTGCGTACTGTCTTTACTTTATGCTCAGGAATCTTGAGGGACTCTTCCACTTCAGCCTCTAGGATAGAACAATATGATTAGAGGTGAATATTATATTATTTGATTTCATAAACATTTAAAACAAATACATTTGATAATCAAAAAAAAAATAGAACTAGTCTCACTTACAATATAGCAGAAGAATAAGAGGAAGATAGAAGACAATAAAAATAACCTGAAACAAATTTGGTGATTATAATTGTAGTTTTTTCCTATGTATATGTTTCTGTATATTTCAGTCAGTGGGTTTACATCCTACATAATGCTTGGAGCTTGGCTTATTTTTGCCACTGTTTTCCATGATATGACTGTACCGTAACTGTAATGCCTTATTATTTATTGGGCATGTAGACTGCTGACAGATGTGTGTTGTCACAGGGAGTGAAGGGTTGAATGTGTACATGTACATCTCTACATTTGAGTACCATCTCCATCAGGATGAGTCCAGGGAATTGGTCTGGTGGATGTGGTTTGGTACCTGTTCACTGTAAAGAACATTACCACGTTGTCACTTCGGAAAATTGTCCCAATTTACACGACCATTGAGATTTTTTTCTCAACACCTGCCAATAGGGAATGCTGTCAGTCACTTCAATTTTTTTGAGAGGCTGATAGGTCAAACATGATAGCTTGATTTGCATTACTGTCTGTTATTGAGTTTTTGTACTGCATCTCTTATGCTTTATTGACCATGTGTATTTGCTTTCATCATTTTTCTTTTGGAGTATTAGTCTTTATTTATTTATTTTTTATTTCATAACTCCACTAATATAATAACATAGTTCTTTCTTAACTGTTTGAAAAACACCTTTAATAGATTCTTGCTATATTTTTTAACTCATTCTTTATTTTTTCTGTTCCTTTCTATTGGTCTATTTTTAATATGCCGTAATATGCCATAGCATACTATTTCGGAGAAGGCAATGGCACCTCACTCCAGTACTCTTGGCTGGAAAACTCCATGGATGGAGGAGCCTGGTAGGCTGCAGTCCATGGGGTCACTGAGGGTCGGACACGACTGAGCGACTTCACTTGCACTTTTCACTTTCATGCATTGGAGAAGGAAATGGCAACCCACTCCAGTGTTCTTGCCTGGAGAATCCCAGGGGTGGTGGAGCCTGGCGGGCTGCCGTCTATGGGGTGGCACAGAGTCAGACACGACTGAAGTGACTTAGCAGCAGCAGCAGCAGCAGCATAGTATTTACTCTATCATAATATTACACTTTCAGTTATTCTTTCCTTTGACTATTTCTCTGTAGTCACATTTCATTTCTAGGTGAATATTAGAATCATTTCTCTATGTACTTACAGATCATGTGTATATAGAGTAAGTTCTAATGTCACTTCCTAGCTCCTCCTCACTAAGGAATTAGTGTCAACCCTTAACTGGTGTGACTGGATAGGAGTTCTTTGTTAGGCTGAAACTGTCCTGGGCACCCTAGATGGTTATTGTCTTACTCCATTTGGCCAAGATATTTGCTTTTTTAATGTTAATTAAACATAACTTATTGCTAAAAAATGCTAGCCATCATCAATCAGAGCTTTTAGCAAGTTGTCATCTTTTTGAAATAGTAACATCAAGGATCACCAATCACAGATCAGAATGACAAATATAATAATAATGAAAATATTTGAAGCATTGTGAGAATTGCCAAAAAGTGACACAGAGCCAGAAAGTGAGAAATGCTGCTGGAAATATGATGCTAGTAGATTTTGTTAAATAGCATGACCAACTCAATGAACATGAATTTGAGCAAACTCTGGAAAACAGTGGACAGAGGAGCCTTGCATGCTATAGTTCATGTGCGTGATAGTTGCTCAGTCATGTCTGACCCATTGTGACCCCTGAACTATAGCCCACCAGGCACCAGTCCACGGGATTCTCCAGGCAAGAATACTGGAGTGGGTAGCCATTTCCTTCTCTGGGGTATCTTCCTGACCCAGGGATTGAACCTGGGTCTCCTGCGTTACAGGCAGATTCTTTAGCATCTGAGCCACCAAGCGAAATATCAGACATGACTTAGCAAATGAACAACAACAGCAACAAAAAGCCTTGCTCAATGCAGAGTTGCCACAAAGCTTCCATTTGTAAAAACCACAATATCTGTGAAGTACAATAAAGCAAAATGCAACAAAATGAGGTGCATTTTTACATAGCCCCTAGCCTCAGAAATCCTTGCAAAATCCCAAGTGAACTATGATGTCACCAAGTTGCAAGATATTTCCTTTCTGTTTTAAGTCTCCTATGTGAAGTGAATGAAAGTCGCTCAGTCTTGTCCAACTCTTTGCGACTGTATAGTTCATGGAATTCTCTAGGCCAGAATACTGGAGTTGGTAGCCTTTCCCTTCTCCAGGGGATCTTCCCAACCCAGGGATCGGACCCAGGTCTCCCACATTGCAGGCGGATTCTTTACCAGCTAAGCCACAAGGGTATCTTCCTGACCCAGGGATTGAACCTGGGTCTCCTGAGTTACAGACTTCCTCAAAGGAAAGTCTCCTATGACTAATCACAAGTCTTTGTTTGCATATTGTTTAACATCCAACTTTAACAGCTCAATGGTCTTAAAAAATCATAAATGAAAGGCTATTTCTCTCTTCAAAATGTCTACCAATTATCTGGTTTCCTCAGATATTTAACAGTGTTAAGAAGCGATGGTCCGTACATGTGTTGATATGCAGACCATTATCAGTGAGTCCATCTGAGCAAACAAAACTTGTCCCAAAGCAATGAATAGCATCATCTTCCAAAAGTCCTAAGGTATTTTTTTGAATGAATTTACAGAAGTTATCATTTCTACCTAGAAGTACTATTGTCCAAAGATTAATTATTGTTCTAACCTAGATGATTGCCTCCCCCATCCTTTCTAAGGTAAACACTCTTCCACTGTACCCTGCCCCCCTCCTCTGGCCTCTGTTTAATGCCTCACAGGGTCTGGCAAAGCATGGGAGCCCAGTGCACTGTAGTTAAAAAATAAACAAATGGATAATGAATGCCTCTGCCCATTCTAGTTTGTTCCATGGATGGGCCAAATAGATTCTGGCTGTTAAGACATTAGACCTAAGTTCGGAAGGCTGAGTCTGTAGATACCTTTAGTGCTAAAGTTATGGGGCCAGCAGAGTGGAACCAGAGTGGAGCTCTGGCCTAGGAGCCTCACGCAAGCCAGCGTTGGCAGAGTGGTGTGGGAGTGAAAGACTAACTTTTAGAGAAGCCAAGCAGTAAAAAGGAGCAAAGAAAATATATGTTCAAGGGAACAAAGAGGGAAAAAGAGACAGAGAGAAAATGAGAGGTCCCACACATGTGAGATGTATCTTTCTCTGACTTTATTTACCTTGTATGACAATCTCTCAGTCTATCCATGTTGCTGCAAATGGCATTATTTCATCTTTTTATGGCTGTGTAGTATTCCAATTCTGTATTTTTGTGTGTGCCCCATCTTTATCCATTCATCTGTCCATGGACATTTAGGTTGCTTCCGTGTCTTAGCCGTTGTAACTAGTGCTGCAATTAATGTTGGGGTACATGTATCTTTTCAAATTATGGTTTCCTCTGTATATAAGCCCAAGAGTCAGATTGCAGGATAAAAATGAATTTATATACAGATCAGAAATAGACCCACAGACATAGAATACAAATTTATGGTTACCAAGGAGCAGGGATAAATTAAGAGTTTGGGGTTAGCATATACACACAACTCTGTGAAACAGATAAACAGGAACCTACTGTATACCACAGGAAACTATATTCAACGTCTTGTAATAATCTATAATGGAAAAGAATTTGAAAAAGATGATATACATCTGAATCATGTTGCTGAACTCCTGAAACTAACGAAACACTGTAAATCAGCTGTCCTTCCATTTAAAAAGAGAAAGTGATAGGGAGGGGGTGGTGGGTGGGGGAAGGGAGGTTAGTGACCTGTAAGGAGAAGGAAGGACATTCTGGAGAGGCCTGGAAAAGACCCCCCAGAGGCTGCAGCTGCGTGGGAGGCAGCGGGGTAGAGCTGGGGAGTGGCTGCCCCCGCGCCCTGGTCTCAGTGCTTCCTGCAAGCAGAGCTCTGTGCTTCCTCCCGAAGAGAGAGGGAGAGGTGGAGAAAAGGACGGAAAACGTGGAAGCCTGGGGGACAAATTGAAATGCCTGTGGGCTCCAGCAGTGTCCCTCGCAGCTGCCTCCACAATGCCCTGGGTCCTCGCCTCAGAAAAGGGCTTCCTCCCTTGTCCCAAGATGAAGCTCTCCGTGCATGTCTTTGTGCTGAAAGAACTAGATTAAAAATTCCAGCCTCTTGTTTGATCTGACCTTCCTGTTTTATCTCTATGGAGAACCGAAATTCCATTTAAATGGGATTTTCAAAAGACCACGAAGTACAGAATGTCTGGTTGTATTTAGAAATAAGCTGGGTCATTTATTCGATTAAGAGCAGATAAAAGGAGCAGTACCTGTGATGACAAGCCTGTATGGGTAACACACATGGGCTGAGTGAAGCTGGTGACTGTTACGGACTCAGGTTTGTTGCTTGCCCCTGAAAAATCAATGAGAGAGACAGAGAGAGATTGATAGAAAGAAGTCGCCTTTAATCAGAATGCTGGGGAGAAGGCAGACTCATGTCCCTCCAAAACCAACTGTAAAGATTCTGCTTGACCATGAAAGTTCTTAAAGGGAAAAACGGGGGATGATCTCTGTGAATCAGTGGGGTAAGAAATCAGAGCCCTTGCCATCCCTCCCGGTGGGCAGGCTTGTCACCTTGTGATCTTTCTTTAGTTGCTCTCTTGTTTACATAGTTTATTTCTCGAGATTACTGAAGGGGAAGCTGGAGAAGCGATCTAGTCATCTGTTAATTACTTATTCTTCATTTCTACTTCTTTCATCTATGGAACAGATTGCGCAAGATTCGTGTGATTAATATTTGAAAAAGATGCTTAAGACTGAGATAAGTAGAGGACTGAGGTTCCTGGTGTGAGGTTACTGACAAGACAAAAGGGGGTGCCTGCAGAGAACTATTTTGGCAAAGAGCTCTTTCCTGCCAGAAGCTGCTTTCACTGCCTTATCTATTTTATCTGATTTTATCATCTAAATTTTAATAAGAAAAAGCCTTTCTAAACTTAGAACTAAATCTAGTAGAATTTAGAGTCAGAAGCAAAACAACTATTGGTTATTCTTACAGTTAATAGGTGATTTTAAATCTATAATGATTTGATATGATGTTGCTAAGAATTATCTGTAAGATTTCATAAAGTATTATGAATAAATAACAACATAATGAAATATCCATTTACAGGTATGGCAAGTATTTTGAAATCTCTTTCATTCAACGTGTATGTAAGAGCCTTTTTAATTAGACATTCTTTTCTGGTTATATTAAAATTTGTCCTGTTTTATGAAGTGCCCATTTCCATTTTATTCTATTATTGTAATGTGTTTAGGGTAAATAGGACTATCAACTATAAACCTCATTACAGTTATGTGGAGAAAGTCTACTTTTAGTATGAGCTATGCATTCCATTTCAGACAGTGCCTGTTCTTGAATGATGGTTAACAGCAAAAAACAAGTGTTAGACATACTTTTCAGCCTTTTTTGTCATTTCTTCAGTGGCATAAAGCCATTGTCTAGATTAGTCTTATTATATTTTAGTTAAATTAAACAAGATTATTCCCATCATTGTTTTATTTAATCTAATGCTATTTAAGAATGTATTATTTTTCTTAGACATATAATTTTATTTGCTGATTTCAATCCTTTGGACTTGTTACCATGGAAAACAACCAAATGGCTCCAAAGCATTGTTCAGTGTTGCTGAAATATATAAGCAGAAGATGCCAGCGTGGCTAACATTTCTGGATGACGTCATAACCCTGTGATATTCTCTTCAATTCCTTACTCTCTTTACTCCCAGTTGATCTTCACTTTCAACTTCTGTGCCTAATGTCTCATTTGCCTGTAGCGTGAGGAGCTGATGGCATGAGAGAGAGGAAGTAAGGGAGAATTCTTGGTGATATTTTCATAGGGAATCTTTTGTGAAATGTGAAGTTTCTTTTTTAACAAGCATAGAAACTCAGAGCTTGAAAGCACTTCAAGAAGGCAGAGTTGACCTAATTCAAGCCTTTGCTCAAAAATGTTTTTTTTAAATTTCTATGAAAGGTTCCAGTTAAATACTGGACCAAACTTTTGAGAATGTGTTCAGTTTTGAAGAAATCTCAGAAAAGACATGCTTCCCTGGGGCTCAGATGGTTAAGAAATCCGCCTGCAATGTGGGAGACCTGGGTTCAATCCTGGGTCGGGAAGATCCCCTGGAGGAGGGCATGGCAACCCACTCCAGTATTCTTGCCTGGAGAATCCCATGGACAGAGGAGTCCGGCGGGCTACAGTCCATGGGGTCATTAAGAGTCAGACACGACTGAGCGACTAAGCACATACACAGAAAAGAGACATAATGACCTAAGTGTTATGATGGCTTATTTAGCTTGAGTGGCCATATGATTTTTATTAAAGGAATAACATTGAGCTGATATGACATAGAACCTGTCATGAAAGAAAATCCACTTGAGGGATTTAAAAAAAATACCATTACTTATTTAAGGCTCTCCTTTACCAAAATTTGGAGGAAGAAAAATTAAATGGACTTAACACTTGTGAAATACAACTGTTGCTACCTCATTTATTGGCCAAATGGAGCTCCCTGCCTTCTTGGCATTTCTTGAGTGGGGTGGGGAAAGAAGCTAGCAAATGCTGGCAAGGATGCTGGTAAAAGATATCCTATTAATAGGCATTGTAACTATGGATTTCATTCAGCTTCAAATTCCTTATCTTCTCATCCCACTTTATTTTGTTTCTCCATTTTTTTATTAGAAACTAAGCATTTTTTTTTTTTTTCCCATGAGCTATTCTACTTACACCTTTGCAGTACAGTTCCTTACCTGGCACGACTCTTCCGTTTTCAGAAACATCCTGAAAGCACAGTTCTGCCAAGATGAAGTAGAACTTCTTTATACACTTTGAAACCTATCTCATTTAAATATTCTATCTATTTTTAGAATGGGTGAACATATGATATATTCTGATTACTTGATTTTTAAGTTCATTAGTGAGATGGATTTTTCAAATAACCACTTGCCAGCTATATAAAGATAAAATCTAGCTATAATTTTCATATCTCATATAATTTACGATACATATTTATGAGACATAGCTCATGTATTGGAAAGCATCCGGAGTGAGCTTATATACATTTTCTTTCCGGTTTTACTGAGATAGAATTGATGTACAGTATCATGTAAGTTTAAGGTATATAGCATAATGTACTTACATCATGAAATGATGATCACAGTAAATTTAGTAAACTTCCATCATCTCATATAGACACAAATGTCGCTTGCGATGAGTACTCTTAGGATTTACTCTCAACACCTTTCATATATAATATATCACAGCCTTAGTTATATTTATCACGTTGTACCTTATATCCCTTATATTTATCTTATAACTAGACGTTTGTATCTTTTGATAACCTTATCTAGTTTCTCCTCCCCTTTTCTCAGCCCACCTCCTGCCTCTGGTAACCACAAATCTGGTTTCTTTATCTATGAATTTGTTTTTGAGGCATAATTGGCCCAATCCACTCTGTTAGTTGCTGGTACATAGCGTGAAAGTGAAAGTCGCCCAGTCGTGTCCGACTCTTTGAGACCCCATGGATTATACAGTCCATGGAACTGTCCAGGCCAGAATACTGGAGCAGGCAGCCGATCCTTTCTCCAGCGGATCTTCCCGACCCAGGAATTGAACTGGGGTCTCCTGCATTGCAGGCGGATTCTTTACCAATTGAGCTATCAGGGAATCCGTGATTTAATATTTCTATATGTTCAAAATAATCACCGTGGTAAATCTAGTCACCATCTGTCACCATTCAAAGATGTTATATAGTTATTAGTTATTTTCTCCATAGTGTACATTTCATCTCTGTGACTCATTTGTTTGATAATTTAAAGTTTATACTTCTCAGTCCCCCTCACCCATGTTTCTTTTGCCCTCAGCCTGCTCCTCTCTGGCAACCATCTGTTTGTTCTCTGTATCTATGACTCTGTTTCTATTTGGTTATGTTCATTTGTTTCCTTGGAGTCCACATGTAAGTGATGGCATAGAGTATTTGTCTTTATCTGTCTGACTTATTTCACTTAGCATAATACCCTTGTGCCACTGGGTTATCACAAGTGGCATTATTGCACTTTTTCTTAGGGCTGAGTTAATATTCCACTGTTATTTGTACACCACACCCTCTTTATCCATTCATCTCCTGGTGGGCATTTAGGTTGTTTCCATGTCTTGGCTATTATAAATAATGCTGCCAGGAACATAGGGATATGCCAGGAACATATGTCCTTTTGAGTTATTCTTTTTGTAGTCTTTGGATGAATTGGTAGGTCATGTGGTAGCTCCATTTTTAATTTTTGGGGAAACCACCATACTATTTTCCATAGTGGTTTCATTCATTTATAGTCCCACCAGCTCTTCACAGGGTTTCCTTTTTCTTTGCATCCTCATCAACACTTCTTAACTTGTCTTTTTGATGATAGCCATTCTAATGGGTCTGCTGGGTTTTGTACATGTTTGGAATAGAATCTCGCCAATGAAGATTCTGTACCATAGTGGCTCAGACATAGCTATAGATAGGGTGTAGAGACAAAGTAGAATTTGATACTAACTTAACCCAATGATAATATTGTGGGGATTGTCAGAACTTTTAGCCAAGATTTAAAAAGTGGGGTGCAATTGTATTTCAAGAATGGAACTCTGCATCAAAGTGTTCTTTGCTTTTCACTGTCGATGCATTAACCACACATCTGGGAACAAACTGAACTCTACCAAGGGATGGTCACCATGTTCTGGAACCTCCTTAGGTATACTCATTTTCCCCTGACTCAAGCAGTGGGTTGAGGGCATATGGCCTGATGGCAAAGTACTGAACTAGAAGAAAACTTAGTTTAGCTGTAGCTTTATCACTTATGGTGTGATCTTAAATAAATACCTTAATATCCATGTTCTTCAGCGTTTGTTGCTGGTGCCACTGATATGAAAATACTATTTATCCAGCCCAACTAATTTTGGGGGAAAGATGACTCTTCCTAACACCCTCCATGTTACAAATGTTATTATTCTGTTCAGTTCAGTCACTCAGTCATGTCCGTCTCTTTGCGATCCCACGGACTGAAGCACACCAGGCCTCCCTGTCCATCACCAACTCCCGGAGTTTACACAAACTCATGTCCATTGAGTCGGTGATGCCATCCAACCATCTCATCCTCTGTCACTTCCTTCTCTTCCTGCCTTCAATCTTTTCCAGCATCAGGGTCTTTTCCAATGAGTCAGTTCTTCGCATCAGGTGGCCAAAGTATTGGAGTTTCAGCTTCAGCATCAGTCCTTCCAATGAATATTCAAGACAGAGTTTCTTTAGGATGGATTCGTTGGATCTCCTTGCAGTCCAAGGGACTCTCAAGAGTTTTCTCCAATACCACAGTTCAAAAGCATCAATTCTTCGGCGCTCAGCTTTCTTTATAATCCAACTCTCACATCCATACATGACTAGTGGAAAAACCATAGCTTTGACTAGACAGATCTTAGTTGGCAAAGTAATGTCTCTGCTTTTTAGTATGCTGTCTAGGTTAGTCATCACTTTTCTTCCAAGGAGCAAGTGTCTTTTAATTTCATGGCTGCAGTCACCATCAACAGTGATTTTGGAGCCTCCCCCCACCACCCCCCGCAAAAAAGTCTGTCACTGTTTCCACTGTTTCTCCATCTGTTTGCCATGAAGTGATGGGACCGGATGCCGTGATCTTAGTTTTATGAATGTTGAGTTTTAAGCCAGCTTTTTCACTCTCCTCTTTCACTTTCATCAAGAGGCTCTTTAGTTCTTCTTTGCTTTTTTCTATCTTTATTACCTGTGCCATTTAGGACAAGTTGTGGGACATACTTCATTTGAACAGCAGGCAGATGACTTTTAGGTGCCTTCTAGCTATTTCATGCAGGTGTACATACATAAAATAATTCCCAGAAAGAGCAGACCAATAACACAGTTGTACCATCAGTTCACGTGCTCCAAACTACCTCCATCACAGACTCTAAACTGTAAATGAAAAGTGTCAAGAGAGATTTCTGAGAAAGTAGTTTCTTTGGAAACAGTGGAAACAGTAGCATACTTTATTTTCTTGGGCTCTAAAATCACTGTGAGTGGTGACTGCAGTCGTGACATCAAAAGACACTTGCCCCTTGAAAGAAAAGCTATGACAAACCTAGACAGCGTATTTAAAAGTAGAGACATTATTTTGCCTACAAAGGTCCATATAGTCAAAGCTATGGTTTTTCCAGTAGTCATGTACAGATGTGAGAATTGGACAATAAGAAAGGCTGAGCACTAAAGAACTGATGCCTTCAAACTGTGGCGTTGGAAAAGACTCTTAAGAGTCCTTTGGATGGCATGGAGGTCTAACCAGTCAATCCTAAAGGAATTCAACTCTGAATATTCTTTGGAAGGACTTATGCTATAGCTGAAGCTCTAATACTTTGGCCACCTGATGCGAAAAGCCAACTCGTTGGAAGGGGATGTCAGAGGATGAGATGGTTGGATGGCATCACCGACTCAATGGACATGAGTCTGAGCAAACTCCGGGAAACAGTGAAGACAGGGAAGCTGGCATGCTGCAGTCTGTGGAGTCACAAAGAGTTGGACATGACTGAGCAACTGAACAACAGCAACACTTAGTTTAGAAAATCATAGAAATGTTTAGGAATTCAAAATAAGAAGTGTAAGTATTCAGTTAAAAACATTGGCTTATTTACTGTTTGAAAATAACCACACTTGATGCTTCAGAGAAATAGCTTGAATAATAAATTTTATTGAGTTGTATTGTTAAGCTGATGGGGATACAAAATGACTGAGGTATATTTTCCCCACTCTCCCATAGCTTATTACTCCCTTGAAAGTAGTAAGTGAGCAACAAGGCTGATGAAATAAATGCTGAAATGAAATAAATACATTTAGTATTAAAAACCATAGATGTAGCATACATTAGGATGTTATTGATGCAGGCTCAGGGAATCAGCAGCAGCTTTGTGAAAGAGGCCTGCAGGTAAACTCGGCCTTGAGAGGGGGGTTGGATTTTGATAAAGAGAAGGTGGAGATTTTAGACAGAAGGAATCGCAGGAGGCATAGAAGATGCAGTGAGGCCTGAAATGAAGACAGACTCCGCATGCCACTGTAAAGAGTTTACATTTGATTTTATAAATTACATATTCTTAAATAGTCTCACTTATGGGTGGAAATCTGTAGAATTTGGAGGCTAGAAGCTTTCTCCTGACAACCAGCAGCCTGTAACAGTTTCCACGTAGCTGTGTCATAGATGGTCGACAATCCACAGACCCAAAGCCAACCTTCTCCCTTTCCAACCTCCCATCTGCCTGTGTCTGTCACTGACGACATCACTCAGTCATTCAATCAAGAAATCTGCAAGTTGTCCAGAAGTATTTTCTCCTTGTGTACCCCACTATCCAGTTGATGGGAGGTGCCAGGACAGGGAACCCCAGAAGGAAAGAAGTTTATTTTCTGTTTTTCCGCTTTGCTCTCTCCCCCATAAGTGACAGACTTGGGTCTCTATAGTCAGTTTACTTAACTATGCCCACACTTCTGTAAATGGTCTTTTCTTTAATTTCTCAACATTGAAAATTCCTAGGGAAATGTTTTCTTGACAGATATTGATATGATACCTGTTGCCAATCAGATTCTGAACCTTTACAGCAGACTTCTAGGTGGTCCTTCTGTGTTCAGACCACATTCTTCACACTGCTTTTTGGAAAACTATCTTTTCTAAAAACATGATATTATGACAGTTTGTATAGTAGGAGAACATTCCTTAATGACAAACATACAACATACACATTACATAAATAACATCTCAGTTTCTAAAAGTATGCATACAACAGGATAAAAGAAAAAATACCATTATCCCTGGCATAATTGTGAAATTATTGCAAGTTTCCTTTTTTTAGTCTGTTTTTTCAAAGTAATCATTCTTCCCCTGGAGGTTGAAAGAGACAGATTATCTCTCTTTCTCTCTCATTCTCCTTCTCTAACCCTGTGTGTGTGTATAATTATGAAGCATACTTTATAAAATGTTTCATGACATGAGAATATTGCTATCTACTTGTTTGTTTACTTTCCGATCCAGACACCAGAATTGAAAGAAACTCTCCTAAACTTTACTTAGGAAGTTTGAGTTCAATGTGGAAAAAAGGCAATCTAATATTAAGTCTAAAAAGCCACGAGATTATCTTTTACCTGAATAATTAGTCTCTCTGAGAAAGTGGGGCTGGGGATCTTTTCTGATACTCATGAAACTTTCATTTCTTTAATTTTAATTCGAAACCAAATATGGCATTGACAGTGTTATTTCCTATCAGATAGTTAAATTCACTGCACACCCTTTTCTACCGTCCTCTCAGAGGACAGAGTCCTCTGGTTCTCTTATCAGTCAGGAGGCTTTCTGTTGCCTTTGATCAGCTCAATAATAAAAGCTGAAGGTTAGATTTCTTATTGAACTGCTTTACATTTTAATGATTTGGATATTCTTTTCTTCCCCTATGATTATCTGAACCTTTTAATGCTTATCCAGTGTACTTTTCTTTTGCCATTTGATCTGTTTTCAGAAATAAAGTCTCAAGAAACCTAAATTCACAGGCATATTTAATTCTTTTTCAAAAATATTTCACTAGCCCAGATAGAAACTCCACATTCAATTTTGTTAGAATAGAAGTACTTTTAAAATATTATTTGTGTCCTAAGAGATGAAATTATTTGACCTTTGGAAATATTTGAAGTTTAAATGACTTTCAAATGTCATTTGACAAATTTGGTATAGTAACCAAATTTAATAGAGGCAAGAGAATTTTTGTAGTTTTTTCCCTCATCTCATTCTATTCCTATTCTTTAATCATTAGCTCCCATTTTGCCAATATTTACAGCTTTAAGAGCTGCTCAAGGATATATTTATATAAAATATTTTATTTTCCAAGTAACATATTTATGTAGAATATTAATCAAAGGTCATATGTAAAGACATGGATCTTCCTTAATTTTATGGATAAAACAATTTGGTTTAACTTAATGAAAGTGGCTGGAATAAATGTTGCTATCTCAGCTTTTGATAAAGGCAATTTTATTTTAATAAAACCTCAATGTTCAGATGTAGTATAGCTAATAAACAGATTTTCAACCTAGAATTAGGGCAAGATCCTTTTTATGAACCTACTGAAGGAAAATAAATTATAGTTTAGAATTTTCCTAGCAGGGAAAGTGAAGATTTTCACAATGAGATTTTAATCGTATTAATGAAGACTTGAAAATGCTAATAAAATAGGAAACCTGTGTCTTGTTTCTGTAGCCCAACTGATAAACATTCACTGCTTTGCATCTGAATATTGTTTATCTATACAGAATGAGTATCATTAGGTGTTCAAAATACTTAAGAAACTTGGAGTGTGTGGGAGACAAATTATTCAGGAAATATTGTAAGTAATGTGGCTAATTGTTTTCAATCGAGGTAGATGATACCCTGAAAATTAGTTATTCCCCTGTCTCTCAGCTTTTATAAGGACTGTTCCCTACCACCAAAGGTATGCTGTCTTTCAATTTTCAGGCATCAAAGTGAAAAATAATACACAGTTCTCAGAATTAAGTGGTAAAAAAAAAATATTCTCCAAGAGAGAAGAGAGAGCAGTAGAGTTAAATAAACAGGGGATTAAGTTCATATAACTTGACTACAGAGTAAAGACACAGGAAGACTTACACTGAATACAAAAATGCTACTGCAATAGTTCATTACTTTTATGTAAAACTCCTTGATATTCAAATTTCTTATTCAAATGAAATTATTGGATAAATAGGACCTGTGGTATTTTTGCCATGCTATGTGATTGATTTCTTTTTTATGTCAAGCTAATTAATTGTTGACATTCAAGAGACACAATTATTGCTCAAGTAAAGAATGCAGTCTAGGGAGGAACTTGCAGGCCAGTGATCCCAGGCAGCTTGGACGGGGCACATCGATGCTCACAGACCCTCGCTGAGCATCTTTTCTCCTAACTGGAGCATGGGCTCCAGTAGCTGTGTCACATGGCCTTAGTTGTTCCAAGGCATGTGGAATCTTCCTGCACCAGGGATCAAACCTGTGTTCCTGCATTGGCAGGTGGATTCTTTTTTTTTTAATTTTTTATTGAAGGGTAATTTTGGTTTTTTTCCATCAAACCTCAACATGAATCAGCCATAGGTATACATATGAAAGTGAAAGTGAATTTGCTCAGCTGTGTCCGACTCTTTGCAACCCCGTGGACTGTAGCCCACCAGACTCCTCCATCCATGAGATTTTCCAGGCAAGAACACTGGAGTGGGTTGCCATTTCCTTCTCCAGGGGATCTTCCTGACCCAGGGATCGAACCCAGGTCTCCCACATTGTAAGCAGACGCTTTACCATCTGAACCACCAGGGAAATCCTGGTATATACACATACCCTCTCCCTTTTGAACCTTCTTCCTGTCTCCCTCCCAATCCCAACCCTCTAAGTTGATACAGAGCCTCTGTTTGAGTTTGCTGAGCCAAAGAGCAAATGCCCATTGGTTATCTATTTTACATATGGTAATGTAAGTTCCTATGTTACTCTTTCCATAAACAATGGAATATTATTCAGCCATAAAAAGGAATGCATTTGAGTTGGTTCTGATGAGGTGGATGAAACTAGAACCTATTATACAGAATGAAGTGAGTCAGAAAGAGAAAGATAAATATCATATTCTAACACATATATATGGAGTCTAGAAGAATGGTACTGAAGAACAGATTTACAGGACAGCAGTGGAGAAGCAGACATAGAGAATGGACTTAAGAACATGGCGAAAGGGGGGGCAGGTGGATTCCTAACCAGTGGGTCACCAGAGAAGTCCCTAAACTTCACATTGACCACAAGGCTCCACCCACCTGTCAACGCTCTGAGGAGGCTGGTGTCCGTCTGTGACTGTGCCCCTTTGGATGCTCACTCCCACAAAGGTAAAAGTGTCACTTCCGAAGAGCAAGATGGCGGAGGAGCAGGTGGACATGGAGTACATCTCTCTCCACAGATACATCAGGAATACAACTTCAGACACAGAGTGTGTGCAGAACACCAGCTGAGAGTGGACAGGAGTGCCTGGCCAGTGGAAAAGAATATATATTACCATGCAAAACTTGAGATCAAGCGCTGGGCCTTTGGAGACGGACCACTGACTCCCAGATCCTAGACTACCAGAGAACTGACCCGAGGTAGTATCAGATAGTGCAAACTCACACAGAGGAAACCACTGGAATACAAGCCTCGGCATCTCCCAACCACCAATAGCACCCTGTGCAGGACACCTCATCTAAACAACAAACAAAACAAAGCTACAAACCCAATCATCTGCAGACAGCATTACCACCTCACTCAGCCTTGCCCATCAGAGGAAAAACAAACAAAAGCTTCGCACAAATCTCACTCTAAATGAAGCTCATACAAACCACTGTACCAACCTTCAGTTCAGTTCAGTTCAGTCGCTCAGTTGTGTCCGACTCTTTGTGACCCCATGAATTGCAGCATGCCAGGCCTCCCTGTTCATCACCATCTCCCGGAGTTCACTCAGACTCATGTCCATCGAGTCTGTGATGCCATCCAGCCATCTCATCCTCTGTCATCCCCTTCTCCTCCTGCCCCCAGTCCCTCCCAGCATCAGAGTCTTTTCCAATGAGTCAACTCTTCGCATGAGGTGGCCAAAGTAATGGAGTTTCAGCTTTAGCATCATTCCTTCTAAAGAAATCCCAGGGTTGATCTCCTTCAGAATGGACTGGTTGGATCTCCTTGCAGTCCAAGGGACTCTCAAGAGTCTTATCCAACACCACAGTTCAAAAGCATCAATTCTTCGGCTCTCAGCCTTCTTCACAGTCCAACTCTCACATCTATACGAGACCACAGGATTTCATAGCTGCAATCACCATCTGCAGTGATTTTGGAGCCCCCCCAAAATAAAGTCTGACACTTTTTCCACTGTTTCCCCATCTATTTCCCATGAAGTGATGGGAGGGCAGAAACCAAAAGGAAGAAAGAATTCAACCTTGAAGCAGAGAAAATAAGATCTCAAACACAATAAGTTAAAAAAAAAAAAACAATGAAAAGGCAGAAAAATACTACACAAATGAAAGAACAAACTAGAAACACAAAAGTCCAAATCAATGAAGAGGATATAGGCAAACTATCTGAAAAAAAATTCAGAAGGATAATAGTAACGATGACCAAAAATCTTTAAAACAAAATGGAGGAAATGCAAGAATCAATTAACAAAGACCTAGAAATATTAAAAAATAAACATACAGAGAAAAACAACACAATTAATGAAATTAAAAATACCCTAGAAGGAATCAATAGCAGAATATCTGAAGCAGAAAAATGAATCAGTGAACTGGAAGATAAAATGGTGGAAATAAAGTAAAAAGAATGAAAAGAACTGAGGATAGTCCTGGAAACCTCTAGGACAATATCAAACACACCAACATTCAAGCTATAGGGGTCCCAGAAGATGAAGAGAAAAAGAAAGGGTATGATAAAATTTTTGAAGAGATTATCGTTGAAAATTTCCTCAGTATGGAAAAGGAAATAGGCAATCAAGTCCAAGAGGCACAAAGAGTCCCATACAGGATGAACCCAAGAAGAAACATGACAAGACTCATACTAATCAAACTAACAAAAACTAAACACAAAGGAAGAATATTAAAAGCATCAATTCTTTGACCCTCAGCTTTCTTTATGGTCCAACTTTCACATGACTCTTATATGACTATTGGAAAAACCAGAGCTTTGACTATACAGACATTTGTCAGCAAAGCAATGTCTCTGCTCTTTAGTATGCTGTCTAGGTTGGTCATAGCTTTTCTTCCAAAGAGTAAGTGTCTTTTAATTTTATGGCTGCAGTCACCATCTGCAGTGATTTTGGAGCCCAAGAAAATAAATTCTGTCACTGTTTCCATTGTTTTCCCATCTATTTGCCTTGAAATGATGGGACCAGATGCCATGATCTTTGTTTTCCGAATGTTGAATTTTAAGCCAACTTTTTCACTGTTTTCTTTCACTTTCATTTTTCATTTTCATCACTGTTTATAATGGTAGTGTCATCTACATATCTGAGGTAATCGATATTTCTCCTGGCAATCTTCTTGACAGATACCCTTTATATTGCAAAATGTTAAATAAGATAATAGCTATTCCAAACCAATGGATAATTATGTTACAACCAAAGGAAGTATCCTAAAAGCCTCAGGAAAACAAGTTACTTTTGTCAGTGTGCCAAGATCTAGATCCTGACCCATTGGTTTGGCAGGCCATGCCCAGGACCCTTGTTAGGCCAGTTTTCAGGAGAAGGCACTTTTCAGAAAATGCTAGAAAGACAAGAACTTGTAAGAGGGCTGAATTGTAAAATCAGTAAAATGACTATGACTCTTCTTGCTGTTTCTTTCAAGACTGCTCAGGATTTCAAAATCTGAATTTTGAAAGATACAAACATTTAGTCCCTAACACTGGTGTAAAAATACTTTCAATCACATAACACAATGTAGAAACAGAGGGAAATGATTTATGCAACCCTTCTGAGCTGTCAAACATATGTACTAGTTCTACAAAAGTATGTTGTACCTATAACAGAGCCTAGACATTCCAATTTAACATTTCCTGTTGACTTTTACTAGAGTGCCCAGGTGTTTTTTGATTTTTTGTCTGTTTTTACTATCACTAGGTCGTGGTCAGTAAGGTTTTAAAAAGCTAAGTACAACGTATGTTTTAATCCAATTGCTGAGTAATTAAGAGTAAGTGAATAGTTATTGAAACATAGCATTTTAGAACTCGATACACACACCATCTCCTGTGGATAATTTACTATATAGAGAAGGAAATGGCAACCCACTACAGTATTCTTGACTGGAGAATCCTGTGGACAGGGGAGCCTGGCAGGCTGCTGTTCCATGGGGTCGCACAGAGTCGGACACAACTGAAGTGACTTAGCATGCATGCATGCATGTGTTGGAGAAGGAAATGGCAACCCACTCCAGTGTTCTTGCCTGGAGAATCCCAGGGACAGAGGAGCCTGATGGGCTGCCGTCTATGGGGTCGCACAGAGTTGGACACGACTGACGCGACTTACCAGTAGCAGCAGCAGCACCAGCAGCAGAAGTCAGTGAGACTCAGAATCATTTCTGTGACTTTCCAAAGATTGCGAAATTCATAGCAGACCAAATCAGCTGATATAGCTTTAGCTGTTAATATACTTATATGTGTGCAAAAATTATTGTATTGATAATGAATGTGAAGTCAAGTGGCCCTTAGGAAGCACCACTACGAACAAATCTAGTGGAGGTGATGGAATTCCAGCTGAACTATTATAAATCCTAAAAGATGATGCTATTAAAGTGTTGCACACAATATGCCAGCAAATTTGGAAAACTCAGCACTGGCCACAGGACTGGAAAATGTCAGTTTTTATTCCAGTTCCACAATTGCACTTGTTTCACATGCTAGCAAGGTAAAGCTCAAAATCCTTGAAGCTAGGCTTCAACAGTATGGAAACCAAGAAATTTCAGATGTACAAGCTGGATTTAGAAAAGGCAGAACCAGAGATCAAATTGCCAAGATCCATTGAAACATAGAAAAAGCAAGAGAATTATAGAAAAACATCTACTTCTGCTTCGTTGACTATGCTAAAGCCTTTGACTGTGTGGTCACAACAAACTGTGGAATATCCTTAGAGATGGGAATACCAGACCACCTAACTGCCTCCTGCAAAACCTGTATATAGGTGAAGAAACAACAGAACCAGACATGGGAAAATGGACTAGTTCAAAATCTGAAAGGAGTGTGTCAAGGCTGTATATTGTCACCCTGCTTATTTAACTTATATGCAGAGTACATCATGTGAAATGCCAGACTGGATGCCAGAGTTAGCTCGAACTCTTGTCCATTGAGTCAGTGATGCCATCCAACCATCTTGTCCTCTGTCATCCCTTTCTCCTCCTGCCTTCATTCTTTCCCAGCATCGGGGTCTTTTCCAATTAGTCACAAGCTGGAATCAAAATTGCCAGTAGAAATATCACAACCTCAGATATGCAGATGATACCACTGTAACAACAGAAAGTGAAGAGGAACTAAAGAGTCTCTTGATGAAGGTGAAAAGAAGAGAGTGAAAAAGCTGGCTTAAACTGAACATTCAAAAAACTAAGATCATGGCATCCTGTCTCATCACTTCATGACTAATAGATGGGAAAACAATGGAAACATTGCCAGACTTTATTTTCCTGAACTCTAAAATCACTGTGGTTGGAGACTGCAGCCATGAAAGTAAAAGTTGCTTGCTACTTGGAAAAAAAGCGGTGACAAATGTAGACAGTATTAAAAAGCAGAGACATCATTTTGCTGACAAAGGTCTATGTATAGTCAAAGCTATGTTTTTTCCATTAGTCATGAATGATGTGAGAGTGAACCTTGAAGAAGCCTGAATTCCAAAGAACTGATGCTTTTGAATTGCTGTTCTGGAGAAGACTCTTGAGAGTCCCTTGGACTGTAAGGAGATCCAACCAGTCCGTCCTAAAGGAGATCAGTCCTGGGTGTTCATTGGAAAGAGTGATGTTGAAGCTGAAACTCCAATACTTTGGCCACCTGATGGGAAAAGACCCTGATGCTGGGAAAGAATGAAGGCAGGAGGAGAAGGGGACGACAGAGGAGTTTGAGCTAACTCTGGGAAATAGTGAAGGACACAGAAGCCTGGCAGGCTGCAGTCCATGGGGTCACAAAGAGTCAGACATGACTGAACTACTGAACAACGAATGTAAAGCTGAAACTTACTCCAGTGCATATACTACATATATGTGAAATTTCACACAAAATGGATACTTTCACTTAGGCTGCAGTAGGATAAGGACCAAAATCACTTATTCTTAATATCAGGCTTCCTTTTATTTCTAAAATTCACTTAGGACATTGCCTTTAACAGGCATTACAGATTTACAAATATATATTTCTTAGGTGATCATTTATCTTAATTTCTATTACTCGGTTTTAAGGTTTTCCAGCTGTGTTTATTTTTATTACAAATGTAATTATTAATGTGTTCTTTATTATTATTATTAATTTGAACTCCTTTTTAGCTTTTCTCCTGTTTGAAGAAAATAAACCCTCCTCCTGTATATATGTAGGAAATTACCAAGAAAGTCTGAATACTTTCAAATGGTGCTTAGTATTTTGAAGCATAAAAGGTGTAATATTCACTTTTTCAATTTTTGAAAGTGATGCTGACAGTTCTGTAACTACAGAACATTAACCCAAAGTATACTTACATTTCGTTAAGTATCTGGGTCTTATAAAGGCGTATACTATTTTGTGTGGATATTTTACTTTTCAGGATTTATATTCCTATCAAGATCATATCTAAACATATATCAGATTTGCAAGATCGTTTGTAGGAGCTATACAGTTAAATCCTAGGTAAATTTGCTCCATATTCATAAAGCAGATAATCTTTGTGCTTATATTTAGGTTAATTCAATAAACATTTATTAAAATATTACTGTGATCATCATTTTGATCTTTTCCTCTATGCCTGTCATACTAGCCTTCCAGTTGTATGGCTAAAAATAATCTTTATTGATTTTTTAAGGCTTATTCATGAAGCCCCAGTAGTGTATGTCATTCTGCTTTGTACTCACCCCTAACATTCTTGCAGCAACAGAACATTTTCTTCCTTTCTCTGAATTAGTTTTAGAGTGTATTACATAACAACTCATTATTTCCTTCTCTAAATGAATTTAAGTTGTATCATGAATATGAAGTTACCATAAATGTTTTGTCACTATTTATATTATTTTAATTAATTGTGTCTAGGTCCCTTCAGGAAAATTTATTAATCTGAGATAAATAAGTGGTAACTCACATCCTTGAATCAAGTTCTCTGAAACTACTAAAAGATGAAAGATATCTCTCAAATGTTAAAAGTGACACAGAATACCTTCCTAAAAGTTTTCCAAGTCTCATATTGCTGAGGAATGCATTTGCTTGTTTACATTTCTAATTTATCAAAAAAGAATAAAAGTAACTAATGAAGAGGCAAGAAAAGTTTAAAAATACGTTACATGACAGTTTAATGAATCCCATTTGATGTAAATGACTTCTGTGTTGACTTATAAAATTAATTAATGTACCCTTTGATAAACCTTGTACTAATCAAGTATATCATTTTTGTTTCATTAGATACAGTCATTTTGGTTATTTCTACAGCACAGTGTGATTTAGCTAACTAGCTGGGAATGTAATAACTTCATATCAGGTTTGGCATAGCTCATTTCTAATTATCATTCCTTTTCATGAATGTAACCCACCATTTTAAAAGGTGGCTACATTTTATAGTTTATTTTGCCTTTCTTGGCACAGCTGAAATTCTCTTCAGACTTCATATAATTTTTCTAGGTATCTATTGAGGGTACTGGGAGCCAGAAATCCTGATAAGGTACCTGGCTCTGCTGCCATCAGATAAACTTGTCAGAAATGTGTAATCTGGTCTCCTGGATCCTGATGTGTTGTGTTATCTGTCATGCAAGAGAGACTGTCATTTGTTCTATCTTATATGTGCTAGAATCATCCATTGGCTGAGTGGCTTCAATTACTTTTAACAAACAAAACCCTTTATTTCTCTGTCATACATTTGTGGTGTTCATTTCCAAAGTCTGAAGTAATTTGTTAAATGATTTTTCTGGCAAATTATAAATAAGTTCTTTAAATAGGCTGGTCAAATTTTTTTTAATGCCATATAGTATGATACTATTTTTCTATTTTAAAGAATCCCATTTTAGTTAAAAAAAATTAGTGCTAGACTGCTCCAGACATGGTTTTTAAAGTTATTTTGTAAATAAGTTTGTAAAATGGACACTTTCATTTCTTTATGTCAATGTCCATATACCATCACATCACTCATTATTGTATCATAAACATATTAATAATTGTGGATGTGACTGAAGGTTTTTCACATGTTTGATTTTCTAAAGAGTATGTAGAAGACACAGATGAGGCTGTTCTCACTAGCTTCTCCCTTCTGGCACCTCATCTCAATCATAAATAAGGAAAGGGTCATGGGAGGCCATTAGAATGATTGAAATTATTCTTCCTCAAGAAAATCTGATTGAAGTATGTTTTATTGATGGTTTAAAGAATGTCATCTTGTGTTGTTTGAACACGGTCCAGTATTTTATTCTAGCATCTTATTGGATTAAACCAGATATTATCTGTGACCTTCTTCATCTGTGTACTTGCAGTGTATCCAACACATTATCTTAGTGGTTGCTTCCATGAGCCTATTACCAGGGTATTTCTTTTCCTTCTTCTTTCCTGACCATTTTTGTTCCTTGGTGTCGTCACTCTTTTCAGCAGTTCTGGTGGCAATTTCAATATGTGTGTAAAGGATCCTTCTAAAGACCAGTTCCTTTTCCTGCTCTCCTTCCATGATCTTGTCCTACAAGCATCTCAGCCCTGACTCCCAGTCATGTCCTTGATAGCGTCACAGTCTGTAACTGCAGACCCTGTAGGACCTAATTCATCCTTCTCTGACCAACACTCCTGTTTGTATTTCTGGCACATGGTACCTCTGGAACCTGCTAATATCCAATGTCCACTTATTCACTTATCTATTTATTTTTAACTTTGTGCTGTGGAAATTTTAAAAAGTAGAGAAAACAGCATATAAAACACTCATGTACCATCAACTGGCTTTCACTTTTCATCACCAATTTTGGTTCACCTTTTATAATGTGAATTAAATAAAATTTTTATCTGTAGCTATATTAATGTGTCTGGTGGCTCAGAGGTTAAAGCATCTGCCTCCAATGCGGGAGACCTGGGTTTGATCCCTGGGTCGGGAAGATCCCCTGGAGAAGGAAACGGCAACCCACTCCACTATTCTTGCCTGGAGAATCCCCTGGACGGAGGAGCCTGGTAGGCTACAGTCCATGGGGTTGCAAAGAGTCGGACAAGACTGAGCGACTTCACCTTCACCTTGTTTAAAAGAAAGGATATATATTACCTTTTACGATTATATTGCTGGCATTGTAAAAAATTAATGACAATTCCTTAATATTTAACTATCATTTAGCCCCAGCGAGACCTCAGTTTCATTGATCCTACCCCTGTTTCCCTGCCTCTCACATCTGTGACACCATCTCTCCTCTCTTTATCGAGTTTAAATCCCAGGATCAATCATCTTAGCTATTGCACATTGTATGTAAGTGCGTGTTAGTCACTCAGTCATGCCCAACTCTTTGCGACCCCATGGACTGCAGCCCACGAGGCTCTTCTGTCCATGGGATTTTCCAAGCAAGGATGCTGGAGTGGGTTGCCATTTCCTTCTCCAGGGGATCTTCCCGACCCAGGGATCGAACCTGGGTCTCCTGCACTACAGGCAGATTCTTTACCATCTGACCTACATGGGGAACCCCCTACATCACACATCTTTTATCTCATTCATCATTAATTTTCACTCTTCATGGAACATTCCAGTTGATTGTGTGCTACATGACTGCTCCTCTCTTCACAACCACATTGACTGGTCTCATTTTAAATTTATGACTTGGTGGGTTCTTAATGCTGCCCTGCCGTTACACTATCTTCATGACCTTTTCTATCATCTTAGATGACTACTTAATGGCCCCTTTCCTCATACTGCTTACATGTCTTCCATAACCCAGGGTCTTCCCATCTCACAAAGAAAATGGCAGCATTCAGAGAACATCATACCCCCTGCCACCACAAGCACCACACCTGCCCTCCCATCACCACCTTCTACCTGGCTTCTGCCTTGGTAGTACAGTGATCTTTTACTGGCCTTTATTCCCAGGTACTCTGATTATTTTACCCCTATAGCTTATCTTTTATTGCCTACTCTAAGACTTTCCTCCAGAAACCCCCAATTCCCCATAGCACCTCTAACTATCAGTTGCATCATTCATTTTCACTCTTCACTGGAGCATTTCATTAGCACACAGACCTGCTGGTACTTCTCTCACCTTAAATAAAAAATACAACTTCCATTGACCCAGCTCAACCCATTGCTACCGCTCCATTTTTCTGCTTCTTATCATAGCCAGATGACTCAAAAAGAGTTACCTGCACATGCTATTTCCAGTGTCTGTCCACTCAAGCTCTCTTAAAACCCTCCCTAGAAAGCTTTTGATCTCAGTGTTCCACTAAAACTACACTGTGAAGTCACCAATAACCTGTATATTACTAAATCTGATGAATAATTAATCCCTGTGTTACTTGGCCTTGCAGCATGATAGCACACCCCTGAGGACACCCTTCTTGTTAACACCTTGTCTTGACGTGCCTCTCAGGATGCCCCCTTTGCTTAGCCTTCCTTTGCTGCCCTACCCCCTTGTACTAGACCACCTAACTTTCTCACCTTGTCTCCCTTGTTGACTTGGATTTAATCATCATCTCTACCCCATGACACCCAGCTGACAGTTCTGCCCTAGACCTCCCTACACAGCATTCCCCTTGAATATCCAGGTCCCTTGACTTTTTAATCTTTTAGCTAAACGTTACTCCAGCTGTATCCTCCCCTATGTCAGTTGGTGACAACTTGGTCCTCGAGGTTAAAGAGCCCCAAAATCTTAGAGTCGTGCTCTTTTCCCCTCTTTCTCTCTCATCCCACATTCAACCCACACAGAAGTCCTTGCAGCTCAAAGCACCCCGTGGTGACTGTTTCTGCTCATCCCTGGAGGTGGCTGCTCCCAGTACCATTCTAGTCCGGGCCACCATAACCTCCCACTGGTGGTTCTAACTGGCCTCCCTGTTTCCACTCTGCCTCTCAGCCTTACCGTCTGTTCTTAACACAGAGGCCAGAACAATCTTTTTCAAACATAAATGAGACCATAATATTGCCTCAATAAAAAAATTTCAACAGCTGACATTTTATTTAGGAAAAAACACGGAAAGCTTTGTAACGTCTTCAAGGCTTTCTGATAAGTTTTTCCATTTCTTGTTTCCCACCCTTGCTGAGGTAGGACCTTTGCACTGTGGGCTCCCCCTGCCTGAGATACAATCTGTCAGGATATCCACCTTAAGGGCCTTTTCAAAGGACATTCTCTCAGCGATGCCAGACACCCCCACTTCTCCATTTCCAGGAGCTCATCCTGCTCTAATTTCCCCCAGTAAACATTATCTTAAGCTTATCACGTAATTTCCTCCTCGATGCATTGTTTTGGCCTCTTTGCCCACTTTGCAAGCTTCGCAAAGGGCGGGGATTCTGTCCTTCGCATCTGGCATGTAGTGAGTAGTCAGTTGAATGACTTCCACTTCTTTCAGCGTCGTTTCATTCCCCTTGCTTCTCAGAGTCAGTAGCGGTTCTGTTTGCAACTGTTTACTTGGGCTCTCTCCATTTTGGGCGCCTGCTCCTTAAGGATATTTCTCTCTCCATTTACCTTTTTAATCATCTGTTTTTGTTTGTTTTTGTTTTTGTTTTTCTTTTACTTGTTCTGTCTGATCTGCTAATTTTAGGCATATGTATTTAATTTTCTGGTCTTCAATTCTCCTTATACCTTTCTTATCTTTGGTCCTTTCTCAGCTATATTTCTGTTTCTAGGGGATTTTTTTTCCTGTCCCTGTTCACCAAGACTTTTATTCCTAACAACTAGTTCCAGAAATCTTGCTTTCCCCTGGAAATAGTTCCCATGAGAAACATTAGCACTAATTTCCACCCCTCATCTAACTGTCCCCTCCATCCACCCTGCAGACAACCTCAGTCACCAAGATTCACATCTGCCCTTCTTCACTCAACATTCTACTGAAATGCAGATTCCCTTTGACTTAAAGCTAGTATGAAATTATTTAACGTGATAAATCTGTATCTAGTTTATTTTCACTATACATTTGCCTATTTTCTATTTTATCCACTTTTTTCTGAAAGCAAGCGCTTTCTTGGTCTTCCTCTATTGGGTATCTAACATTGTTTCCTATTCGTATCTTTAACAGGTCATTGCCTTAGCGATGGATATATTTACAGACGTGGACATCTTCAAAGAAATCGTGGAGGCATCAACTCGAGGAATATCTGTGTACATTCTGCTTGATGAGTCCAAGTTTAGTCATTTCCTGAGTATGACCGAGAAACAGGGCTGTCACGTTCAGCGTCTCAGAGTAAGAACTCTGTACTTGGTTTTCTCTTCTTCAGGTGCTCTGCCTGAGTCAAATGAGAGGCACAGTGAGCTATGTCACTCCAGATGCACACCATATATTTAAGGTGGTAACCACAGACGGGTCCCCTTGTCCTTTTCAGATTACGACTTCATCATCTTCATGATGGTTTTATAGGGTGCTTTTCTTGATGGTGGGGCACTTAAGCTCTTGAGTTAACTTTGCTGTCAGCCATAATTAATGTTTCCGTTTTACATGGGCAACCTTGAAACAACTGACTTGAGTGATTCATTCATTCAGCAGATGTTTCTTGTCACAATCATTTCAGTGATGTCTGAGTCATCAAGATGAAGGTGAATTTTCATCTTGTTTTGTTGTCATGCTACTATAACCTGAAAGGTGCTCTTGCAGTAGGACCCTAAGAGATTTATAAAACCGTCATGTATAAATGATTTCAATTATATTAAAATGCATGATTTAAGTGACTATTTTCTTTGAGTGCTTTCTTCTCAGGTTTTGTTTTAAAATGTACTTCTCTATCTTTATTGTTGTTGTTGTATGTTTAAAGAAATTGTTACCTGTGTACTTTTTTGATTAAAAAGTTTTTATATTAATATATTTTACTTTTCAAAATATCCCCACTCTAACCATAATATTTACTTTATTTTTACATTCAATTCTAGAATATTCGAGTGCGGACAGTAAAAGGTCAAGATTATCTTTCCAAAACAGGAGCAAAATTTCATGGAAAAATGGAACAGAAATTTTTGCTAGTTGACTGCCAGAAAGTTATGTATGGTTCCTACAGGTAAGGTCATTGTATTTATAAATCCGGTATTATCAATCATTTATAAAATGTATGAGTTTCAAGCTTTAATGTAATCTGCTTAGTTATTTCTTAAAAGTAAAAGAAGACTACTTGCATGGAAAACTTGGAGAGACTTGTGTTTCAGTTCTGGCTGAAAGAATATTAAGTCATCAGCAAGTCACATAACTTACTTGGGCTTTAAACTCTTCCTCTCCCAAATGAGGGAATTGAATAATATCTCAGGTTCCCTAAAGATTTATAATGCTTAAGGTGTTTTTGTTCCTTATGAAAACAGTATGAAGCATAATAATTGTTCATATAAATAGAAACTGTATCACCTGGAAGAACCTGCTTAATGGATTGCTCTTATTTTAGTATTATTGAGACCCTGATGATTATTATACTGTAATCACAGTGTTACTGAAAAATCATTGAAGAGTCTGACTGTTTAAATGCTATGGTGGGTGGGTTTTCCAGCCCCAGTTCTACTCCTTGGCATCTTTCTATACTACCACTGGAGGAATATATCCATTTCTCTTCTAACTTAGCCTTTATGTTTCATTCCCAGTCATTACAATGTATCTTCAAAGCACTTGTTTTTATCTACATTTTATAAATGATGAAACTGAAGTTCTAGAAGGTTCAGTGGCTTGTCTAAAAACATCACAGCTAAGGACCAAAAGGGAGTTCAGGTCTGGCAACCAAGTCCAGGTCCAGCTGGCTCTAGAGTAAAGTGCTGCCTTGAAACTCCCTTATAAATTTCAGACATAGATCTTGAATGGTTCACACAGTAAGGTCATAACAATAGTTCAGTTCAGTTCAGTCGCTCATTTGTGTCCGACTCTTTGCAATCCGATGAATCGCAGCACACCAGGCCTCCCTGTCCATCACCAACTCCCGGAGTTCACTCAGACTCACGTCCATCGAGTCCGTGATGCCATCCAGCCGTCTTATCCTCTGTCATCCCCTTCTCCTCCTGCCCCCAATCCCTCCCAGCATCAGAGTCTTTTCGAATGAGTCAACTCTTTGCATGAGGTGGCCAAAGTACTGGAGTTTCAGCTTTAGCATCATTCCTTCCAAAGAAATCCCAGGGCTGATCTCCTTCAGAATGGACTGGTTGGATCTCCTTGCAGTCCAAGAGACTCTCAAGAGTCTTCTCCAACACCACAGCTCAAAAGCATCAATTCTTCAGCAGATAAAAATGCCAACAAACACCTGAACTCCTAGGTCATCAGAGCACAGTAGACTCACTACTAAAGGCTGTGTGAAAAATTCAGGAGAGCGGTGGATGTCAACAGGATAAGGAAAGGGAAAAGTTTGCCTCTTGTCTTAAGAACTTAAAAGTCCAGAAAAAGGAGGCAGCACATTGAAGGGAATGGCCACGGCAAGTTACTTTGGTTGCGTGTTAGTTTCTTCCTCTGTAAAAGGAGCATAATCATAGAACCTATCTTGTGTCATGAGAATTAAATGAGTTAATGCATCAAAAACCCCCAAAGTCAGCTATTATTCTAGGCATGTTTTAACTGTTAATATTTGCTCAGGGATCCTCTAGTGAAAATCCTCTTTGCAGCTTTAAAGGAAAACATGTTAAGAGCAGTGCTTGAAGTTAATGAATTATTGCAAAGACTCATTATTTGTGTATCTATTTGTTCAGACCCACTTGGTTTTAGAGGGGTTTTAATTGAAAATTTTAATTAAAATGAGAGTTCACTTGACTTATAGAATGGTGTTTACTAGTTAATCTCATCCTAATGAGTGCTTTCTATTTTTATTATTAACTTGACTTTGGAGATTATCTTCAGCAATAACTTCATATCTGCTTCACCTTACTATTAATAGGTGATATCTTTTGAGATGACTATAACTGAGCTACTTTAAAACTGGTGTTGGGAAGAAAAAACAAATAGCTACAGAAACTCTTTAGCTTCTCATCTACATCATAAGACAGAGGCAAAACTTAAGTTACTATTTGTGGAAATGAATATGGACTTGTAAGACCACAGATTATTAAAATTCATCAAAACTATTATGTAACAACTCTTTTCTCTATTATTTCATGTAATTTCAAATAGACTTCTTTAAAAAAATGATATTTTTTAAAGGGCTTGTAGCCCTTGCCATTTTGGTTTTTTTTTTTTTTTCTGACTAATCATTATGGATTTTTCTTATCATCAGCAAATATGAGGTCAGGATCTAGTGGAACAGTTATGAACTGGTTTTTGTAGAAACTGGTTAAAAAGGTACACCCTTTTGGGTAGAAACAGCTTTTAAGTCTCTGTTCTGGTATTGCCATTGTTTTCCTTGTAGGCAAATTCCAAATGACTCCTTCTTGATGTTGCTGTTTTTACTGGAGTATAGTTGCTTTACAGAGAGTGTTGCGTTAGTTTCTACTGTACAGCAGAATGAATCAGCCATACATAGACATGTATCCCCTCTTCCTCAGATTTCCTTCCCATTGAGGTCACCACAGAGCACTGAGCAGAGTTCCCTGTGCTCTACAGTCAGTTCTCATTAGCTGTCTATTTTATCCATACCTTAATTCATATTTCCTTTGCCATAAAGTGTCTTTATATGCTAGGCTCCCAGCATTTCTAGAGAGGTCTGGCGTCTATACTCCCAGGTCACACACTGTGTGATAGCTCACACATCATGAGGACAGGGTTATCAGGAAGACACAGCAGTCTGGCTGCATCATGATACCAACAATGAGGACATAAAACACACAAGCTTTTCTTGACAATGTATATTGTACATTGTGTATTGTATGTATACAGTGTATATTATAATATGTCTTGTACATTGACAATGTATGTAAATCAAATCTTGAATTGGATACCCTTATTTGAAATTGTCATAGTAAAACCTGGAAGATACTTAGTATTGTCCACAGGTTTGACTGAGAGAGAATTTTGTAAGTTTTTTTTTTTTAATCTTGTGATCTCTTTGCTTTGTTTTCAAGATTTCCTCCATAAGTTTAAAGATTTTATTTTGCTGTGGACCATTTTTAGAGTCTGTTGAGTTTGTTACCATATTGCTTCTGTTTTTTGTTTCGGTTTTTTGGCCACAAGGCATGTGGAATCTTACTTCCCTGACCAAGGATCAAGCCTCACCCCTTGAATTGGGAAGGTGAAATCTTAACCACTGGACTGTCAGAGAAGACCCCATCAGTCTGTTCTATAGCTTCTTACTTCAACTAAGTATAATTTGCTTTCTGTGTTCAACCAAAACATGACCACTCTTGTTCCCATTCTTTTTCCATGTTTCTTCTTTTCCCAAAATGGTTTTCCCACTTTTCAAATCTGAACTTCCTGGCTTCTAATTTCTGTCAAAATACTACCAGTCTCTTAGTGTCTCTGGGGATATCCTCCTATTTGAAAGCTTTTGATTGCTGTTTTTAGCAAATTTTATATTCATATCTACAGTTGGATTGAAAATTCCTGTAACAATTCACTTTTGTACCATTTCTTGTAAGTCATCCTGGTTGTCACACATCTGTACATAAAAAGTACCTTGACGTACTCTGCTCATACCATGCATTTAGTAAGCACACTAGAGAAAATTGAACATATCAGAATAAGATTTTTAAGTTGCACACTGCTGCTTATGATATTTTATGTATTTTATTGTTCTGTACATTCTTTTAATATTTTCATCTGCCTTTGTTACTGTCTTCCCTGTATAAACAGTATGCTCCTTTCATATTACCCCTCCATTATATCATGTTCATTTTTTTGAGGCCTAGCATATTACAATGGCTTTTTCAGCTCAGTGTTGCTGTATGTTACATTATCAAGATTTTCTAAAATAAGATTTAAAATTATATGTGAAACTTCAAGACAAGTGTCATGTCTAAACTCTGGGAAAGAGATTTAGAAATTCCACAAAGTACAATAAAGGCATTTTTGTACATAAAAGCAATTGTATTCTACAAGCAGAGATCTTAACTGGCATTCTAACTGGCTTGGTTTGTGAGTACTGAATTTACTGTAGACACTGAGTGAATTGAAGGATGCCTTTAGTGGCTGAGGCTGCTGCCATAAATCCTATGTCTGTTTCCAACTTCTAGCACCCTAAACTCCATGTACTCTTAAGACACAGAGATGAAATATGTGCATTAGCACAGACTGTCTTGCATCCTGACATGTTATGACCATAAGGAATTGTATTAGTTATACTGTCCTTATTCTCATTCTGGCTGGGAGGAAACTAATGCCCAAGTTCATGTGGAATAGTTGGCTTGGAAGAGGCCAGTTTTCTCAACTTTTCCTCCAATACCAGCTTGCCTGCACCTGACCAGGATGCTGCATATAAAGTAGAATACCATATTTTGCTCCATAAAATCTTAGTAGGCAAAGATGCAAAATGTACACTCAGCTTTTCTTGTACTTCTCAAAATTAGGGATCGATTCAAAGCCAGGACTTGAGTTGCTTTGTTATTTAAAATATGAATACAGGAGTGAGGAGACATATTGCAAAGATACAATGACTGAAGCTCTAAATTATGGTAATAAAGAAAACAAAAATACTGTTTGTCAACATTAAATGACACATCTTAGTAGAGCTAAGTATTGTCAACAGAGTTAACATTTGCCAATTTTGCTTTTTTTTTTTTCTCCAGCTACATGTGGTCATTTGAAAAAGCGCATCTCAGCATGGTTCAGATAATCACAGGACAACTTGTCGAGTCTTTCGACGAGGAGTTTAGAACTCTCTACGCCAGGTCTTGTGTCCCCAGCTCTTTTGCCCCGGAAGAGTCAGTCAGGGTGAACCACGGCAAAGCCCTCTGGGAGAACGGCACTTACCAGCGCTCCGTGTCTTCCTTAGCTTCTGTTTCCAGCCAAAGAAACCTTTTTGGCAGACAAGACAGCATTCATAAACTAGATTCTAGCTACTTCAAAAACAGAGGGATATATACTCGCAATGAACATGACAAATTCAACATAAGAAATCATGCGTACAAACCTCACTTTGTTCCCAACTTTAATGGTCCAATCCGTCAGCCTCAGCACAGTCAGTTAAATGAAAATTGGAAGAGGCACAGTTATGCCGGGGAACAGCCAGAATCGACGCCATACTTGCTGCTCAACAGGGCTCTGAATCGAAATGTTAATGCTCCTGGGAACTGGAAAAGGCCTTCAGACAGTCTCAGCGTGGCATCGTCATCCCGGGGCGGCTACGGAGGCTGCCAGCACACACCTGCCCAGAGTTTTGCTGACCGCCTTGCCCAGAGGAAGACGACCAATCTTCCAGAAAGGAATTCCAACGTGCGGAGGTCTTTTAACGGGACAGATAATCATATTCGCTTCTTGCAACAACGCATGCCAACCCTTGAACATACCACAAAGTCATTTTTGCGTAACTGGAGGATTGAGTCCTACTTAAATGACCATTCGGAAGCTGCCCCTGATTCCAACGGATCTGCTCCCGCCGACAGGTTTGAGGGCTATGAGGGACATGAGAATTTGAAAGCCAGCGCCCTGTACACTCACTCTCGGCTTCGTTCCTCTCTCGTGTTTAAACCCACTTTACCTGAGCAGCAGGAAGTCAACAGTTGTACAACTGATTCCTCAAATTCAACTGTCGTTGGTTCCCAGGGAAGTGACACACCTAAAAAGATCCCAGACACCCCAACAGGCGCACAGCTTATGCCAGACAAACCCTCAGAGGAGTCAACACCCAAGTTCTCAATGCAGCCAGAGGCACCAAAGATGCATACCTTACAGGTTCCTGAAAGCCACCCACCAGCTTTAAACTCAACTACAAATGGCCCTACGGAGTCAAACAACTATGTATATACAACCTTGTGTGCAAACAAGCAGACAGAAAACCTAAAGAATCAGAAAAATGAGAATCTGCTTAAAAGGCGCAGTTTCCCATTCTTTGACCATTCAAAAGCCAATATGGATCATGGAAATAGTAAGCATTATGTGTATAGCACACTTACCAGGAATCCAGTGAGACAACCAGAAAAACCTAAAGAGGATTTGTTAAAAAGTTCTAAAAGCATGCACAATGTGACCCATGGTGTGGAAGAGGAGGAGGAGGGGGAAGAGGAGGTTCCCAAGGGAGATCCTCCAAGTGGCACTGCTACCAAGTCAATTTCCATGGCTGCGTTGCTGGATGTGAATAAAGAGGAGCCCAACAAAGAAGTCACTTCCAAGAAAGAAGTGAAGGGTTCCCCAAGTTTTTTGAAAAAGGGATCTCAGAAGTTAAGGTCATTACTTAGCCTTGCCCCAGAAAAGAAAGACAATCTGTCCAAAAACAAAGCACCTGCCTTTTACAGAATGTGTAGTAGTTCTGACACCTTAATTTCTGAGGCTGAAGAGAATCCAAAACAAAAAAAATCAGAACCCAAAAATGATTCATCACCCAGGAGAAAGCATTCCTCTTCGTCCAACTCTCCAGGCAGCATCCACAAGAGTAAGGAAGATGTAGCAGTACATTCACCCCAGAGGATACGTTCTCCATCCAACGAAAGTAACAAAACCATAGCTGCTTCAGGTCCAGCTGAAAGCAAGTTCTCAGAAAGAGCAGGAGATGCCTCTGCCCCCAGATTCAACACCGAGCAGATCCAGTACCGAGATTCAAAGGAGATTAAAGCAGTGGTTGTTCCTGAAAGAAAACCAACTTCTTCTCCAAGATCAAAGCCCAATGATGAGCTTCTGAGAACTCATTCAGTTGATCGGCGTGTTTACAGTCGTTTTGAGCCATTTTGTAAGATTGAAAGCTCTATTCAGCCAACAAGCAACATGCCAAATAGCAGTACACACCGCCCAGAAGTGAAATCCTCAACTATGGGCAATAGTTATGGCAGGTCCAGCCCAATGCTTAATTATAACACTGGTGTTTACCACTCATTTCAGCCAAATGAAAACAAATTTCGAGGATTTATGCAGAAGTTTGGAAACTTCATACACAAAAATAAATGAGCTACTGTAATTACAAATAGACTCTAAAATATAAAATCAATGTGGCTATAAATATTTGTCCAAAGAACATTATGGAATGTTAGCATGGAAAAATTAGCATATTTTTATAATATGCTAATATATTTCTATGGGGGCAGAATTTGTGGTATGATGTATGTGTTTACCAACTCACATATGTACAGTGTTGTTCTGTGTGATAAAATTAGTTGTTCTTAATTACACTATAGATGGAATGTCTATAAATACATGATTTTTAAATGGTAAGACAAATGTAATGAAATTCTTTTCTTCAGACTGAAGATCTGCTTGTCTTAAATGGAAGCTTTAGTGGAGAGGTGGTGTATGGATTTTAGCCATTCATTGCAAACTCTTTCCTTATTAAAAATGATCATGACACTGTCAGCAGTCTTTTATACTATGTCTTTGTGGGGTTTTCATATCTTCAAATTATGAGAAAATAGGGCAAAGCATTTGTCATTTTCAATTACTTTTCAATTCTACAGGATAACTTGTATTTTATTAATGTTTTATTAATTTTTCTGTGAAACTGGTAGGGCAACAGTAGTACAATTTATATAGCTCAGCACATTTTATATCTGAAGTATTTGCAAAGTATTGGCCTCAGGTATTTCAAATTAATCATAGAAATTTAGTTTCAGAATGTGCTTTTTTCTGCTTTGGACCAAGGGAAACTGTTGCCACCCTGCTGAACTTTTATAGTCATTCTTTCCTTCAAAGTTACAGCAAGCCAGAAGGAATTTGGAAAACCTAAATTATTCACCTCCTTTTTCTAATATGAAGAAGACTTTAAAACTGTAACCTTCCACATAAATTTTTATCTTGGATTAGTATGACAGTGCTTAGGTGTTTTGCTTGCAAAACTCTTTGCTCGCAAAACCCTTTGCTCTTTACTATACTATGCTCTTTACTATACCCTTTGTTCTTTCCTATACTATGCCAAATACACTCCAACTGCATAGTGTTTTCTTGAGAACACCCTGATGACAATAAAAAGTGCTACATGGCCTGGTTCTTCCATGACCTCGGGGCCTGGTTGAAACTTTTAAATCTTTCTATATTTTATTTTGATGATGATATGTAGTTCATAAGATCCCCTTTTGCCTTTCTTAGAGTAATGAAATAAAAGTTCCATATTCATTGCAGAGACAGTATAACTTGGTTTTTTATTTTTCATTCACAAAGAGCAGAATTCAAGAAACAATGCATTATTTGAAAGTGGAAAGTGTTTCTATCTATGACACATTTTTTTTTAGGGGGGACAGGTACGGCTGTCAGCAAGGTCTACAGGATCTTAGTTCCCTGACCAGGGATTGAGCCTGCAGCCCCTGACATGGAAGTATGGCATCTTAACCACTGGAGCACCAGGGAAGTCCCATAAATTAAGTGTTGGTCACTCAGTCGTGTCTGGCTCTTTGCGATCCCATGGACTGTAGTCCCCAGGTTCCTCTGTCCAGGGAATTCTCCAGGCAGGAATATTGGAGTGGGGAGCCATTCCCTTCTTTAGAGGGTCTTCCCCACCCAGAGGTTGAACCTGGGTTTCTTGCATTGCCAGCAGATGCTTTACCATCTGGACCTCCAGGGAAGTCCCACATGACACTTTAAATTGTTTTACACCTTCTAAGTTGCTATATGAGACAACATGTTTTAAAAATTCAAAATTCTGTCAAATATTAAAAGCTACATCATTACTAAGTGAAATAATGTTAAACAATGTCATTAACATAATTTTCCACAGTATTTTAAAACCATGATAAGAAACATGACAAGAAAATGAAGGACAGCAGAGCAGAAAGCCAGCATTCGCAGATGAGGCCCTGAGCTAGGATCTGAAGTCCTCAGAGCAATATTTTATGGGCACCGTTTTCCTCATATGATAATTGCAATACTGTGACTCAGAGAGCTAATGCCCCAAACCACATCACCAATAAGCCCTGGTACTGAAGTATCTACAACATTCTGTCACATGTTACTTCCCAAATACGTTCAACACCTGCTTCACCCAAACTGTTGAGAATTAAATGAGAGAACATTTACATTTCCTGACTCAACAGCAATCAACTAGGAAAGGTTTAGTTGAATAAGCATACGCAGAGCTTAAAACTCTCTTAGTAGGTAAGGCTGCTCTCTGAACATAGTCTAGGAGTCCATTTTTAATTGCTAGGCAACATGTTGACCTCCTTCCAGTTGACCTTTGACAAGGAGAGGAAGAGAAAAGGAACCGGATGTGAGCTTGCTCCTAAAATGCTTTTGCTGTAGAGAAGGAAATGCACTAGGTTAGGAGCTAGGCAATGAATAGAATGCAAAGTTAAGTATATTGTCTCATTACATATTCACAGTCACCCTGTGAAGTTAATGCATCCTTTTTGCACATGAGAAAACTAAGCCTCAGAGAAGTTGTGTAACTTTTCAAGAGCTCAACTCTCTTATTGGTAGACGCAGAGTCGGACACGACTGAGTGACTGAACTGTACTGAACTGAGGGTTTGAGTACAAAAGCCTGTATTTTTAATACTATACCCACATCATAACTTGTTGGTTTCTACTCCACTCTGCTTGAGGAAAGTTCTTTGAAAGTAGTTGTCTTTCTCTTTAGCCATCTCTTTAAGGGTTGCAAAAACAAACAAGTAACGACAGCAGGGACATTGATATACACAAATCCAGAATATGGTACTCAATTTCACATCATTCATAAAAGTTGGTTTTAAAACTCCCTTATAACGTAGGGAATTTCCAACTGCTATAACATGAGTATCTATCTGTTTGTTTTGGAAAGCTGAGTGTAATAGACTGGAAAATTTGCACACTTACTAATAATTCAACAGTATACAAATAAAACATTAAGAGTGAATAGTCATTTTTCACAGGAAACGTAGTCAAGTATATTTACCAGAAAAAAAAATTGATTTTTCAATTAGCCTTTGGAATATGTATTTCCTTATAATCAAATAAGGAATTCAGTTGCAGTTGCAAAAAAAAAAAAAGTTCTTAATTATTTGTGTGTTAAATTTTAGAGCCATCTGACAATTGTGTGATCTATTAGATTTGATGTTTAATGAGTGAGATTTTTCATTTTGTTCTTAGAAAAATTTGCTTTTGTGATTCTGGACCATAGTCATTTGTGGATTTGTCAAAAAGCAGAACCCAGGGTTAACCAAGCCAATTTGGCTTTAATATTATCCATTCTTTCTTATTGTTAGATGGGGCTTCTTTCAGAGCTAAGGTCTAATGGGCTGTCATTAGGCAGCTCTGAAATTGGAAGTCCTGAAATTTACAGCAATGCAACTGAAATTGTATAAAGCTGAAATTACATAAAGACGAGAGTTTTAATCATGCTTAATTACATGCAACAGCCTGTTCTTTTTTTCCACAGCAGTTGCCATCATTTCTGGAAACAGGGAGAGCTTTTAAGTAGTTGCTGAGTTCCCCTTCTCACTGATGGGTTAGGAAGCCCAGGGCTTCATTCCACTCATCTGTGAGGTGGCGTGGGCTTTTTCACAGCAGATTCACTTTCCTCTCTGGCTTTTATCTTGGACTATTCTCCTTCTATTTTTTTTCCCTCACAAATATCTGTATGCCAGCCTCTATACTTGCTAACTTTCCAAAGTTTCTGAAGCTGAGGAACTCCCAGGGTTAAGACAAAGCAAGCACATAATGCTTCAGATAATTTACTCAGGGTTTTGAGTTTTCAACAGACACACCCAGGCTTCATGGATGTAGTCATTTCAAGTAATATGTTTCCTTTTTCTCCCCATGTTATTATTGGTGGGAAGATAATGTCGCTTGGATGTACTTTCATATTAAAGTTTGGCGAGACAAGTTTTGCTCAATACATAATGTATAAGTTTGTAAGCAGAAACTCAAGAAATTAGGTATGATTTCAAAGTAATTCTTGGCAGATAGTTTCAGAGCAGTTTAAGTGCCTTTGTCCTGAATACTCTGGTATTCCCCTGTTTCAGGGATTGGGGCTGGCCACAGTTCTGACACAGTGTGTTGAGGTCTGGGTTTATTTTAACATCTACTTTTGTGGAAGCAGTTATCTTATTTAATTGAGATGTGGTCCAAATAATTTTGCTGTACTTAACTATTAACTTTACTCAAGATTTTCCAGTTATTCGAATACTATTCCACAGATATTTTTTTTTTGTGAATATCTGTTGATTCTTAATGTGCCTTAAAGCTAAGGGATATAAAGTAGAATCATTATTTCATATAATGTGTGACTTATATGTGATGCTGGTAAAAAATTTTTTATCATAAAATTCATTTTGGTTCTAGAATAAAAAGAAAAAAGTGAAATTATAAACCAAAGAGAGTCAACTTTTTATATACCTACAATGTTAGTAAATATTCTTCCAACTTTTGTTGTTAGATCTAATAAATGAATATTAAATAATTTTGTACAAAATCAATATATTGAATGTTGTTTACTTTTTATCTTCATACCATGTATTTCACCACTGACCCTGATGTTTTTCACTTAGTTATTACATCATGAATTTAGATTTTTACATATTTCAAAATATTTCTCCATTAATTTTGGAATTATCCAAATAATAACATTTTTAACTACTATATTTCATATAATAATTTATCCAGATTTGATATTTAGTGATGATACTCTTCCCTTAACAGTGGTACTAAGTTGTTCTTTATTGAATACACTTATTTGATCAGTTAAAATAGGTCTGAGGCTTGGAATAAAGTGTCACTATGTAGGAAATGATAGTACAAAAAGTAGTTTGGTGCAACCCATAGTATTCAATTTTACCATTAAGCTGAATGCTGCAGTAGGAAAAGTATCTATTTTTTGTAGATGACGTCACCCCAAGAGGCCTGTCTTGCACCATAGAAAATAAGCTTGAAAATAACCTAGGTAAGTGAGAAAGTATTTAGAAATACAGAATGACTTTACATTTTTAAAAATGAGAAAAATATTATATTTAACAAATATAAGTTAAATGGTGAGTTTGCTGCCTGGAGCCTCTGTAAATCAGGGCATTTCTTTGTGGTTGCAAAGCTAAAGAAAATGAGAATGAAATGCTAAAGAGACCAGTACAACAAAGGGAGTACAGATGTTTCCACACGGAGTGGAGTATAGGGAAGAATGTATGTTCAGGAGGATTCTCTTTTTATACTAGGGTCAAGCTTGAATAAAGGATATGAGTCACCTGGAACAAGAGATGTTTCTGTTCAAATACACAAGTACACCTCAGAGATACTGAGAGTTCAGTTCCACACCACCACAATAAAAGGAAAATGCGGTAAAGTTAGTCACAAGAATTTTTTAATTTCCGAGTGTGTATAAAACGTATGGCTTCCTAGGTGGCACAATGGCAAAGAATCCACGTGCCAGTGCAGAAGACCCAAGAGATGTGGGTTCGATCCCTGGGTCGGGAAGATCCCCCAGAGTTGGAAATGGCAATCCACTCCAGTATTAATATTTTTGCCTGGAAAATTCCATAGACAGAAGAGCCTGGTGGGCTACACAGTCCATGGGGTTGCAAAGAGGCGAACACGGCTGAGCACAGCCCAGCAGCAGCAGCATGAAGGTTTTGTTTCCATTATACTTTAGTATATGTATGCATCTTAATTCAAAACACTCTTTACTACTAGAAGACGCTAAACATCATGTGAGCCTGCAGTGAGTCATAATTTTTTTGCTGGTGGATGATCTTGCCTCAATGGCTACAGACTGATCAGGGTTGCTGAAGACTGGGGTGACAATTTCTTCAAATAAGACAACAGCGATGTTTGCCACATCAAATGCCTCTTCACTTGAACACCTAAAGATCATTAGGGTGTTATTATTTGGCCTAATATCAATATTGTTGTGGATCAGGGAATGGGAAGGTCTGAGGAGAGGGAGAGAGACAGGGGAGCAGCTGGTCAGAGGAGAGTCAGAACGCACACATTTATTGTTCTAAGTTCACCATCTTATATGGACATGGTTCCCAGCACCTCAAAACAGTTACAATAGCATCATCAAAGATCACAGATCACCATAACAAATACACTAATAATGAAAAAAATGATAAACTATAATAATTACCAAAACATGGAGATACAAAGAGAGCAAATGGTACTGGAAAAATTCCTAGTGACTTCCTTACTACAGCTTTGTCACAAAGCCTTCAGTTTAAAGAACGAAAGAAAAAAGCAGTATCTGAGAAGAGCAATCAAAGAAAAAAATGAGGTCTGCCTGTTCTGAGTCAGGGAAACAATTTTATGATATCATGAATTGTCCTTCCTAGGTTGCCTTAGCTTTATCTATGGCCTACTTTAACCTTCATCTGTTTAGACCAATTCTAGAAAAATTTTGTAGGGCAGACTTTGTGACAAAAACCGTGTGTCAAATTTAGAGCAATATCAAGAAGCTAAGATGCTTAAAAGGCTGGGAGCCTTACAAGGAGGTTAATACCTAGTATGGAATACAGAAAACTCTTAGAGGGAATATTGAACAGGGTGAGACTAACGTATGAAAAATTACTCCATTGTGTAAAACAGTGTGTGCTATTACTACTACCAAACTAAATAAATTTAGTGGTCCATAATTCCATTTAAAAAAATTAATAGAATAGGAGATACTAGAATAAAAAGTATTAATGCCTTACAAATAACAAGAACAATATTTGATGTCACTTTAATAGTTCACAATTGTGGAGGCTTTGGTCATGATGGAAAAAGTATTTTTTAACTTACTGAGAGAATTTCAAAAATGCACACCTGGACAGGTATTTTAATGAATGCTCATCATTCATCACCTGTCCTGAACACTCATCAACTCATGGATATATATGCCTCTTCCATACTCTATCTCATCATTTCATATTACTTTGAAGTCATATCACATGTCACAGCTGTGTTTTCATTATGTATCCCTAAAATTTAAAGATTTTTCAAAAAGTAAATGCAATAACTTTATCAATTATTTCTTAATATCGTCAAAGATCTGAAATGTGTTTCTGTGTGTCATTCATGATCACCATCTGCTTTTCACTTAGAAGAAGTTGTGCCCCTGACACTACAAATGGTGATTTGTCTCAGTATTAGACAGTGGGAAATCTGTGACATCATTTCTGAATTCATTTTTGATGGAAAGGCGAAGGAGAATTTTCTGGGATGCTTTAAATATGGAGTCAACTTTTCCGTCATTCTAAAAATAAAAAGAGAAGAGATAATGTTATCTTTCCAGATTTTTCATCCTCCCTAAAATGTGTTATCTCTTCAACAATTTTGTCTACCCTACTCTAATATCACTAACATTCTTATTTATAGGAATTATTAGGGACACTGCCTTGGATTCACGTATGTATTTACTCACTGAAATTACATGTCTATTCCTTGCTTGATGCCTGTGGTGTACACATGATCCCCTCTTTTTGCGAGCATAATTAAGTGAGCAAAGAGTCATAAGTAAAAAAATCAACATCCCATGTGAAAAGCCACAGTGGGGACTCTGTATGCCAGGAAGATAAAGTGGAGGATCTACTCTAAGCAGAGAAAATGAATATACAGAGAAAGAAATGTAAAAAGGCATGGCATTTTTTCTAAAACAATGGAGAGGTTTGTGTGTTTTGGTCTTGGTGATTATGGGTGTGAAATTAAAGAGCAGTAATTGTCAGAAGAGAAGATTTAGAGCCAAATTATAAGGCATCCTATGTGCCAAACTAAGGTCTAGACTGTATTTTGAAAGCAGTGAGAAATCTCTGGAGGCTCTTAAGTTTGTAATAACCTTTAACTTTTTGTTTTTGCAAAATTAATCTTAGGAAGTGATCCTAAAAATGGGTTGGAGGGAAACCTGGAGTCCAACTATTGCAGTAATCTGTTGCAGAAAGCTATTGCAGAAAGCTATTGCAGTAATCTAAGAAACTTTTAATGGACAATAAATACATGCAGTGGCATTTGGGAATGAAGAGGGAACAAAATTGATAAGTATTTTTGCATTAGAATAAAATAAATTGATAATCAAATATATGATTTTCATGAAAGGGAAAGGATGAGTTTTGATAATTTGAGTTGCTTAGCTTGGAAGGCTGCACAGCCTTCTCACCTGATGTAAGTTGCATAGAAGATGGGGTAGGTGTGCTGTGTGGTGGGGGGGAAGCATGTGGAGTCATTTGTCATTGTTGTTTCAGGTACCTGTGAGACAGTTGGTTGTAGGAAGCCACTAATGGTGTGTATCTGGGGTTCAGGGGAGAAGACTGAGTTGGATGTGGAAGTAATCTGCATTGAAGTGGGTAATTACACTAAGACTGCCCAGAAAGAGCTAGAAAGAGAAGAGGAAAGAAATTAAGAGAAGAGAAGAAAGAAGAGCAAATAGTGGAGATTTTAACCTTATTTCTTTTCACCAGTCCACAAAGTGAATGAATCTCCCCTGCTGAAAATATGTTTATTTTGCAATTTATTCAGAGCAGAACAAATCCCCAGGGACCCTCCTGTACTTCCACCTGCACACAAAACCTAATCTGGTAGGGCGTGGGGCCGCAGCCAGGGTGGGGGGCGCCACAGCCAGGGTGGGGGGCGCCGCTGGGGGCTTTGGGCTGCACTGTGTGTTCAGTATGTTTTAAATAGTTAATAACAGTTTTCCTGAACACTTTCCTGAGAAATTCTTATTTAAATCCAAGATCCTGACCTTGTATCTTAAATACTTCCTCAACTGCCTTAGGCTAAATGTAACAACCAAGGAACATCGCTTCCTAACTATGTTATCTCTTGAACTTCTCTTATGCAGATTATTTTTCATGATAGAAACACAAACTTAACGGTGAAGCATTTTCACAAAGGATCTCTTAAGTAAAGTTATTATATTTCAAAATATGATCAGACATGGACTAAGTAACTACAGCAGAAGACAGACCTGCTTAGAACTGGAAACTAGAATCACTTCTAATGAGGCATGGGGACAGTGCAGCTACTCCAACTGGAAAAAAGAGAGGAAGGTATTGAATATAACTTCGAATATTAGATGTGTAACAAGGGACCTCAATAGTCCAACACAGAATTCAACGTTTGAAGGAACTAATAAGGAATATGATGAAGCCCCCAAAGGTTGGTATATGAAACACATAAATCGCTAATTTACCTGGAAGTAGCTGGCATAGAAAATTACGGCTGGCTCTTTAAAGGGGCTACTCCTGACAGTGTCTTGGGTTGACTTTGGGACTGATTTAAGCAACTAAGTTTCTCTAAAACTGGAGCTCTTTGGTGGGTGCATGTGTGCTCAATTGTTTCAATCAGGTCTGACTCTTTGCCACCCCATGAGCTATAGCCCACTAGGTTCCTCTGTCCATGGGATTCTCCAGGCAAGAATATTGGAGTCGACTGCCATGACTTCCTCTAGGGGATCTTCCTGACCCAGGGATCTAATCTGCATCTTTCTGCCTTACAGGCAGATTATTTACTGCTGAGCCACTAGGGAGCCCTTTTTTGGTGGGTATCCAAGAAAAATTCTGGATTAAGAGAACAAAATAAGAAAACAATGGCTCAGTCTTAGAAATTAGGGTTTAGGGGAGTGAAATTTTAGTGTTTGAGTTCTGTGTTTTCTGCCTTGTGCCTTCTAGGGTTCTTTGATAAGGAAATACCTAACACGCTAGTGCCTGTTCTGTCCCACACTCAGGGCTTGGCTGAGAAGCAGGGCTAATGCTAGCATCCATGCTTCTTATGGTCTTCCTGCCTCTCTTTGTCCCCTTTCTTGCCCCACATGTTTCATCCCATGCATGCACACAGCAATGGCCTATTGATTGGCTTTGTCTCTGACTAATCTTCTTACTGATCAATGAAGCCTTATAGGGCAGCTAAGAAGAAGGGAAGTTAGAAGTATACTAGGGTGGACATTTTACCTTCTGAGATAAGAAGTAGAAACATGAGAAGAGGTGCACCGATGTTAAATTGTTTTTCAGAAATAGGGATGTGATTTGATAACTGCATAAAGCAGAACTAGCCAGTAGGGTGAGTCAGATTGGCCATGAGCATCACGACACTCATCCTCAAAGGGAGGCTTCAGAGCTACTTGAATATCCCTGACGAGGATCAAGATCCATCTTAAAGACTGTGGCTGAGCTTGAGCATGTTAAGGAGACAACGTGGAGCAGGTATGGCAGTGTATAAACCACCCTGAGTCAAAGGAATAACATAACTAGACAGGACCTGCAGGTATCTAGAACAGGCATTGTTGGCAAGCGTTCTACTTAAACTCGTGATTTACGTTTGCTCCAGACTTCTTGGCACATATATCAGATTTCCCCTTTTTATGAGGAATTGATTTAGACCAGAGGTCCTCAAGCTTTCGTGTGCATCTCAATGTCTTGGAGAGCTTGTGAAGACATAGATGTCTGGATCTAATCCATGGAGTTTCTGCATTAGTAGGTCTGAAATGAGACCTAAACTGTACATTTCTAGGTCCTAGAAATGCTTGTGCTGTTAGCCCAGGGATCGCAACGTGAGAGCCACTGAATGCTAAGTCTCTGAGTGCTTCAGGAAATTCTTCAGCCTCAATAATGTCAGAAATGTTTACACTACCAGAACTTAATGTTGAAATCACAAAAATTAGCTATAGTATATTCTACTCAAATAAAATATTAAAACTTGTTTCTTTAGGACTGATTTGTCTGCTTCATCTCATTGTCATCTCTACAAAACCGTCACACACGCACACACATGAACATATTCACACACTTCCTAGGATCCACATTTGATAAATGACTTTATGTTAGGGAGAAATCATGCTTCCTCTATTTTTAAGCACAAAAAGTTTTCCAATGAAAGGGTTCCCTCTTCAAATTGTTGGTTGATCTCCACCTAAGCCAAATTTGTAGGCTTGCTTGCTCAGCTGTATGAGATATTTTATATCTGTATATATCAGAAAGGGAGAAGGATCACATCTCCGCCATTTTGCCTTATTGGGACAAATGTGACTTAGCTTTGTGGTAAAGTATACTATTTTTAATGAAAGATAATTGGAATTATGTAATCCATATCATTTATTGATCATCAAAATATAATTTTTTGCCATTTGAGAAAGGAAATTTTCATTGTCCATTTTATTATATTCAGTAATAAGAGAGATCATTTTCTGTTGCTTTGGAGTTCTATGACTGTGATCACTTTCATCCGGCTACCTTACAGAAAGAAAGGTTAAATAGCCTAGAGATAATATATATATATATACACACACATATATAATTGNTTTTTAAATGTACCATTAGTTTATATATTCTATTCAGATTAAATTTAAATAACTAATGAATTATAAAACTGAATACATCTTACTATTTAGAGTTAGATAAAAAACTAAAATGAAAATGGAAAGCCATCAGAATTGGTGATCCTATGCTTTACTAAGTATGGAGAGACAACAGTGGAGACTGACGAGACTGGTAGAAGTTCTCTTTATATAACACAATCTGAATGGACAAATAGGGAAGCCAGTTGATTAAAACCATATCAACATTAGTCATCCATTCAAAAATATTTGCCCCAGAGGTCAAGAGATCCGTGACAGAGACAGCTGCACAATGGATCAACACTAATTATAATGGTATTAATAGCTAGCATTTACCAAGTGCTTATATGGACAGGAATTTTAAATGCATTATTTCAACTGATTCTTGTAACCTCATCCCTCCTTACCCAACGTGGGAACTGAAGTTTACAGGACTTTCTTGATAATCTAAAGGACAAGAAGCTAGTAAATATTAGAATCAGAGTTTGAAACAATTAGTCTTCAAAGCCTATAAAACAGGAAAAATAATATGTTTTAGAACTAACTCGTCTGTCACTAGATGAACTGGTTACAGTTTAAAGCTCATTGTATGACCATTAATGTCTTAACCACAAAATCTGTTCAAGCCAGATTTAGTATCATAAGTTAGAATAGAGAATCATATTTACCTATCTGCTTCAGCAAAATTAATTCAAGGCACTTAGAATTATAAAATATTATGGTTTCTAGAATAATGTTCTGCCTGTACTGTGTTTAATAAGTACTGGAGTCAGAGAAGAAAGAGATGAACAGGCTCAGATCCTGTGAATGGACCTAGAAAGGAGATAATACTAAGAATTCTGCTCAGATTATGCAGTCTCTCCACTGCTCCTAATATGGAGTCTTGTACCTTCCTTGCCTTGGGAATTGCAAGTCTCTTCAGGTCTAATCTTCTTCTCTCTAAAGTAGCCCTTATCCTTATCTGTCCCCTCATAAAAAAGTAAATTCTTCTCAACATTTCATACATATCTAATCTTTATCTTTGTAAATGATGAAAGCAAATCAGACATTGAAAGTATATGGTATTTTTATTAGTTTTAATGCACAAAACCGTGTAGCACATAAAAGTCTCTCTGTGCCTGTCAAACAAAAGCACTCATCTTTCCTTACAATGTACATTTCCCAAGTACATGTTTTATTCCATTTAAGTCAATGATTTTCCATTAATCCCCTATAGCAGGAAATGCAAATACCTTTTTAAGATTCTGTACCTGACCTCAAAGAGTTTACAATATATGGAGCAAACAGAATGACTCAAGTAAATGAAGAATGATAATAAAAGCCCAAAGCACAATGCAGAAAAGTGTTTTAAGAGAACTCAGAGGAGGAGGGAAGTATAACAAGTCAAAGATTCACATGCTTTACTTATTATATAAAAATAGATTAATTTTGAAACAAGTTTCGTCAAGAAACTGATATAAAGACAATAAAAGCAAACATAGTTAAGAATATGTTATTTGTTTTATTTTTTTTTCTTATTTAAATAAACTAGTTTTTCAAAGTAATCTTAGGTTTATAATGAAATGAAAAGTTACAGAGATTTCTCACATGCCCTCTGCCCCTACACGGGCATAGCCTCCCCTGTTACCCACATCACTCCTCAGAATGGTACTTCTCTTTCCAAGATGAATGTGCATTGACACATCACAATCACCAAAAGGTTGCAGTTCACATGATAGGTCATTCTTGTTGTTGCACATTCTATAGGATTGGATAGAAGAATAACAATACGTGTTAATCCTTCTACCTTTCATGGATCACAGCCTTGTCATGGTGAAGGAGCTTGTGTAACCCAATGAAGATATGAGCCATGCTATACAGGGACCCTCAAGATGAATAGGTCAAAATGAAGAGTTCTGACAAAACATGGTCCACTGGAGGAGGAAACTGCAACCTACTCCAGTATTCTGGCCTAGAGAACCCCATGGACAGTATGAAAATGCCAAAAGATATAACACAGGAAGAGAAGCATTGTCCAACAAACTACCAGGGAAGACTGGAGGGCAATTATTAGTAGCTCCTAAAAGAATGAAGCAACTGGGCCAAAGCAGGAATGACACCAGTTGTTGATGCATCTGGTGGTGAAAGTTCATGGCTCAGAGCATAAACTCCTTATTACAAAATTCAGTCTTTAATGAAAGTAGGGACAACCATAACCATTCAGGTACGACAAAAATCAAATCATTGATGAATGTGATGAATAGATTCAAGGGATAATCTGGTAGAGAGTGTATCTAAACAACTGTGGAGGTTCACAACAATATAAGGAGGCAGTGACCAAAACCATCCCCAGGAAAAGAAATGCAAGAAGGCAAAGTGGCTGTCTTAGGAACCTTTGCAAATAGCTGAGGAAAGAAGAGAAGCAAAAAGCAAGGGACAGAGTGAAAGATATATCCACTGAATGCAGAGTTTCAGAGAACAGCAAGGAGAGATAAGAAGGACTTTTTAAAAGAACAATGCAAAGAATCGAGGAAAGCAATAGAATGGGAGAGACTAGAGATCTTTTCAAGAAAATAAAAAATATCAAATAAACATTTCATGCAAAAGACAGAAATGGTAAGGACCTAACAAAAGAAGAAGAGATTAAGAAGAGGTAGCAAGAAAACACAAGAAGAAATTAAGGAAAAAGGTTTTAATAACCCAGATAACCACAGTGATGTGGTCACTCACCTAGAGTAAGACATCCTGGAGTATGAAGTCAAGTTGGCCTTAGGAAGCCTTACTACGAAAAAGGCTAGCAGAGGTGATGGAATCCCAGCTGAACTCTTTCAGCCAGTTCAGTTCAGTCACTCAGTCATGTCGTGTCCGACTCTCTGCAACCCCATGAACCGCAGCATGCCAGACCTTCCTGTCCATCACCAACTCCCAGAGTTTACTCAAACTCATGTCCATTGAGTCAGTGATACCACCCAACCATCTCATTCTTTGCCATCCCCTTCTCCTCCTGCCCTCAATCTTTCCCAGCATCAGGGTTTTTTGAAAGAAGTCATTTCTTCGCATCAGGTGGCCAAAGTATTGGAGTGTTAGCTTCAGCACCGTTCCTTCTAATGAATATTCAGAACTGATTTCTTTTAGGATGGACTGGATGGATGTCCTTGCTGCCCAAGGGACTCAATAATTTTCTCCAACACCAAAGTTCAAAAGCATAAATTCTTCAGCACGGTCTAGGATAGTCATAACTTTTCTTCCAAGGAGAAAGCTTCTTTTAATATGATGGCTGCAGTCACCATTTGCAGTGATTTTGGAGCACCCAAAATAAAGTCTCTCACTGTTTCCACTTTTTCTCCATCTATTTGCCATGAAGTGATGGGACCAGGTGTCATGATCTTAGTTTTCTGAATGTTGAGGTTTAAGCCAACTTTTTCACTCTTCTCTTTGAATTTCATCAAGAGGCTCTTTAGTTCTTCTTTGATTTCTGCCATAAGGGCGGTGTCATCTGCATATCTGAAGTTATCGATATTTCTCCCGGCAAACTTCATTCCAAGTTGTGCTTCATCCAGCCCAGTGTTTCTCATGATGTACTCTGCATATAAGTTAAATAAGCAGGGTGACAATATACAGCCTTGATGTACTCCTTTGCCTACTTGGAACCAGTCTGTTTTAAGTGTCCATTTCTAACTGTTGCGTTCTGGCCTGCATACAGATTTCTCAGAAGGCAGGTCAGGTAGTCTGGTATTCCCATCTCTTGAAGAATTTTCCACAGTGTGTTGTGATCCACACATTCAAAGGCTTTTAGCATAGTCAATAAAGCAGAAGTAGATGTTTTTCTGGAACTCTGTTGCTTTTTCAAAGATCCAATAGACATTGGCAATTTGAGCTCTGGTTCCTCTGCCTTTTCTAAAACCAGCTTGAACATCTGAAAGTTCACAGTTCACATATTGCTGGAACCTGGCTTGGAGAATTTTGAGCATTACTTTACTAGCGTGTGAGATGAATGAAATTGTGTGGTAGTTTGAGAATTCTTTGGCATTGCCTTTCTTTGAGATTGGAATGAAAACTGACTTTTCCAGTCCTGTGGCCACTAATGAGTTTTCCAAATTTGCCAGCATGTTGAGGGCAGTACTTTCACAGCATCATCTTTTAGGATTTGAAATGGCTCAACTGGGATTCCATCACCTCCACTAGCTTTGTTCATAGTGATGCTTCCTGATGCCCTCTTGACTTTGCATTCCAGAATGTCTGGCTCTTGGTGATAATCACACCATCATGATTATCTGGGTCATGAAGATCTGTTTTATATAGTTCTTCAGTGTATTCTTGCCACCTCTTAATATCATCTGCTTCTGTTAGGTCCACACCATTTTTGTCCTTTATCGTGCCCATCTTTGCAAGAATATTTCCCTTGGTATCTCTAATTTTCTTGAAGAGATCTCTAGTCTTTCCCATTCTATTGTTTTCTTCTATTTCTTTGCATTGACCACTGAGGAAGACTTCTTGTCTCTTCCTGCTATTCTCTTGAATTCTGCATTCAAATGGGTATATCTTTCCTTTTCTCCTTTGCCTTTACCTTCTCTTCTTTTCTCAGCTATTTGTAAGGCCTCTTCAGACAGCATTTTGCTTTTTTGAATTTCTTTTTCTTGGAGATGGTCTTGATCACTGCTTCCTATACGTTACCATCCTCTGTCCATAGTTCTTCAGGCACTCTGCCTATCAGATCTAATCCCTTGAATCTATTTGTCATTGCCACTGTATACAGGATTTGATTTAGGTCATACCTGAATGGTCTAGTGGTTTTCCCTGCTTTCTTCAATTTAAGTCTGAATTTTGCAATAAGGAGTTCATGATCTTTGCCGCAGTCAGCTCTCAGTCTTGTTTTTTCCTGACTGTATAGAGCTTCCCCATCTTCAGCTGTAAAGAATATAATCAATCTGATTTCAGTATTGACCATCTGGTGATGTCCATGTGTAGAGTCTTCTCTTGTGTTTTCAGAAGAGGGTGTCTGCTATAACCAGTGCATTCTCTTGGCAAAACTCTGTTAGCCTTTGCCCTGCTTCATTTTGTGTTCCAAGGCCAAATTTGCCAGTTACTCCTGGTATCTCTTGACTTCCTACGTTTACATTCCAGTCCCCTGTAATGAAAAGGACATCTTTTGGGATGTTAGTTCTAGAAGGTCTTGTAGGTCTTCATAGAACTGTTCAACTTCAGCTTCTTTAGGATTACTGGTCAGGGCACAGACTTGGATTACTGTGATATTGTATGGTTTGCCTTGGAAATAAACAGAGATCATTCCGTCATTTTTGTTATTGCATCCAAGTACTACATTTTGTTGCAGAAGGCAATGGCACCCCACTCCAGTACTCTTGCCTGGAAAATCCCATGGACAGAGGAGCCTGGTGGGCTGCAGTCCATGAGGTCGCTAAGAGTCAGACATGACTTCACTTTCACTTTCACTTTTCACTTTCATGCATTGGAGAAGGAAATGGCAATCCACCCCAGTGTTCTTGCCTGGAGAATCACAGGGACAGAGGAGCCTGGTAGGAGGCCATCTATGGGGTCACACAGAGTCGGACACAACTGAAGTGACTTAGCAGTAGCAGTAGCAGCAACTGCATTTTGGACTCTTTTGTTGACTATGATGGTTACTCCATTTCTTTTAAGGGATTCTTACCCACAGTAGTAGATATAATGGTCATCTGAGTTAAAGTCACCCATTCCAGTCCATTTTAGTTCACTGATTCCTAAAATGTCGATGTTCACTTTTGCCATCTCCTGTTTGATCACTTCCAATTTACCTTGATTCATGGACCTAACATTCCAGGTTCCTATGCAATATTTTTTTTCACAGCATCGGACTTTACTTCCATCACCAGTCACACCCACAGCTGGGTGTTGTTTTTACTTTGGCTCCATCTCTTCATTCTTTCTGGAGTTATTTCTCCACTGTTCTCAAGTAGAATATGGGGCAACTACCGACCTGGGGAGTTCATCTTTCAGTGTCCCATATTTTTGCCTTTTCATACCACAGAAAGGAATGGCAAACCACTTCAGTATTTTTGCCTTGAGAGCCCCATGAACAGTATGAAAATACATACAGTTGGGTCGTGTTTTTTGATTCACTCTGACAATCTCCATCTTTTTACTGATTCAGTTAAACCATTTATATTCAAATTGGTTATTGATACAGTTGGTTTTAATTTAGCATTTTATATTACTACATTTTCTCTCATTTATTAGCATATCATTATACTTTTTTCCTTCTTTTTTTTTTGTGTGTGTGTGTGCGTGTGGTTGCCCTAGAGTTTACAAGATGCATTTATAACTAATTAGTTCAAATCAACTTTCAAATAACACGGTATCACTTAATATGTGTGTGAGTACCTTCTAATAACAAAATAATTCTAATTCCTTCCTCGTCTTTGTACCATTGCTTTCTTTCATTTCAAATAAATACAGACATAAACATGTAAATATATGATTGATACATTATTGCTCAGTTCAGTTCAGTTCAGTCACTCAGTCGTGTCTGACTCTTTGCGACCCCCATGAATCACAGGACGCCAGGCCTCCCTGTCCATCACCAACTCCCAGAGTTCACTCAGATTCACGTTCATCAAGTCAGTGATGCCATCCAGCCATCTGGGGACTCTGTCGTCCCCTTCTCCTCCTGCCCCCAGTCCCTCCCAGCATCATAGTCTTTTCCAATGAGTCAACTCTTCACATGAGGTGGCCAAAGTACTGGAGTTTCAGCTTTAGCATCATTCCTTCCAAAGAAATCCCAGGGCTGGTCTCCTTCAGAATGGACTGTTCGGATCTCCTTGCAGTCCAAGGGGCTCTCAAGAGTCTTCTCCAACACCACAGTTCTAAAGCATCGATTCTTAAGCGCTCAGCCTTCTTCACAGTCCAACTCTCACATCCATACATGACCACTGGAAAAACCATAGCCTTGACTAGACGGACCTTAGTCACAAAGTAATGTCTCTGCTTTTGAATATGCTATCTAGGTTGCTCATAACTTTTCTTCCAAGGAGTAAGTGTCTTTTAATTTCATGGCTGCAGTCACCATCTGCAGTGATTTTGGAGCCCCAAAACATAAAGTCTGACACTGTTTCCACTGTTTCCCCATCTATTTCCCATGAAGTGATGGGACCGGATGCCATGATCTTCATTTTCTGAATGTTGAGCTTTAAGGCAACTCTTTCACTCTCCTTTTTCACTTTTTTTTTTTTTTTTTAATTTTTCTTTTAACTTTAGTTTACTTTACATTACTGTATTGGTTTTGCCAAACATTGACATGAATTCACCACGAGTGTACAAGCGTTCCCAAACATGAATCCCCTCCCACCTCCCACCCCATGCCCTCCCTCTGGATCCTCTCCTTGCACCAGTCCCAAGCATCCTGCATTCTGCATCTGATATCAACTGACGATTCATTTCTTACTTGATAGTATTCATATTGCAATGCCATTCTCCCATCTCATCCCACCCTCTCCCTCTCTCTCTCCCCCAGAGTCCAAAAGTTCACTCTATAGATCTGAGTCTCTTTTGTTGTCTCGCATACAGGGTCATCATCCCCATCTTTCTAAATTCCATATATATGCGTTAGTATACTGTATTGGTGTTTTTCTTTCTGGGCATTTCATTTTCTGAGCCTCATTTGCTTCATCTGTGAAATGACCGCCTGACACTGACAGGGTCACTGTAGGGATAATGCCTGATGAGGAATAGGCTCCCATCCCCTGCAGCTGATAAGGTGGTAACCGAAAGAAATCTCTCTATAAGTTACCCAAAGACAAACTACCGTCACCTCTTCTCTTTCATTCTGTCTTTTTTTTTTTTTCCTAAGCAGAAGCCAAGCAAATCCTGCTTTTGGTTTATAGCAATAACTGACCTCAAGGGATTTAAGCACATTTCTCACTTTATAAGTTAGCTAAATTATCCTTTGAAAGCAAAGACCAGTTCACCACAGGTATTGGCTTCTCAGTTTTCATCAGGACCTTCTTCCCTTTCCCAACTATGGCTTATTAGCATTTAGTAATGATGTTTGAGAGAATAATGATATCACCAGTCATTGTGGGGGAAAATATATAAAATTAAAAGGGATATAGTCAAGGATTCAAACTGTTATCCTCTGTGAACACCTCAGGTGACTACAATTAGGCACAGATGGACAAATAGATGACTAATTAGAATACCTGGAAATGAACAAACAAACCATTACCAACACTACAAACAGCAAATAATTCCCATATCATCTGCCGTAACAATATCATGTCTCTCTACTGAATATTTGATTTAAACAGTTAGCTGAATTAATTTGCATTACTCAAAGGGGATCAAAGGGCCTGAGTTGCATTATTTACGTATCAGCTGCCATCATTTGCTATTTAGAATTATAAATTATTCTTATTTTTAGAGGAACATAAATGAGACCTGCCTTAGAAAATTCTCACTACCACGTGCATGTCTAATTCAATCTTAAAGGTGAACATTTCCCTGAGCCCTTCTTGACACAAAAGATGGAACAGTTGTACGAAAATACTTTAGCTATGGTACAACATGAGAATCATCTCTCTGATGAGAAAAGAAAACATAATTTAGTGTATCTCTAGGAGAGCACTATCAACATTCTGGAGGTGAGACAATTCTCTGTTTGAAGGACATCCCAACACATTGAAAGATGCTTAGCAGGCCTGCTTTTGATGCTTTGGGACAGCTATAAAATATCCCCCACATATCTAAATGCTGCCTAGAAGATGTTAGGGTCTTTGGTTGCGATCTACTGGGATAAAGCAAATGGGGGCTCATCTGGACTCTTAGAGCCAGTCTTTTGAATCTGAAGGATCTGGATTTGACCCTTGACCACATGCAGTAATTAGCTCCGTTATCCTGGTCATTTGATGTCTCTGAGCCTCAATTTTACCTACAAGAAGGGATTAATGATATCTTCTTAAAGGATTAATAAATTAAGGTTGGTAATTATTTTTATAATGCTTGGTAGAGAAGAAGTGTTCATTTGAAAGACAGGTAATTTGTACAGACTTGGACAAATGTGTACTTAGTAAAAATTTATATGGGTGCAAGGGAGAAAAAAGGAAACAAGTGCAGTCAATAGCAATGGTAGTATTAGTCATGGAAAAACCACTGCTGGTGATGGTTGTGGTACCTACAGGAGAAGCAGCAAGTTAGATGTTTAAGATGCTACCTANACTTTACATTACTGTATTGGTTTTGCCAAACATTGACATGAATTCACCACGAGTGTACATGCGTTCCCAAACATGAATCCCCTCCCACCTCCCACCCCATACCATCTCTCTGGGTCTTCTCCTTGCACCAGTCCCAAGCATCCTGCATCCTGCATTGGACGTCGACTGGCGATTCGTTTCTTACATGATAGTATACATGTTTCAATGCCATTCTCCCATCTCATCCCACCCTCTCCCCTTCTCTCTCCCCCAGAGTCCAAAAGTTCACTCTATAGATCTGAGTCTCTTTTGTTGTCTCGCATACAGGGTCATCATCCCCATCTTTCTAAATTCCATATATATGCATTAGTATACTGTATTGGTGTTTTTCTTTCTGGCTTACTTCACTCTGTATAATCGGCTCCAGTTCCATCCATCTCCTCAGAACTGACTCAAATGTATTCTTTGTAATGGCTGAGTAATACTCCATTGTGTATATGTAGCACAGCTTTCTTATCCATTCATCTGCTGATGGATGATGAAAGAATCTGATGATTCTTTCTTTGATACTCTTCCTTTTTAATGTAGACTGAAGTTTCTGAATTTTTCTTCTCTCTGAAGAGCTTCTTTTAACGTTTGCAAGGGCAGGTCTACTGGCAACAAATTTACTCAAGTTGTTTGTTTGTTTGAGAATGTCTTTATTTCTCTTCACTTTTGAAGGGTAATTTCACAAGGAACAAAATTCTAGGTTCGCCAGGTGTTTCCTCTTCTCGACCAAAAAAATTAGTCACAACCTGAAAGTAGAGTTATTTTATTTGGTGGGAATGGTAAGGACTCTGAACCCTGGGAGACAGCATCTCACTAACTGAGAAAACTGGTTCAAGGAGGTTGAAGGGGGAATAAGACTATAAACAAGTTTTCAACAAAGAGAGTAGGCAGTGTGAACATCAAAGATTATTGTGAGGTAAGGAAAAATTAAATATCAAGTTAAGGAATTTAGTGTTCTATCTATGGAAAGAAAGATGCAAGCCTCTAGGTTCACTGAATTCATGCTTTTCATATGCACCTCAGCTATCTGGGGCAAAATCTTGTTTCCTTGTTCACCTTAAGGAGTGGCAGATATAGCAAATGGTTGCTTTTTGCATTCAGTCCCCACTCCCCAAATCCTCAAACTACTTAGCAATCACCATGGAGGGTGTGGCATCTGCTGGATTGAAGTTTTGGGAGCCCTCATTCACATTTGGAGGCCAGAAATCACTTATGGCTGTGACACTTCTTGCCAACCAATATGGCAGGAAATATTTCATTTCACACTGTAAACACTCTATTTCAGTCCAATTTCTTCTTACTCTTATAATTTCTGAGGAAAAAATGGATATAATGCTTATCTTTATTCCTCTGTAGATAATTTTTTCCCTACCTTTTTATCAGGAGTTTTTCCTTAACTTTAATTTTCCATTGTTTGAAAATAATATGCTGAGGTATTATTTTATTAGCATTTCTCTTGCTTGATGTTTTCTGAGCTTCCTGGAGCTGTGGTTGGATTTCTGACATTAATTTTGGCAAATTTCCAGTAATTGCTGTTTCAAATATTTCTTTTGTTCTTTCCTCTCCTTATTCTCCTTCTGATGTTCTCATTATTCATATGTTATACCTTTTGTGACTTCCCTGGTGGCTCATATGGTAAAGAATCTGCCCGCTATGCTGGAGACCCACGTTCTATTATTGGGTCAGGAAGATCCCCTGGAGAAGAAAATGGCAACCAACTCCAGTATTCTTGCCTGAAGAATTCCATGAACAACTACCTTTGTAGTTGTCTCACAGTCTTTGGATATTTTGCCTTTCTTAATAGTCATTAGTTTCTCTCCTTTTCACCTTTCTAGGATCGTATTGATGCTGCTAAGTCGCTTCAGTTGCGTCCGACTCTGTGCAACCCCACAGACGGCAGCTCCCCCGTCCCTGGGATTCTCCAGGCAAGAACACTGGAGTGGGTTGCCATTTCCTTCTCCAATGCGTGAAAGGGAAGTTGCTCAGTCGTGTCTGATTCCTAGCGACCCCATGGACTGCAGCCCACCAGGCTTCTCTGTCCATGGGATTTTCCAGGCAAGAGTACTGGAGTGAGTTGCCATTGCCTTCTCCAGGATTCTGTGGATAGGTCCTCCATTTCAGAAACACCTTCCTCAGTTGCATTGAGTTTGCTAATAAGCTCATTGGAGACATTCTTTACTTGTCTTACAGTGGTTTTTTGTTTGTTTGTTTGTTTGTTTTTAATCTCTAGCATTTCTTTTCGGTTCTTTTTGAGGATTTCCATCTCCCTATTTCCATTGCCCATATGTTATTGCATGCTGTGCACTTTATCCATCAGAGCCCTGAGTGTATTAATCACTATTATTTTAAATGCTCAGTCTGATAGTTCCAGCATCCCTGCCATGGTAATGAAGCATCCCTGTCTGGTAATGAAGCTTGTTCAGTTTTTTCAGACTGTGTTTTTTGCCTTTTGTATGACTTGCAATTTTTTTTTTCTTGATAGGGGACATAATGTACTGGGTAAAAGAAACTGCTATAAATAGGCTTCTAGTAACATGCTGTTAAAGTGCATTCTATAGTCCTGTTATCAGATCTGAGTGCTTTAGCTAGCCTGTGCCTCTGGACTGTAAACTTCACAAATGCTTTTCAGTTTTTTTCTCTCTAATGTGAGACAGGATGGCTAGAGTGGGCTGAATTTGGGCAAATCCCTTACACAAGCTTTTTGAAAGTGAAAGTGTCAGTCATTCAGTCGTGTCTGACTCTTTGAGACCTCATGAACTGTAGTCCACCAGGCTCCTCTGTCCATGGAATCTCCAGAGAGAATACTGGATTGGGTAGCCATTCCCTTCTCCAGGGAATCTTCTCGACACAGGCATTGAACTCGGGTCTCCTCGATTGCAGGTGACTTCTTTATCACCTGAGCCACCAGGGAAGCCCACCCAAGTTTTTTAGACTCTGGTAATTCCCCAGGTTAGACTCTGGTGACCTTTTTTGCCCTCAGAGCAGCCTTGTTAAGAGTATTTCAGAATGGTTCCTTTTCCATTCTCCCTGTGGGAATCTGGCTGAGTTCCTCTAGGCAAATCTCCCATAGTTGTCGAGTCCCTTGGGACTGGGTCCCCCTGGAATTTTTCACTCTCACGGGTGTCCAGAAGGAGACTCTAGCAAGTCTTTAACTCCAGTTCATGTTTTCCTACCTGAGCCTTGGTTTCCATGGTGATTTCTGCTTCTGTGTCTCTGCTCGAATAAGGTATGGCTCTTGTGTTTACATGTGTGTGTCTTGAACTTCAGGAGCAGTGGTTTCTGTAGTGTCTTCCCCTGTCTTATGGTATCAAGAGAGTTTTTGGCTTTCCTTTGTTTTTTTTTGTTTAATTTGTTCTTTCTTTTTTTAAAATATCAATTATTTATTTATTGGAGGCTAATTACATATGGATGTGAGACTTGGACTGTGAAGAAAGCTGAGCACCAAAGAATTGATGCTTTTGAACTGTGGTGCTGGAGAAAAATCTTGAGAGTCCCTTGGACTGCAAGGAGATCCAACTAATCCATCTTACAGGAGATCAGTCCTGGGTGTTCTTTGGAAGGAATGATGCTGAAGCTGAAATTCCAATACTTTGGCCACCTCATGCGAAGAGTTGACTCGTTGGAAAAGATCCCGACGCTGGGAGGGACTGAGAGCAGGAGAAGAGGGGGATGACAGAAGATGAGATGGCTAGGTGGTATCACTGACTCGATAGAGATGAGTTTGAGTAAACTCTGAGAATTGGTGATGGACAGGGAGGCCTGGTGTGCTGCAATTCATGGGGTCACAAAGAGTCAGACATGACTGAGCGACTGAACTGAACTGAATGGAATTACTTTACAATATTGTATTGGTTTTGCCATACATTGACATGAATCTGCCAGGGCTGTACATATGATCCCCATCCTGAACCCCTCCTCCCACGTTCTTCCCTATACCATCCCTCTGGGTCAACCCAGTGCACCAGCCCTGAGCACCTTGTATCATGCATCGAACCTGGACTGGCAATCCATTTCACATATGACATTATGCCATTCTCCCAAACCATCCCACCCTCACCCTCTCCCACAGAGTCCAAAAGACTGTTCTATATATCTGTGTCTCTTTTACTGTCTTGCATACAGGGTTATCATTACCATCTTTCTAAATTCCATATATATGCGTTAGTATACTGTATTGGTGTTTTTCTTTCTGGCTTACGTCACTCTGTATAATAGGCTCCAGTTTCATCCACCTCATTAAAACTGATTCAAATGTATTCTTTTCAATGGCTGAGCAATACTCCTTGTGTATATGAACCACAGCTTTCTTATCCATTCATCTGCTGATGGTCATCTAGGTTGCTTCCAAGTCCTGGCTATTATAAACAGTGCTGGGATGAACATTGGGGTACACGTGTCTCTTTCAATTCTGGCTTCCTTGGTGTGTATGCCCAGCAGTGGGATTGTTGGGTCATATGGTAGTTCTATTTCCATTTTTTAAAGGAATCTACATACTATTCTCCATAGCGGCTGTACTAGTTTGCATTTCCACCACCAGTGTAAGAGGGTTCCCTCTTCTCCATACCCTCTTCAGCATTTATTGCTTGTAGACTTTTGGATAGCAGCCATTCTGACTGGTGTGAAATGGTACCTCATTGTGGTTTTGATTTGCATTTCTCTGATAATGAGTGATGTTGAGCATCTTTTCATGTGTTTGTAAGCCATCTGTATGTCTTCTTTGGAGAAATGTCTATTTAGTTCTTTGGCCCATTTTTTGATTGGGTCGTTTAGTTTTCTGGAACTGAGCTTCAGGACTTGCTTGTATATTTGAGATGAATTCTTTGTCAGATGAATGAGATGAATTCATTCGTTTGCTATTACTTTCTCCCATTCTGAAGGCTGTCTTTTCACCTTGCTTATAGTTTCCTTTGTTGTGCAAAAGCTTTTAATTTTTAGATCCCATTTGTTTATTTTTGCTTTTATTTCCAATATTCTGGGAGGTGGGTCATAAAGGATCCTGCTGTGATTTATGTCAGAGTGTTTTGTCTATGTTCTCCTCTAGGAGTTTTATAGTTTCTGGTCTTACATTTAGATCTTTAATCCATTTTCAGTTTATTTTTGTGTATAGTGCTAGAAAGTGTTCTAGTTTCATTTTTTTACAAGTCGTTGACCAGTTTTCCCAGCACTGCTTGTTAAAGAGATTGTCTTTTCTCCATTGTATATTATTACCTCCTTTGTCAAAGATAAGTTGACCATAGGTGCATGTATTTATCTCTGGGCTTTCTATTTTGTTCCATTTATCTATATTTCTGTCTTTGTGCCAGTACCATAGTGTCTTGATGACTGGCTTTGTAGTAGAGCCTAAAGTCAGGCAGGTTGATTCCTCCAGTTCCATTCTTCTTTCTCAAGATTGCTTTGGCTCTTTGAGGTTTTTTGTATTTCCATACAAATTGTGAAATTATTTGATCTATTTCTGTGAAAAATACCGTTGGTATCTTGATAGGGATTGCATTGAATCTATAGATTGCTTTGGGTAGTCTACTCATTTTCACTATATTGATTCTTCTGATCCATGAACATGGTATATTTCTCCATCTATTTGTGTCCTATTTGAGACTCCTGAGAGTCCCTTGGACTGCAAGGAGATCCAACCAGTCCATTCTGAAGGAGCTCAACCCTGGGATTTCTTTGGAAGAAATGATGCTAAAGCTGAAACTCCAGTACTTTGGCCACCTCATGCAAAGAGTTGACTTATTGGAAAATACTTTGATGCTGGGAGGGATTGTGGGCAGGAGGAGAAGGGGATGACAGAGGATGAGATGGCTGGATGGCATCATTGACTCGATGGACGTGAGTCTGAATGAACTCCAGGAGTTGGTGATGGACAGGGAGGCCTGGCGTGCTGCAGTTCATGGGGTTGCAAAGAGTTGGACACGACTGAGCAACTGAACTGAACTTGATTTTCACCAGTGTTTTATACTTTTCTATATATAGATCTTTTGTTTCTTTAGATAGATACAATCCTAAGTATTTTATTCTTTTTGTTGCAGTGGTGAATAGAATTGTTTCCTTAATTTCTCTTTCTGTTTTCTCATTGTTAGTGTATAGGAATGCAAGGGATTTCTGTGTGTTTTTATATCCTGCAACTTTACTATATTATTGATTAGCTCTACTAATTTTCTGGCAGAGTCTTTAGGGTTTTCTATGTAAAGGATAATGTCATCTACAAACAGTAAGAGTTTTACTTCTTTTCTAATCTGGATTCCTTTTATTTCTTTTTCTGCTCTGACTGCTGTGGCCAAAACTTCCAAAAGTATGTTGAATAGTAGTGGTGAGAGTGGGCACCCTTGTCTTGTTCCTGACTTTAGGGGAAATGCTTTCAATATTTCACCATTGAGAATAATGTTTGCTGTGGGTTTGTCATATATAGCTTTTATTATTTTGAGGTATGTTCCTTCTATCCCTGCTTTCTGGAGGGTTTTTTTTATCAAAAATTGATGTTGAATTTTGTCAAGGCTTTCTCTGCATCTATTGAGATAATCATATGGTTTTTATTTTTCAATTTGTTAATGTGGTGTATTACATTGATTGATTGGTAGATATTTAAGAATCCTTGCATCCTGGGATAAAGCCCACTTGGTCATGATGTATGATCTTTTTAATATGTTTTTGGATTCTGTTTGCTAGAATTTTGTTAAGGATCTTTGCATCTATGTTCATCAGTGATATTGGCCTGTAGTTTTCTTTTTTTGTGTGTGTGTGGCATCTTTGTCAGGTATTGGTTTTAAGGTGATGTTGACCTCATAGAATGATTTTGGAAGTTTACCTTCCTCTGTTGTTGTCTGGAAGAGTTTGAGTGGGATAGGTGTTAGCTCTTCTCTAAATTTTTGGTAGAATTCAGCTGTGAAGCCATCTGGTCCTAGGCTTTTGTTTGCTGGAAGATTGCTGATTACAGTTTCAATTTTTATGCTTGTGATGGGTCTGTTAAGATTTTCCATTTCTTCCTTGTTCAGTTTTAGAAAGTTGTACTTTTCTAAGAGTTTGTCCATTTCTTCCAAGTTGTCCAATTTTTTGGCATATAGTTGCTGATAATGGTGTCTATGATCCTTTGTATTTCTGTGTTGTCTGTTGTGAACTCTCCATTTTCATTTCTAATTTTGTTGATTTGATTTTTCTCTCTTTGTTTCTTATGAGTCTGGCTAATGGTTTTTCAATTTTATTTAATTTCTCAAAGAACCAGCTTTTGGCTTTGTTGATTTTTGCTATGGTCTTTTTTGTTTCTTTTGTATTTGTTTCTGCCCTAATTTTTAAGATTTTTTTACTTTACTAACCCTGGGGTGCTTTATTTCTTCCTTTTCTAGTTGCTTTAGGTGTAGAGTTAGGTTATTTATTTGACTTTTTTCTTGTTTCTTGAGGTAAGCCTGTATTGCTATGAACCTTCCCCTCAGCACTGCTTTTACAATGTCCCATAGGATTTGGGTTGTTGTGTTTTCATTTTCATTCGTTTCTATGCATATTTTAATTTCTTTTTTGATTTCTTCTGTGAGTTGTTGGTTATTCAGCAGTGTATTGTTCAGCCTCTATAAGTTGGAATTTTTAATAGTTTTCTCCTGTAATTGACATCTAATCTTACTGCATTGTGGTCAGAAAAGATGCTTGGAATGATTTCAATTTTTTTGAATTTACCATGGCTAGATTTATGGCCCAGGAAGTGATCTATCCTGAAGAAGGTTCCATGTGCACTTGAGAAAAAGGTGAAATTCATTGTTTTGGGGTGAAATGTGCTATAGATATCAATTAGGTCTGAATGGTCTATTGTATCATTTAAGGTTTGTATTTCCTTATTAATTTTCTGTTTAGTTGATTTATCCATAAGTGTGAATGGGGTATTAAAGTCTCCTGCTATTATTGTGTTATTATTAATTTCCCCTTTCATACTTGTTAGCATTTGTCTTACATATTGCAGTGCTCCTATGTTGGGTGCATATATATTTATAATTGTTACATCTTCTTCTTGGATTGCTCCTTTGATCATTATGTAGTGTCCTTCTTTGTCTCTTTTCACAGCCTTTGTTTTAAAGACTATTTTATCTGATATAAGTATTGCAACACCTGCTTTCTTTTGGTCTCTATTTGCATGGAATATCTTTTTTCAGCCCCTCACTTTCAGTCTGTATGTGTCCCTTGTTTTGAGGTGGGTCTCTTGTAGACAACATATCCAGGGGTCTTGCTTTTTTATCCATTCAGCCAATCTTTGTCTTTTGGTTGGGGCATTCAACCCATTTACATTTAAGGTAATTATTGATAAGTATGATCCCGTTGACCTTTACTTTATTGTTTTGGGTTCGAGTTTATACACCTTTTCTGTGTTTCCTGTCTAGAGAAGATCCTTTAGCATTTGTTGGAGAGCTTATTATTTATTTCTTAAAGTTTTTTGGAGTATAGTTAATTTACAATGTTGCTTTAGTTTCAGGTGAACAGCAAAATGATCAGTTTTATGTATATGTGTATATATATATACACACACACACATATATCCACTCTTCTTCAGATTCTTTTCCCACATAGGTCACTACAGACTATTGAGTAGAGTTCCCTGTACTGTAAAGTAGGTCCTTATTAGTGATCTATTTTATATATATAGTGTGCATATGTAAATCCCAATCTTTCAATTTATTCCCCCTCACCATCAATCGATAAATATTTTTACCTTTATTAGGATGGAGTAGCAACTTCTAAGTTCCTCACAAATGAAACTGGAAATAGGACACACAGCTTTAATTTTTAGAAAGTTACTTTACACTTTATAATTTTCTAATACACATGTCTTTTCTTCTTATCTAGGAAGAAGAAAAAAAGCCTTGTCTTTTTTACTTCCCCACTTAAGGTAGACACTAGCCTATTAAAAGCAGTGCTTTTCTGAGACCAGCCATTTACCTTCATAGCAAAGTCACAAAAATAGATATCTTAAAAGCCAACATAATGATTGCAGAAATAAGCCTTCCAGAATGGGCAGCCATGGAACAAGTGCAGATTAGATGTTTCAGTCCAAAGAGCCTAATACCATGGACAATGATCATGAGATACTGATTATAAATGTGTTAATTCATAAGTCACAGTTCTAATTATCAGTTTGCCACTGTGCCCCAGTCTATGGAGAGATACAATTGATGCCTTTCTGCAAAGACCTAAAAACAGCATCCCTTAATCTATCATTTCCTTGTGTACTGTAACATATACAAAATAGGATCCTTGAAAATTAGCATTATGTGCCACTATGGTGAAAAAAAATAAAAGACTGTACAATTATTTTAAATCATGTTGTCAAGTTCAAAATAAAATAAAATTATAAATATATTTCAGTTTATTTTTAAATGAATATTGGATATTAAAATGCTGCTCTGAGATAATGATTATGATGATGTAATTTTTTTCATGTATTTAATGGATTGAATCTTTTGCCACTACTTCTACCTTCTGAAGCCAGGAAGGGAGTATTTTTTTCTCTTTACTGGCAATTAACTGAATGCATAATTTTGAATAATCATTTATAATTATTTCTTGGGTATGTTCCCAAACCTTTCATCCAATTCCAAAAACCTAGCATATGTGCTGTGCTTTTGAAGTTAGGTTAGAAGTGGAAGTGTTTATAATATGGAGATTGGCAATCATTCCTCTTGACGTAGGACCAGGACTTGCACTGTGCCATGCAGGTGTCAGGAAAGCAAAATACTCCTCTTATAAATTCAGCAGCACACCATTTTACAGAAGTGGTAGCAGTCATTCTCTGCCAAACCTGTCTGCAATGGTCAAGATAGAAAATATGATAGTCATTAAAATGTAATTTCCTTTCTGTGTGTGAGATTCACTAAATTCCATAACAAAGAAAACTATAACAACAGAGTTATTAAGATACGATCTCTTGGATTAATCAGGTCCAGATTTTCTCTTAGTTTCACTACTTACTTTTAGGCTAATTTGGTAAGTTATTGAATGCTCTGATCTTTAGCTTCATTACCTATAAATGGGGGTCAGCAAAGTTTCTCTATGTAGCACCAGAGAGTAACTGTTTTAGGCTTTGCTGGCCATAGGTTCTCTGTCCCACAACTACACGACTCTGACTTGTAGAGCAAACTTCCTCATAGACAGGATGCAAACAAGTAGATGTTGCTGTATTCCAAAGAAACTTTGTTTCCAGGTATGCAATTTGAATTTCATACAACTTTCACATGTCATAAACAATTATTCTTCCTTTTATTATGTTTCAACCACTTAAACATTTAAAATTCCTCCTTAGTTCATGGGCCATACAAAAACAGATGGCAGGCAAACTCATGGGCCATAGTTTGCCAAATCCTGCTCTATGAAATGGGAATCATTTTATTAGTTACCTTATGGAGTTATGATAAAGAATAGAGAGACAGTAAAGTTCTTAGCCCCATTTTGGCCTTTACAATTTTTATTCAAGTAAGTGTGGTTTGTAGAGAGCAGTCATTCTGGGAGTTAATGTATATTTTCAACTCTGTTGTTACTCAGAAGGGTTTTGTGCACCACTTTGGGAAGTGGATTAAGAGACTGCATTAGACCCTCCTACTTTCTGAGAACCCTGGCAGCAGGAGGCAGCAGGAAGGAGAGCACAACTGCACCAGATGAAATCAGAAGGCTTAGCTGGGTAGCCAGCCCCTTAGCACTGTAGGGCTTGGCTAATCCTGGGTTTCAGACAGACTAGCAACAATGCTGAGGAAATCTTATTTAGCGGGTTGAACAACGTAGCAGGGATCACACACATCAAGAAGTGTCCAAGTCAGCGAGTCATTCATATAAAATTTCTTCATTTTGAATACATTCAGAATTACTCCATTGAGCAGAGATTTACAGCAAGGATGCAAATCCAATGGGGGATCTATGTGCTAAACTAAAAAATGAAGCATTAAGCAAAGAAGACACAGATTGATGTTGGCTGTGACAATACATATTTGAGTTTCCTTTGCTGAACAAGGGACCCTACCTGCCAAGTTTACAGCAGTAAAAATTATTCCACTGGTGGGTAATATTGGTCCTGATAGCTCAAGGTATAGAATATTGGTATTGATTGGTTGAGGAGAGATTGTAGGGATTTAATGTTAAGAATGTACAGGCCAAGCAGTGCACTGTCATTTGCTCATATAACATTTCTTTAACTCTCTTACTCAGCAGTTCACAATATGTACTCCCATTTTATAGAAAGTAAGCGGTAGAGTCAGATATGATCTATCTGAATCCAAATCCCATTCTCTTTTATAGCATCAAGGAGAGATTTTCTTTTTTCTTAAAGTGAGAGTGAGAGTGAGTGATAGTCACTCAGTCATGTCCGACTCTCTTCAACCCCATGGACCACATCTGCCAGGCTCCTGCATCCCTGGAATTCTCCAGACAAGAATACTGGAATGGGTTGCCATTTCCTTCTCCAGTTTCTCTTAAATGTCCCTCTTAACTCTGTTAAACACTGGATAAATTATCAAAAAGTTAGCTAGCAGATCTGAGCTGGTTCAGTGGAAGAACCCAAAGTTTCCAGGATTAAGGCAGTGCTTATTCAGGCTCACCTAGATTTCCTTGTTTTCTAACATGCCATTCCCCTGGTATCTGGGAAACTTCCATTATTGCAAATACTGTGGGGTGTTTGTGCCAACTTCTACTTCTCTATAAATATGTAAAGTATTACAGGCAGTGGTGTCTATATCAGGAAGCTAATGAATCATATGGCCCTCTCCACAGTGGGTGTGGAGAGCTGCTGGCAGCATGGCATGTTGCCCAGCATGGGTAACACCCTCTGACCCATGATGGCTTCACTGAGCATTGGATAGGCCAATAGACTGGCAGCTTTACCTCCAAAAATTAGACATCTATGAGGTAGACCTCATCATGCGTCTGGACCCCATCTTTGACTTAAAGAAGAAGAAATTGATTTAGAGATGTTCCCTGCTCGGAAGTTACCAAGACCAAGATTCAAGACTACATCATGCCCTGCAAACCAAAGGCCTGGCGAGGGATGGCATGGCAAAGGATGAGAGCACACAGAGTAGGTGGCCAAGCTGGACCAGGAGCTGGTGCGAGCGGTTCTCTGATGACCTGCCCCCACGCAAGAAGCACTCTGGAAACAGATGTGGCATTATCGATAAAGAAATGGAACATACAGACGATAAAGAAATGGAACATACAGAGACACTTTGGAATCAGTGGTTTTCAAAACCACACCCAACTTTCCATCGACCATGCCAGAGGAGCAATTGAATATCATCTTTCTATTCTCTTTTTAGAAAAGATATAATTTTCATAGGAAGAGAGAAAGAATATACACTAAAATGTATATGAAATAAAATATTAGACAGCTGTATCATGTTGTTAATTAATAATAATGATGTGTTATTTTTCTACATTTTGTGATAATTGGTAATTTAACTTAAAAAAAAAACTTTGTTGAGATTTCTTCTCTAATTTATAATAAATATGTACTTTTATCCCTTATGTTTATTCATACTCATGTAATGTTTTCCTTAAGCTAGGGGTCCCAAAATTGAATATGCTTCAAGTACCACAAAACCTGAATCAGCCAAGGGTGAAGTACTTCTATTAGCATGCAGTGGTGCCCAGTCCAAGACTGCTTCTCTGATGCATAGACATGGTGTCTACTGTATTACAAATCGTTTAGTCATTTCACCATAAATAGTTTTCTCACATTGGCAAACGGTATGTTGGTGTCCGCTGCTCATGTATTCCTTTTCTTAGTCACAAATGACTCGGAAATGGGCAATGTTGAGTTTGTATATGGGAAGCATTTTATCAACTGTGGTCGAGAGCAAGTTATGTGATTTCTCAATATTTACTTTTTAAGAATCTAATAATGTGAGTTGTTGTTGTTGTTGTTCAGTTGCCCAGTCATGTCTGATTCTTTGCGACCCCATGGACTGCAGCAAGCCAGGCCTCCCTGTTCCTTACCATCATCTGAAGTTTGCCCAAGTTCATATCCATTGCATCAGTGATGCCATCCAGACATCTTTTCCTCTGACACCCTCTTCTCCTTCTGCCCTCTATCTTTGCAGCATCAGGGACTTTTCCAATGAGTCAGCTGTCACATTAGATGAGCATATGAGTTGTATTAAGCACTAAATAATATTGTGTTGGAGTAGTTCCTGGCTTACAGGAGAATATCAGTGTTATCCAATGTAGTGTTTATCAACATTATTTTTATTGTACAGACCTATGAAAGGCAGACACTAGTTTGGAGTCTCATTCTTTGGAGATTTATGTTGTCAACAAAATCTTCCTATTGAGGGTGACAGATGAAAACAATAAGACATCAAAAATTAGTTGGAGCTGTGTTTGACAGAAATGCAGTCTGGTCACTGAGTGAAGTGTGGCAGCGAAGTGGTTCACCCACTGGTTCTGAAGGTGACTCAGCCCTTTACTAGAGAGAGTGCTAAACACACAGGATTCAGATGCAACTTCATGGAACGTTTATCCTTCCATGGCATCTACTTTGGCAGGGTTCCCACAAGCACAATACAGTAAGTCTCCTGCATACAAATCTTCAAGTTGTGAGCTTTTAAAGACGTGAATATGCATTCTAATGTTGATATACGTGTGTTAGTTCACATGTGTGGGATCCATTCTCACGTGTGTGCACCCTCTACCAGTGGTTGTGGTTTTGTGAGCTTGCTATACAGTACTGTATCTAGTACAGTAGCCCAGGATGTCCAGAAGTAAGCGTGAAAGCAGTGGTGATATAGCTGGTACTACTGTACTGTGAGATTAAGAATGTTCTCTTCTACTGAGTCCAAATGTCTGTTCTCTGTGTCCGTGTCTCCTTTGCTGCCCTGCACATGGGATCGTAGGAAAAAGAGGGGTGATTTGAGAGAATAACATCGACGCACATACATTGCCATAGGTAAAATAGATAGCCGGTGGGGGGGTTGATGTGTGACAAAGCCAGTGCTCTGTGATAAGCTGGAGGGATGGGGTGGGGAGGCGGGGTGGTGGGGGGAGAGTCCAGGAGGGAGAGGACACATGGATGCCCATGGCTGGTTCATGTTGATGTATGGCAAAAACCATCACAGTATTGTAAAGTGATTGTCCTCCAATTAAGATAGATTAAAAAAATAAAACTTAAAAATGTTTTATTGTTGTTTTTTTTTAATGTTCTAAACCTATTGCAGTGCTGTGCTATATAGCCTATGCTGTTAGTTGGGTACCTGGGATAACTTTGTTGGACTTGTATGCAAATTGGACTGACAAACCTGCTCTTGGACAGAACTCGTTTTTAAAGGTAGGGGACCTGTATGAACCTCATCATGTCTCAAACTAAATCAGACTCAACCCATAGACATCTGCTTGGTTATTTTCTGCTCCTTTGATTAGAAGTCAGGAGAAGTTGGGTTCATTCTGCCAGACACACCTTACTCATAAGACAACACAAATCTACAGCCTGACCAGCATCTTGTAAGAATAAATGCAAGTATGTTTGAGGTCCTGGAAGGAAAATTCTTTTATAAATTCAAGAAATCCTTATATCTAACTTTCTTCCTGATGCTTTGTTAAAATAGAGTTTGAAATATAAAAGAACAAAGATCAGCCCTTTCATTATATACAGAAGTAACATTCAATTTATTTTGTTTAAAATTATGTGTCTGAATTTGTACTTAATGATTTAAAAACCCATGTTCTTTTTGAGTAGTTGAGTAAAACTCACATTTGCATTTGTACAAAATAAACAAATATCTCAGAATTATTGAGAATATGTATATCACTTGTTTGATTTTTTTCTGTAGTGTGTAGCTAGTTAATAATGTATTTCAGTCGACTGAATTAACATATCCATTTTCTTTGATAAGTTTTGTATCTTCTAGTGGATATGATTGGTC